>JBAIAA010000876.1:0-392733 GCA_037893245.1 Crossaster papposus
TGTGGATTGGGTTTTTAGTCCCTGTCTGATTCCGTGGGATTTCCCAAGAAAATTCATCTGGGGTTCCCCCTCCCCCTTTAAATATGTAACTTCTTCACATTGTCTTCTCTCATTTATCTATCCTGTAATTGGTCGATATATCGCTGTTAGGTGTTAAATACAATGAATGAATGAGGCCCTTCGCTCATTAAAAAGAGGATCCAGAAGAAATATCTGGGAATTGGACTCTATTTTACACATATTGATTAATCATTTTTGTTTCGATGGTCCAAAATGTTTAAAGTATGAAGGTGATATTACCTAGTATTATAAAGCTTTGAAATTACAACAACAATACAATAACATGTCTTACCGTTTCTTTTGAAGTATTTCAAGTTCTCTTTGTTGGTCGAAACGACTGAGCCATCGCTCAATTCCACACTGTCTGCTTTCTTTGGTATAACTGAAGTAGCTGCAGTGTGTTTCCTTGAGGCATGCTGCGGCACACCTCAGATACGATCCGCACTGGTTCGACCAGATCGTTCGGTATTTGAAGGTGCTGTTAAACTGTGAAGCGGCCGTGAAATCCGACGATTTGACGGCAGGGTTGTCAGAGACAGCTCTAGGGACCACACAGGCGACGAAAAGAGTAAAACACCATACAATACGACAGTGTCTTGGTTGATAAATAGGACAATTCATGGCCGTTTCGTTTTGTTTTGTTTTGTTAAGTTATTTACATATATTTTGCTAGCAGCAAACGACGAAATGCATTTGTTGTATTATACGCTGGCAATATTCTTCTTCTTTCATAAGCAGCTTAACTTGTTGCTGCATACATCGGTTTGGTGACATTAGTGGAAACAGGGTTGACCGCGTGAAGGTTGTCATCTCCCACCCCCGCTGGCAACATTTGAGCGCACAACTCAAATGTATTATTGATCACCCCTAGTCACGGATGATAGGTCACAATTTTTGTCCAAGGTAAATGTAAAGGTTTATCATACACCATTTGCTATTGCTGCAATTTTCGATAATAGATGGGTTCAGGAATTCATATTTTAAGAACATGCTACTTAGAACATGCTACTTATGTCATCGCCCTTGTCACTTTGCACGTTATTGCCCTAACAAACACTCATGTCTAGACAAAGTGGTCAATGCATGCAGTAACTTCGGCGTTAGTTGAGGTACTGATAGAAGATCGTAGCACTGAAGCTAGTGGTGGAACTAATTTCACACAGCTAGCCAGATAATGTCCGACTAGATAGTCCGATGCTCTGTTGAAACTATTCCATCTTACGGAACACGTATTTCGCGTCAACTTTAGAGCAGCAAAACCCGAAGTCAGAGAAACCTTTCCCCATTGTGCAGCTCGGCTCGATAATAAACTCGGTCGATAGATGTCTATAGTGTCTGCGAGGTACAATGCAGTAGGCACACGCGTTTTCAAAGGATACGTCTGACTGGAAATACGACTAGTGACCACGGTCCGTCATTTTGTGGAGTCAAAAATCTGGTTCCACAAAATGGCGGACCGTTTTTTGTCACGAAATTAAATAAAAACCACGCCATTTGAAGAAATAGGTTCGCGAATCTTTATATTTTCCTTAAAAAAAGAAGCTTCCCAACAATATCCATTTAATTTGCATACATGAAAACGCCCGATCAAAAGCAATGGTCCCATTAAGGCACTGAGCGGAAATAAAATGTTTTAACGACAGGCGTGTGTTAATAATTTATATACATGCACTCTAGTTAAGTGCACCTGTGAAGCAATATTATGCATGCATGGCAATAATTGCTAAATTTTACCCAAGGGAAGGTCTTCTATTTTTGTATCGAGGTGGGTTATCGAGGCGGCAGCTCATTGCGTATCTAACATAGCAACGTCTTGCCCAAAGACTAGCTTTATTGTAAACAAATATATTCCCAGTGACAATGCACGATGTTATAGCTCGCCATTGAAGTTTGAGTTGTCTCTACGACTACGCGTCTCTGACTATGAGAGCTACTGAGGCGACCACGTGTGAAAACTACACAGTCTCGAATAAGGTGCAGTCAGTGCATGCATGGTAAACTGGACAAACAATTAAGGCTTCACTCAAGACACGATATCATGGGCGGATACAGGGGGTCCAATATGAAGCAGAATCAGTGTCAAAAAGATCGGACGTGTTTTTACAACTCGGTTGCTTTCCTAATTCGGATGTATTCCTAATTCGGATGCTTTTCGCAAACTCGGATGCTTTTCTAATTCGGATGAATTTGTAATTCGGAAGCTTTTTGTAAACTCGGATGCTTTTTTAATTCGGATGCTTTTTCAATTCGGATGCTTTTTCTAGTTCGGATGCTTTTTGTAATTTCGAATGCTTTTTTAATTCGAATGCTTTTCTAGTTCGGATGCTTTTTATAAACTCGGATGCTTTTTTAATTCCGATGATTTTCTAGTTTGAGTGTTTTTTGTAAACTCGGATGCTTTTTGCAAACCGAACATAATTCGAAAATCGGATGCTTTCCCAATCCGGCACTAGGGTGGCCCTGAAAGGACATCACACATCGCAGAATCTGCGATATCGCGCATTCTGCGCGAATGTGAACAATGCCAAACATGTTATCGCATATATCTAAGCATATATCTGAGATGTAGAAAATATTATTGTAGATTTCTGCACAGATTTTTGAAAAGTCGCATATTTTTATTTTAGATTTCAAATTCTGCGCAGATTTTTCAGTACGCAAAATTGTGCGATATCGCACGGACGGGCACCTACATGTACATTTTCATTGCACATTTCTGCGCAGCTATGTCGCACTCACGTACAGCAGATTTATATGCACATTTCTGTGCACATTTCTGCAATCGGCCCAAGGAGGGGGTGTAAGGGGGCGCCACCAACGTTGGGTCGCATCTCATTGCCTTCGTATAGACTGGATGCGGCGCGCACAAATCGCAGGCACGCGCCGCAAATCCAATATGCAATGCACAACCTCGGTTATACAAAATGTACTGTATATGTACATGTATATTGTGTAATAATACCTCACAATAAAAAAACAGCGTCGGTCCATTTCATAGTTCCCTAGTTAAGTACAAAGCTATGGCCCATACTGATTGAGCCATTAAAGTAGTATTAGAGAAAATAGTAAAGTAGTATTAAAATAAAGTCAAACAAGTGTTTTTAGTTTTTAAAATATAAACCATTTTTAGCGTAACTTGTAGAGTCATATTACAATTTTAAAAACAATACAGTTGTATTAAAGTAAGTGGTCGTAGCATGCATGCTTCGTTGTATGTTAAAAACAATGGGGCAATTACACGTTTTCGTAGAACAATGTATACAGAAGAAAAGCTTAATAATGTTGGTCGAAACAAACAAATATATAAAATACGACTTTAAAAAAAATATTTAATTACTCATTATTTCGAGCACCCCTATTTTTTAAATGGAAGAGTCACACTAACACTCGTTCGTACTGGGCTCAGATCCCCCCACCCCCCTTCGTGCGATACAAATTTTACTTTAAGTGCTGACAGATAAATGTGCACATAAATCTGCATATCTCATGTACGTGTGTGCAACAAATATATGAACGTGCGGCATCGAAGAATTCTGCACACTGGGAAATCTGCGCAGAACTTGAAATCTGTAGTAAAAAAGTACCACATCTCATAAATCTCTGCAGAAATCTGTAATAAAAATGTTCGACATCTCAGGAAAATATTTAGATGCAATAACATGTTTGACATCGTTCAAATTTGCGCAGATTGCGCGATATCGCAGGATCTACGATGTGTGATGTCCCTTCAGGGCCACCATAAGGCCGGATTGGGAAAGCATCCGATTTGCGAATGTGCCCGGTTTGTAAAAAGCATCCGAGTTTACAAAAAGCATTCAAACTAGAAAAGCATCCGAATGAAAAAAGCATCCGAGTTTATAAAAAGCATCCGAATTAAAAAAGCATTCGAATAAAAAAAGCATCCGAGTTTACAAAAAGCATCCGAATTACGAATTCATTCGAATTAGGAAAGCATCCGAGTTGTAAAAACACGTCCGATCTTTTTGACACTGATCTGCTTCATGCTATAGCACATTTGGGAGTGTTGGAAGTCCATTTCGTGTTCTGGCGGTGAATCACGCCGAAAGGTGTTTGTTAGGCTTAATGGGCGCTATAGCACATTTGGGAGTGTTGGAAGTCCATTTCGTGTTCTGACGGTGAATCCCGCCGAAAAGTGTTTCTTAGGCTTGATGGGCGCTATAGCACATTTGGGAGTGTTGGAAGTCCATTTCGTGTTCTGACGCTGAATCACGCCGAAAAATGTTTGTTAGGCTTAATGGGCGCTATAGCACATTTGGGAGTGCCAGTCCATTTCGTGTTCTGACGGTGAATCACGTCGAAAAGTGTTTGTTGCACGATTGGGAGTGTTTGAAGTCCATTTCGTGTTCTGACTGTGAATCCCGCCGAAAAGTGGTGGTTAGGCTTAATGGGCGCTATAGCACATTTGGGAGTGTTGGAAGTCCTTTTCGTGTTCTGACGGTGAATCACGCCGAAAAGTGTTTGTTAGGCTTAATGGGCGCTATAGCACATTTGGTAGTGTTTGAAGTCCATTTCGTGTTCTGACGGTGAATCCCGCCGAAAAGTGCTTAAGGTTGCTGTCTGACTTATGTACTCTCTTAAGTTTGAGTTTTGTGATTACGGCCCCAGGGAAATATTTAAAAAATGGACTTGGTCAACCCTAGTAAAATTGATAAACATACAATTGCCCCAGGGGTCTTAATCTTTAATTTCCAGTAACAAATGCGAGTGCGTTTTTGGTGCAGTAAACCCACAGACATATAAACGCATAGACCGCCAGTCGTGTGCACAAAACCGTGATTAAAAAAGTATGGGCAAAACGGCGCGTCGGTGAATGGTTGCGCGTAACCGTTACCGCACAAGTTCGACGCGCCTATAAGTTCGACACGCCTTTACACGCGCGTTCATATTGTGTACAGTATCATTTGTTTGTCGCTTTTTACGTTCTGTGTACATACTGGGCAATGCGCTTAACATAAAAATAAGCCTCAATATCTTAATTTAAAAGGATCATGATTGACACTGGATATTAAGGCCGTGTCCGAAACGGGTGTCTAGAGCTACAGCTACGGCTATTGTCTGCGTCGGCCATTTTGTAGCGCTGTCCGAAATGCCGTCTAGAGCTACAGCTATGGCTACAACGTCACAAAAATCTAGCCGTAAAAGAAGTTGTCTAGCTCAGGCAAAACAAAATGGCGGCAGCACTAACGTTAATTTTGGAGCAAATTTTCGTTTATTTTTTAATGATAGTGCATTGAATTGAAACTAACAGATCGACAAATACGTCAATATCATCAGGTATTTTGACTAGCTGTAAACAAACATTGCGTAACATCTAGCAGACGATAATTGTTGTAAATTCTTACATCGTAATTTTGCAAACACTAATTCAAGCATCGCTTGGGGGCGCAATAACTAGCCGTAGGCTCTACCGTAGCCACGTCCGAATTTCATTTGCCTTAGCGCCTACGTAGACGTAGCTGTAGCTGTAGACGTAGACCGTAGCTCTAGACACCCGTTTCGGACACGGCCTTAATAGCCTCGGTCATGAATTGACGAAAATCAACCGAAGAGGGCGTTTTGCGGAAATTTGTCAATATGGGCCAAGTTCGATCAAGGACTATAGTTTCATGCTCCTTCGCTTCGCTCATCCGCATGAAAAACAGTTTCATTCTAACTCAATACTTCAAGAAAACTACACAGGATACAGTGGGTAAATTCTGATGTTTTATTGTACAGCATGGGAGTGTACCTAGTGTCAGCTGCTTAACATGTTAGTCATTTTTTTTTTTTTTTTTAACAATTAAATTATATCACAATATTCGAAACTAAAAAACAAAACTTTATACAAACATGACAGTTTGAAAATTGTTGCTTTACCTTGGACCATTGCACAAATACGATATTATCGGCTCTATTTGAGCTTCAACTATTTATGGATACAAAATAAACTAACCGAAATGCATTTCCATACGCATACAATGTATATACAAATATATGAATTACCAGAAAGTGTAAATATTATTGGTGGACAAAAAACCGTCCCAGCTCCACATTTGAGCTTTAGCCCTGTCCGGATTATCTGTCCGGAATAAGTTATCTTAACTTGACATAAATTACAAAAATGTAACTGCACACACACATTATCGGCTCCACCTTGGAGCTATAGCCCTGTCGGCTCTTCGGAGTATCTGTCCGGTTTTCCCCTTTTTTTTTTTTTTTTTAATACACACAAAAACACTAGGATGCTAATAATTATTAATGTATTGGTCATTATGAATGGAAAGAAAAAACCTATATTATTTTGATTATTAATGTTTATCATCATCATTATTATTATCATTATCATTATCATCATTATCATCATCATCATCATATCATCATCATTATCATTATCATTATCATATCATTATCATTTTATCATTATCATATTATCATCATTATTATCATCGTTAACATTCAGTTAAAGACTCCACATGGGTTACCAAATTATTATGGTTTGCTAAGCGTAGCTGAAATGTCGAGGCGACGGTCGGTATCTCTTTTAATGTATCTGTTTTTAGCTTGGGAAGTTTTCCATCGACCGTGCTCCATAATTAATTCCTCTGAAATGCCCTTATTGGCCAGATGAGATGCCCCTCCTGAACGCATGCTATGCAAACCGTAATTTTTTGGGTTGTCTATTCCTATTTGTTTCAGAGCTTCCAAAAAGAGCTCTCGGCATCTAGAATAACTTAGCGGTTTCTTAATTGAGGGTCTATATGAATTTGAAGTTGAAAAAAAAGACAAACGTGTGAAAATATAGGCGTCATCTCCGATGTGAATGTTGCATTGTGTTAAAAATCTTCGAAGTATCATTACTGGACAATATTGACCGTCAGTTTGTGAAAGGAAAGTGAAGTTTCCTTCGCGAAAAACGTCAGTTTTGGATCTTGGAATATAAATGCGCAATCCTGCTTGATCAGGCAGCTCGGTAATGTGGTTCGCCTTTATCTGTACCATCTCGTCGTGCCTAAAGAGAAGCGAGAACTTTAATGACACGTAGCAAGCGGTTCTTAACTGCATCAGACTACAGTTCTGATTACCGAAATGATCGATAATTGCATAAACTTGTTGAATTGTTAGTGGTTCTTTCTGGTGTGGGGGATTGTGTAAAACTTTTCGTAAACTAGTCAGTACTTGCTGCACTACCGGTGAATCAACGGGATTAGGAGTAATGTTGAGTATATTGTGCAACCATTTTATGGCAGCCGCTAATGTTACCATGGAGCTGTCTGAACTGGCGGATTGACCTTTAACAGACAAGAAGGAAGCGATAACCTTATCGGAAATAGGAAATTCGATAGGAATGTTAAGCTCCCTCAACCAGGCGAAAAACATTCTGCACTTATACAGGTAAGATTGAGTAGTACCTTCTGCTTTCGCCATTAAAACGTCGTGAAAAATACGATCTCGATAAACTTGAAGATTTCTTGGAAAGCTAGACCAGAATTGTTGGGCAGAAATTACCTATATTATAAGTGAAAATACAAAAACAAATTATAGAAAAGATTAATTATTTTCAGACAAGTCAGTACAATCAATGTATACTACACACGTAGGCGTAATGATAGAATCCGATCCCAATACAGAATTCTTATTTCTACCCAGCTGTAAATTGCCAGGTCCATCCACTGTGATGGCATCTACAATCCATTGACTGTAACATGACCAAAGTAAAGGCCAGAAGGGGGAAGAGGGCCACCAAGGGAAAACTAACGCACCTCTGGCCTTGCATTTATACAAATGACTAAGTGTACTTGGTATTAATACAACCGGTGGTACAAGTAAACAATTTTCGAGTGACCAGTCCTGGGCAAAAGCGTCGATTCCAGAAGTTTCTGGGTTCCAGTAACGAGAAAAGAATCGGGATAACTTTTTGTTGTAAAAATTAGCAAAACAGTCCACGGTAAAGGGGCCCCAGCGATCATTAATTACATTAAAAAATTCGGACGATAGCATCCAGTCGTCTAGATCAACCAGCCTACTCACGAAATCGGCTTGATCGTTCTGACTTCGAGGTACCCATTCTACTTCCAAATGAATGTGATATTGAAGACATAAATTGAAAATGGCCATGGCTATGTTATGCAGTTCAAGCTTCATGCTTCCTACTTCCACTATTCTTGCTGCTGATTGACTGTCAGTGAAAACCTTTACACTGGAATCAGAAATGATCGGCAAAAATGATGACAATGCAAATTCTATTGTGTTTAATTCGCGCCAAGTAGAACTGGCCCGTGATTCGTCTGGTGTCCAGTTTTTTATGTGCGGTATGAATATCATTACAAATTATGGCGCCCGAACCTACTGCACTAGCGTCACAGCAAATAATTTTGTTTACTCGGCTGCCTTTGAAAATAGATCGATTGTTGCAACGATTTATGTTATTTTTCCAAAAGGAAATTTCTGACAAGCAAGATTCATCTAAAAGGACAAGATTGTCTTCGTGTGAAACCTGAGCAATATTAATCTGAGCATTACGAGTGGATAATCTAGTCAGATTTCCGACAACTGGACTGAGGGAAATGATCTGCCCTACAAACGAGTGTAGTTTACGAGCCGTTATTATATTAGAAACGGAAATTTCATCAATTGTTTGGAGAATTTTGCTCACTCTTCTTTCTGTAACTTGTAAAGTACCAGACACAGAATCCCAAATCATGCCCAACCATTGAATACGGGTTACGGGTTCCCAGTTGCTCTTTTCTGGGTTAAAAACAAGACCAGACTGTATCAAATCGGCTTTAACATGGCGAGAAACTTCTTGAGCGATCTCAAAATTATAGACCGATTTGTCTTTGTTATGTGGTATTACGCAAAATCCGTCATCTAGGTAAAGAGCAATTAGAATGCCACATGACCTCCAGTGACCCACTAAAGGCTTCATCATCTTGGTAAAAAGCAAAGGGGCAGAGGATAACCCGAACGGTAGAACTGTAAATTCGAAGTACCTTTGTGTATTGTCTATGACCCACGAAAAACCCAAGTATTGTTGATATTCCAATGAAATGTCAATATGGTGATAGCCGGATTTCAAGTCGAAGGAAAATAAATATGCATTGTGTGAAAAATATTGCATGCCAATTTTCCAATCGTCCATTTTGAATTTTGATTTCAACACGTATAGATTCAAATTGCTAAGATCAAGTATGAGCCTTCTTTTCCCCGAAGCTGGGTAGGCTACGGATAGAGGACTGACGATGTAGGAAGGTTCTAGCTTTTCTTTAATACGACCCGAGTTGAGCAAATCTAACAATGTGTCGGTTACAAAGGTATATTCATTGTTAGCCGATTTATTGTTTTGAAATGACGCAGGAGGAGGGGGACTTACGAAGGGAATACGATAACCTTCGTTTATCACCGATAACACCATAGGGGAAGCTCCTATATCAACCCAAAACTGGGAATGAACTCTTAGACGTCCTTTAACGTCGACTTTAGAGATAAAATTATCACATATTGATTTTGAATCGTAGTTACATTTTACCTCTATAACGTCGCTAAATTTGCGAGACAGGTTCGACATCTGGGATGCATTATGCCGTTTCCAAGCGAGGTTCCAGATGATCCTGCTGTACTGGTTTGGCCGGTGGAGGATGCGGGGAAATCCGCAATGGCCCGCTGAGGATGCGGGGCTTGCCAGGGAACGAGTGTGTTACGGGAGTGGAACGGTCGGTACCCGACTGGCAGAGCCGCTTGCGCTCTGGGTCTGACTTGGGAAGGTGGCATGGGATGGCCGACGAATGGACATTCGCGGAACCAGTGTCCGACCATTTTGCAGTTGAAACACACATCATTTTGCATGCCTAAAAGAAAGAAAAGAAAAATACCGAAAACAACTGGAACCTAACGTGAGCTATTGTATAGGATCTTAAGGCAGTGTTCAGCAGCGAGACATAGGCCTGAAAGTGCACAGGGCGTGGTGTAGCTCGCTTATAAAGGGCCTAACGCTGAATGCTTGCTTGGCCGAGTGATTTTGAACAAAGAATTCCTAACATACCCCTGGCAGATGTATAGTGAAAGGAACAGATGCCATCGATTGAAGTCAATCGAACAAATAAAACTATATTTTCATGCTCCTTCGCTTCGCTCATCCGCATGAAAAACAGTTTCATTCTAACTCAATACTTCAAGAAAACTACACAGGATACAGTGGGTAAATTCTGATGTTTTATTGTACAGCATGGGAGTGTACCTAGTGTCAGCTGCTCCTGAAATTTGACAAAGATCCCTCGGGGTAGACGTATTTACCTCGAAAAAGAGAACGGTCAGGAGGAGTCTTGAAATCAGACGCATGTTGTCTATCAGTGGATGATCTTTTAAGCTTCTTTCTCGCTTCAAGCTCCTTGCAGGCAGCTTCTTCGGCCAGTTGAACCTTCTTCAGCTGCTCCGAAGACTGGTTCTTCTTGTCACCCTTTTCCAGCTGTTGGACGGTCATCCACCCAGCCCTGCTTGTATCGGCGATTTTAATTTTTTGTTTTCGGTCCGCAAGTAGATCCTCCGCTTGTTGGATGGCCGAGATCGCGGTGTCAGTGTTACCGGACTGGAGAACGGCGGTCTTAATCTTGTCGATTACAATTTGAAGCTCTCCGCAAAAAAGAAATTGGGCTACGTTCCCTGGTCTCGTAAGCTCTTGAGCCTCTAACTTATTACGTAGCTCTCTAATATTAGGGTCCGCGGCGGGTTTTCTATCCGAGAGCTTTTCGAATTTTTTTTATCGAAGTATATTTGAAATTTATTGAATAACAGATCAGTCTTTATGTCGGCTTCACTTTTGTCTCCTCGCGGACTATCCATACTGGAACCTAACGTGAGCTATTGTATAGGATCTTAAGGCAGTGTTCAGCAGCGAGACATAGGCCTGAAAGTGCACAGGGCGTGGTGTAGCTCGCTTATAAAGGGCCTAACGCTGAATGCTTGCTTGGCCGAGTGATTTTGAACAAAGAATTCCTAACATACCCCTGGCAGATGTATAGTGAAAGGAACAGATGCCATCGATTGAAGTCAATCGAACAAATAAAACTATATTTAACTATAGTTTGACTGAGGCCGTGTCCGAAACGAGTGTCTAGAGATAAGGTCTACGTCTACAGCTACAGATACGTCTACGTAGGCGCTAAGGCAAATGTAATTCGGACGTGGCTACGGTAGAGCCTACGGCTAGTTATTGCGCCCTCAAGCGATGCTTGAATTAGTGTTTGCAAATTACGATGTCAGAATTTACAAAAATTATCGTCTGCTAGATGTTGCGCAATGTTTGTTTACAGCCAGTCAAAATACCTGATGATATTGGCGTATTTGTCGATCTGTTAGTTTCAATTCAATGCACTATCATTGCAAAATAAACGAAAATTTGCTCCAAAATTAACGTTAGTGCTGTCGCCATTTTGTTTTGCCTGAGCTAGACAACTTCTTTTACGGCTAGATTTGTGTGACGTTGTAGCCATAGCTGTAGCTCTAGGCGGCATTTCGGACAGCGCTACAAAATAGCCGCCGTAGACAATAGACCTAGCCGTAGCTCTAGACACCCGTTTCGGACACGGCCTAACTCTGATCGAACTCAGGCTAGTCGACGATGGTTGGACCACTGACCTCTACACCTGGACGGATCATTGTCCATATGTGACCCGCTCTGCAAAAATGGGTATTATGGTGCAAAATAATGAAATTGAGTTATATACATGGTTAGAATGCCTACAGCGTAAGCTTCCAGTTAGTATATAGAGCTCCATAGCTACTCCCGTTCTGGAGATATAACATGTTTGCTTTTGATTACTTCCTTGCAGTTCAAATTACACAACTGAAAAAACAGGCTTTGAAAAAGCCGGCTTTGTTGTAGAACAACAGAACGATGAACACAAAATGGGCGTGTATTCCACTTTAAACATCAAAATCAACATTCCTTTGAATGAAACCTGAAAATATTGGTGTTAAAGATGTCATTAATGGCAAAAAATGTAAATCACATTTTGATGAAATGTTTATCCTCTCAACCTTGAGTGGTCCATTACATGATAGTGCACAGGGCGACTTAATACCCTTTATTGCAGAGCGGGTCACATATTCTGCTGTGCTAACACTTGAAGTCGGCGCGAACTGGAAGTGCAACATGGCGGACCCGAGACGTCACTGCTGTGAGCCAATGAAATGTCCAGGTGTAGAGGTCTGTGGATTTACTCTGTACATTTTGTATTTATAAACATTACATAATACGTATCGTACCAACACCTGGACATTTCATTGGCTCACAGAGTGACGTCGTGGGTCCGCCATGTTGCACTTCTCCGCATGCCGACTTCAAAATTAAACAATGATGATCTGTCCATGTATAGAGGTCAGTGGGTTGGACTAGTCTGGTCGACTATTCACGACCAGCCTACCGCGGTTGGTCGCATCGATGGTAACCAATAGCCGCTTTAATAGCACAGTACATAGAGGCCAGTTTGGCAAATCGACAAGAGTCGTTCGCACTTCAACTTCAGTGCGCATGCCCTAATGACGTCACGAACTAACCACCAGTTAACTATAGTTCCTTGATCGAACTTGGCCACGGATTCCGAGCTATCGCGTAAGACTAACGTTAGCTATGTACCATGGAGGAAGGAAAACAGATAGTTAGTGAAGTGCGGGGAAATACTTAATACAAAAATGGCCAATCATAAAACTAGATTTGCTTTCCTGAACTTGAAGTGTATTTATGCTCTTAAGAAAACCGGTTAGGCCCAACATTTTAACTAATTAGTGCCTACACTTTTTTGTTTTCAGTGGCACTGAACTGAAGCTTTATTTGAATGCCAATGATATATTTGGATGCCATACAGTAAATATTTTCCGGGGCCAATTCATACAAGCAATATTCTTTTTGCATTTTGTATTTTTTTTTACATCAAATGTAAATTTGGGGCTTCACATACAAGCACTTTGTTCACATAATTACTATGGGCGTTAAATCTCAACATTCCTGAATCCTGCAATGTTAATTTAAAAACAAACCAGTTTTAAACAGTTTTTATAGTGTCACAATAATGTAGACGCCTGTGAAATCTAGTATCTTTCACCCTTTATTGACTGAAACCTCACATGGGTTATAAATTACATTTACTATTAAAATAAGTTCGTAAATATTAAACTTGGATTTTCCAAGAATTGTTCAATTGCGCCACGACTTAGGGAACACTCGGTCGATTGTGTGCCAAATTTCTGGACGCCACCGTTTTGGGTTTTTCGGACTAAATTGTTAACAGTGGGTAAATAATTCATAATAGCATAGCATTCATAATATTAACATGGTAAAGGTAAAATGGATTTGCAGTTTGTCAACAAAGAATTTTGGCAACGTTGCATGAGGAAAATCGGCCCAACATTAACTGTTTATAAACAATGTAAACGTCGAAGTACAGCTAGCTATACGCACATACTGTACGTATAGCGCAGCACACTTTCACCAACTGAGTGTTTCTTTCTCTTTCGTGAATTTTACGGTTTTGGATGACATTCAGCCTTATGCCTACGGTTTATTCTTCCAAAATAGCCACAGCCTTTAGAGCTCCGTCGTAAGCCATAAAGTTCTGACATTGACGACACACGTGTTGCTGTTGTTAAGCGCCGCCATTTTGACAATTTTCCGCGCGTTGACCTTTTAGAAAGGTCATGACAGAGGCTAATGCTTGATCTACATTGCCTATTATATAACATTATGTATTTTTTTTTTAATCGATAAATGCTTTCATATAATTACTTAATTACTTGACGGGTGTGTACAAATTCCCGGTACTGAGGGGTACATTTGCCCATAGTTGGTATTTCAGTCGAGCGCCGCGCAAAAGTATGTACAGGTGTCGTAGTTTTGAGTTTATGGGCCTTTTCGAAACCTTTGCTTCGTCTTCGGCTGTGGCTTCGCCTCCGAAATCCGAATTACTGAGAAGCAAATAGAAATTAAAGAAAATATAAATAGTCTAACTTTTGGGTTCATATCAATCGATTGAATGTTTCTGAAGCACAACATGCATCAAAATGAGGCAGGGGATCTCGCAGTTGGGAATCTAAAATCGCCTTAAGCCAAAGACGAAGATGAAGCCAGGGATTCGAAAAGGCCCACTGTCGAATGAACCCGAGTTAGTTGGAAAGAGCGCCCTCTTGTGGTGTTGATTGTTTATCAATACCAGATCCAACGCCTTGAACTAAGGCTAGATCCCGGATATCCATCTTTGCTGCTGCGCAGCGCAGCTCTCTGTTTTTTGAAAAATTTAAACAAATAATAAGTAAAGTTGAAGTTAGAACCAACATTAGCCGGTCAAATGTTATCTATCAATCACCTAGAGAGTTTTAGAGAGGTTCGTATCTTTTCGTAGAATTTTTGTTATAAAATCTACTTACTTCTCCTACTCCCAAGTCCCAGACTCCACTCTAGATTGCATTTTGTATTGTCTTTATTATTATTATTAATAATTATTGTGATTAATTTATGCCTACCGCCGTGCGCTGGGTCGTGGTACTTTCAAACGACCATGTGAACTGTGTGATGGTACAATTGTAGGTCAACTCGCCCCCTGACCGACTCGCCCCCTGACCGACTCGCCCCCTGACCGACTCGCCCCTGACCGACTCGACCGCCTTGCCCCCTGACCGCCTCTCCCCCTGACCGACTCGCCCCCTGACCGACTCGCCCCCTGACCGACTCGCCCCCTGACCGACTCGCCCCCTGACCGACTCGCCCCCAGACCGACTCGCCCCCTTAGTAGGCAGTCCGCTCGTTTGAATGGACCTTGTACGACCCGTTAATACCATAAAATTCGTCATTTTGAGGAATAAAAACGAACTCTCATCAGATTTGATCGCTTGTAAGTTGTAGTTGTTTAGTTGTAACAAAAAAGCTATGATTTTATTTACATCCATTGGCTGAGATACGGGCAAATGTCTGTATCGTCATACCCTCTAAATCCACGCGGTCCTATTTCTACGTACTCGCCTTTAATCTACGTTTGGCAACTCGCGCGAGTGAATGAGCGTAAGGTGCACGTGCGCAAATAGTCATGTCTATTATGAATAGGCCTAGGCTATTTATATTGCCTAAATGAAGCTGATTTAAATGTGTTTAGGCCCCAGGTGTTGTTTGTGTTTACTTCTTAGACCTACGTATATATATGCAAATACATGTAGGTTTATTTAACCAGTTCGCGCCGGATGACGTATATAAACGCAAAAATGTCCACAAATTCAAAACGGTTGACGCATAAACAAGCCAAGTTCAAGTTCGGAAATGTATGTCAGCAGCGAGCAAGGCCTGAAACGCGTGGGTGTGCTTCCCGGCACTGTCAGCCTGAACCCGCTTCGAATCGAGTTTCGTTCGCGAACTGGTTAATAGGCCTATGTTTGTTCTCGTTGTATTCCATGCACCTACATTCCCTACAAGAATATTTTGTTTTACATATTTTCAATTACCAAAAAATCAATGGAAATGGACAACTTTCTAAATTATTCTTTCTCAAGTAAAGTTATAATGTACAACTACAAATTATTTACATCAGGCAGACAAAGAAATGATTAAAATATTATAATTAAGGAGAAATCTACAAAACTAGTAAACTGTGATGAACTAGACTGCTACATGTACTTAAAAATGGTCTATGGATGTGTCTTTAAAAAGTTCGTGCTTTTTATGTTCTGAATATTCTTCAGGTCTAACACGACATACCAAACATCTTTAAAACCATAGAGAAATGAGACACAGGGAGTTTGAACGGCCCGCTAATCCCCCACAGGGTATTCACTGACCAATTAGCGACCCTGGATGACCAGTGGTAAAGGCATGGAGGCCTCCCGATTTACGACCGCGATAAGATCTCTAACATCTCAGGGTTTGGTACCGCTCGCCACCACTTACTGGAGAAACGAATTGCTTGTGCGTTCAATAGTTAATAGTTCACTATCATGCAAACGAACCAGTTTTCGCATGCGCAGTAGCTCTCCGTCGGCCGATATTTTTGTTGTCGAAATCTGACATTCTGATGGCAAGTTACGTTTGTTATCCTTTTAAAATATGAACGGTACAATCATGAAAATATGGTAGCATATTTTTATGATTTTGACGACTTAAGGCCGAGTTTGGCCGGCCAGAAATAGAAGGGTTTGCTCGTTGAGGCTTTTGTCTGCCCATTCGTGAATCGCTCAACGGTGTGCGACGTGTTGCGTTTTATTTTTTTTGCATAAGAAAATCTAACTTTTTCTTTAAACTTACGTACTATTTCGATATGCGCCTGCGCACATCTTCCCGAATTCGTGTATACCCAGCACGATATGTGGCAGAGGGGTACCCCTCTCTTATCCCTATACTTTATACGCACTCGACACTATTGTAACCTAACCCATCCCCCCTTGAAACCTAAAAGGAATTCCTGAGATTCCGGGAACACAATGGTCAACACAAAAGAGGGGGGGTTTTCTCTGCCACATATCGTGCTTCATATAAATTTGTGTGGCTGCGGTCTCGCGAGATTGCCCGTGGGGTGTTTGCAGTCAATTATCCATTGTTGTTTAACGACCGCGGTACCAGAGCCTAAACGTTTGATCCGAAGGTCGTTGTAACTCCCTGTGTCTTATTTCCATGTGTCTTATTTCTCCATGTTAAAACCAACATGCATAAAATGTGAAAATCTAATTTAACACCATCGGACATGTATACAAAATACCAAAAAACGAACATGCATTCCCCCCCCCCCCCCCCCCCCCCCCCCCCCCCCCCCCACCCCACTCTAAAAGTAGCAAAAATTTGCGACTTTATTGTATTTACTGTCAGTTCTTAGATCCGGGTTGTTCACTATCTTTCACCCCGTTTGGCGGACTGATCAGAGGGAGTCAACAGTTTTGTGGAGCTGCTCGTCGTAACACCCAGTTCAATCCCTCATTGGCGTTGGTTTTCGTAACAAAGAATGATGGAGTGATTGACAGATTCCCTATAGCTTGCTTGAAAAGCCCTATTGGGTTGGAAAGCAGTAAACAAAATCGCATCAAATAAAAAAAAAACTTGTGAAAACAAGAACCAAACATGAATTTCCCCCCCCCCAAAAAAATAAAATAAAAATAAACAATTAATTATATGTACATGTATATGTATAAATAAATAGTTATTTTTTGGCTTCGAGGATTTAGGCCTACTGCTTTGCCATTAATTTCCACCATCAAAGCATGGACAAATTAGTTTGTCTAATTCTTCCAAATAGGCACTTGGGGAGACAAATTAGCATAAGTTGTTAGGTATTGAGACAGTGGCACTTAGGGAGACATTTCAGTGTCTCCCTAAGTGTCTAGCTAGCCTAAAAAACAATATTTGGGAGTTATTTTTGTCCTAGAACGACAGATTTTGGTCTAAATAGCATAAATCTCAAAGATCTTAGAGAAAAGGGTTAGGGTAAACAAGTTAGGACTGTTTTAAGTTTGTGTACATCTCTATAAGATTGTCTCCTCAAGTGCCTATTTGGAGGTAGATAAATAATGATTATTATTATTTTTGAAATAGGAGCCTACAAATGGTTTACCTCTTGTAAAGATAGGCCTACGCAATGATGAGTTGAACATAAATGTAATACATTAGGTGAATTAATTCGGATGCATGAGTAACACAGAAAACCAATAGAAAAAGGACACATGGTTGAACATAATTCGAAGGGACAAATCGGGCAGAAATCAATATCTGGAAAAAATCTATATTTTTTCGATCAAAAAGCTTTTTTTAGGCCAAAATCGATTAGGTGGATTTGAAACGAACATCTTGGAAAAGGTATTTTCTAAAACTCAAATAAAAATGATCGAGATCATGCATGAGAATTAAACAAGGAAAAGGTTTACCCACATCGTCTTTTCAGTTGTTCTATGAGGGCAAAACAGTGCGCATGTGGGACTTATTTTTGTTTTAAGTCACACAAATTATGGACTTAAAAACACGTGTAACTCAAACTACACACAAACGGGATGAGCACTCACGACTTTGAATGAAACAATTATCCAGGGGGCGAGTCGGTCAGGGGGCGAGTCGGTCAGGGGGCGAGTCGGTCAGGGGGCGAGTCGGTCAAGGGGTGAGTTGGTCAAGGGGTGAGTTGAACTGACACCGCTCTAGCTGGGCTACTTCCAAAAATGTATTGTAAGGAACCGTTGTGCAATGATTAACATTTGTTGGGGACTTCGTAAGGGGTAACTCAATAGGATTTTGACTATGCCTTGTTAAGGCATGAGGTCGGGCCCTTTTAAATATGCGGACGCCACACAACATACTACATAACAAAATGAGACAGACTCGCTATACACATACATGTACATGTACTGTAGTACTAGAAAAGCACACATAAAACAAAGCAATACGACCCCGTCTGCACCCGGTGATACTACCGGTATATACCGGAAAACACCAGAAAACCACCGGAAAACTACCGGAAAACTACCGGAAAACATATATTACCTGAAAACACCCCCCAAAAACAATAAATAGGCCTACCAAAACCCCCCCCCCCCCCCCCCCCCCAAAAAAAAAAAAAAATTGTTTTCTTGGGCTGTTTTCAGTTATGTTTTTTAATTTTTTTTTTAGTGTATTTTATCTTTTGTTGTGTTTTTAGGTTTATTTATTATTATACAGGCCAATTGTTTTTGTTCATATGATTTTCAATAAGGTTTTAATATGATAACTGTGCCAGTAAGCAACTTGGTGAATTTGAAGCTCGCCAATACTGACTACTTGATGATATCTGGTGACAGTGTAATGTGCACACATTTATGGGTTCACAAAGTTGTCATTTTGGATAATTACTATGTTCACATAATTATTCAGTCACTCAAATGCTTCAAAAATTGCTATTTACATGTAAGTAAGGATATGTAAATAAATACAAAAAATCATAATAATAATAATAATATACCCAAATATAGGAATAAATTACGCGTCAGGGATTAACGATTTATGCAAATTAGTCCTATTTCCACCACTTCGATTTTCAGAGTTTTTTAGTACGTCATTCTAGGGACCTTATAGAAGTGCATTGTGGTGAAAAATATTATATTGCAATTTGTGTGAGGTCAACAAAACAAAATTAGGTATTTTCCCTGGATGGCGATCGCGAAAAAACAAAGATAACATAAGAATAACTGCTAGACGGTTGAAAACAAACTCGGCATCAATGACAGGTCAGTTAAACGATATTTACTATCAAATACAAACCCCCAAATCTACCTACAGTATTAATGATAATTCAAGCAATTACCATCGGTGTATCCTACCTTTATATTATACACATTGATCTTTTACACAAAAAATTGAGGAAAAACGGTAGAGTCTGATACAAGCGTGTTGCCTTTTTGGTTCGCTGCGATTGCCGGAAGATCGTCGCACGGTGCCCAGAATCCTTCACGTGGAAATGGTGGTAGTGTACAGTGTGGCATGGACAGACGTTACCATCCAGCCAAGACCAGACTTTTTGCAGCGCATGGTGACCTTGCGGTCAAGTGCATCATTCAGCAAGGTCATCATGCGTGCGCGGCAAAAAGTTTCAACCACGGTTATTTTCCTTGGTTGAAATTTGGACCAAATATACCCTAACTCAAACCTAACCCCGACCCTACTTTGTTTTGTAAATTCCATGAATCTATTTCATGAAAACCTTGTGGAACCCTACACTGTATTCATCTAAAAACATACATACCTAGTACTACATGTAATTGGCTCGGATATTACATACATGTAGACACTTCCAACTCATAGTAACAAGGATAGTGTGCCTCTAAACTTCAAATGAATTGTTTCATTCAAGCTATTTTCTCCTTGCCTCTTTGAAGATGGCAACACAGGATGCCAAACCTGATATTACACCTTGTGATGTGAGGTCTACCGAGGACTGCAGCCGCGGCGAGATCTGGACAGTTGAGGACACCAGGCACCTCATCGCCGTCTGGGGAGACCCCAGCATACAGAGAAAGCTCAGGGGCATCTTCCGAAACAACACCGTTTACGATGAGATCTCCCAACGGCTCCGGGAGTACGGGGTGTACCGCACGCCCACCCAGTGCCGGAACAAGACGAAGAACCTCCGTAAGGGTTTTCGCGAGCTTAAGATGCGCAACGGCAGCAACTGCAGCCGGTCCGTTACTCGGCAGTCTGGGATTTTCCTGGAGGAGCTGGAGAGGGTGTGGGGCCAGGAGTTCCACAACAACCCTGGGGAGTTTGAAGGGCAGGAGGAAACGCTGGCTGTCGAGTTCCAAGATGGTGACGAGGGTGGCAGGTTATACGACAGCCGTAGTGTTGGTAAAGTTGACAAAGCTACTGTGTATCTGTTACAATTGGGAGCAATTTATAAGTTGCTCCCAATTGTAACAGATACACAGTAGCTTTGTAAGGTCCAAATAAATAAGCCAGTACAGCATTTGAACTGCGCTTGTTTCCTCAATCTAAACTATTACATGTATGACTAAATTAACCCTCCTATGGTTTTACCTTTCAAAACCTTTCAAAATCTGCTTACTTGACAAAATGGCTGTAAATAAGTACGAACCTTTCAAAACGCTCCAGATTTTGTTGCTACTGCACTACACCTTTCAAAACCTTTTGAAAGGTATTTTTTTCCTCACACCAGTTTGTTCAGAAAGTTGTTTTACCTTTCCAAATCTTTCATAAGTTTCTTTTGTCAGGCAGTTTTCTCGCCTTTCAAAACATTTTAGTCCAAGAAACTTGAAAGGTATTTTTTGTCTTACACCAGTTTGTTCAGAGAGTAGTTTTACCTTTCAAAATCTTTCATAGTTTTTTTTTGTCAGACAGTTTTCTCACCTTTCAAAACCTTTTAGTCCAGAAAACTTGAAAGGTTTTGAAAGGTCAGACAATTCTATGGCAACTTCCCTATATAGGAGGGCTAGATGACGAGAAGTGTGTATTTTCTCCAGTTTTGTTTATTATGAGTTTATCATGAAATCAATCCCGAATATCACTGCATAAAATAATCTATTTTTTGGCAAGATGCAGTTGGACTTACATGCACTGTAAGTAATATCTGCACAAAGCAACTCACGATCGTTTTGACTGTAGTGGCAGTCATGAAGGTACTGCATGTACTGTATACTATAGACACCTAATAATTGATTAGAGGTGACATAATGCCTCCTTTCATATTCTGGGATTCCACATGTTTTTGAACCCCATATTTTGTGTATTTTCAATAGCTTTCAAATAAGACAGAGCCGGATTTGTTAAATTTACAATCCATTTAAATTTCTTTTATTTCAGGGTCGACGGTGATTATTATTATTATTTTGTTCTTGGGTCGGGAGCCTTAAAATAGGGTTTGTAGGAAATGAGAACCATAAATAAAATGGAACGTCCTTAAATGCCTTGTGCTTTTAGAGGAGAGGTATTTTGTCACAGAGCTTGACCTATTCCGACCCCGGACGAGGCCAGGACAACCACGCCAGGAACTTTGTATTCCGACAAAAACACTGAAATACCTTTCAGCCTTTTAGCCCAAGTTTCGAATATTCGGTCATAACGCAGTTTTGAATATCGAATACTACATGTAAATTATTTGAAAATGAACAGCCCTACATGTACTTCAGAGTCAAACCACATTAATTGTTTTCAACTTTCAAGATATCCCTCCAAAAATCCTCTACAAACGTTGGATTAAAAATAAATAATAAAAGGTTTTTAATCCTAACGTCGCCCAATACTACAAAATATTACTTTAGTAAACTCCATACAGTATTACACTAGCCTATGAGAATTTAGTAGTATTTTGTACTGTACTCTAAATGAATGCCTAATCAATTGTTCTTACAATTGATTAATTTGTTCCTCCAAGATGGTGCCACTTTGGGTGACAACGAACCTCATGAGTACGACCCACAATATGCTGGACATGGACACGGACACGATCCCAGCCACATGGCCTCACACATCTATTCCCCTCGACCCGACGGCGGGTGCATGGACAGGGACAGAGACAGGGACAGGGACAGAGACAGGGTTGGGCCTGGCTCGATTAGCCTGGCCACCCTGCAGCAACTCAACCACGATAACATGGAGAGATTGCGGGAAACTGTCCTAGAGCTGAATCGGGCCTTCTTAGAGCAGCAGGCGGCCGCCGAGGAACGGCGAGAAAGGATAAGCAAACAGCACGAAATACAGTTACTTGAGGTGAGTATAGCTTGGATGACACACGGGTAGACTAAGTCAGTCAAGTCACGTTACTTGGAATTATCAGAAAGGATGAGCAAAGAGCACGAGATACAGTTATTTGAGGTGAGTAGCTTAGATGACACACGAGTAGAGAAGTCGGTCACGTTACTTTAAATTACCAGAAAGGATGAGCAAGGAGCACGAGATACAGTTATTTGAGGTGAGTAGTTTTGATGACACACGGGTAGAGAAGTCAGTCACGTTACTTTAAATTACCAGAAAGGATGAGCAAGGAGCACGAGATACAGTTATTTGAGGTGAGTAGTTTTGATGACACACGAGTAGAGAAGTCAGTCACGTTACTTTAAATTACCAGAAAGGATGAGCAAGGAGCATAAGATACAGTTATTTGAGGTGAGTAGCTTGGATGACACACGAGTAGAGAAGTCAGTCACGTTACTTTAAATTACCAGAAAGGATGAGCAAGGAGCACGAGATACAGTTATTTGAGGTGAGTAGTTTTGATGACACACGAGTAGAGAAGTCAGTCACGTTACTTTAAATTACCAGAAAGGATGAGCAAGGAGCATAAGATACAGTTATTTGAGGTGAGTAGCTTGGATGACACACGAGTAGAGAAGTCAGTCACGTTACTTTAAATTACCAGAAAGGATGAGCAAGGAGCACGAGATACAGTTATTTGAGGTGAGTAGTTTTGATGACACACGAGTAGAGAAGTCGGTCACGTTACTTTAAATTACCAGAAAGGATGAGCAAGGAGCACAAGATACAGTTATTTGAGGTGAGTAGTTTTGATGACACACGAGTAGAGAAGTCAGTCACGTTACTTTAAATTACCAGAATAGATGAGCAAGGAGCATAAGATACAGTTATTTGAGGTGAGTAGCTTGGATGACACACGAGTAGAGAAGTCAGTCACGTTACTTTAAATTACCAGAAAGGATGAGCAAGGAGCACAAGATACAGTTATTTGAGGTGAGTAGCTTGGATGACACACGAGTAGAGAAGTCAGTCACGTTACTTTAAATTACCAGAAAGGATGAGCAAGGAGCACGAGATACAGTTATTTGAGGTGAGTAGTTTTGATGACACACGAGTAGAGAAGTCAGTCACGTTACTTTAAATTACCAGAAAGGATGAGCAAGGAGCACAAGATACAGTTATTTGAGGTGAGTAGTTTTGATGACACACGGGTAGAGAAGTCAGTCACGTTACTTTAAATTACCAGAAAGGATGAGCAAGGAGCACGAGATACAGTTATTTGAGGTGAGTAGTTTTGATGACACACGGGTAGAGAAGTCAGTCACGTTACTTTAAATTACCAGAAAGGATGAGCAAGGAGCACGAGATACAGTTATTTGAGGTGAGTAGTTTTGATGACACACGAGTAGAGAAGTCAGTCACGTTACTTTAAATTACCAGAAAGGATGAGCAAGGAGCACAAGATACAGTTATTTGAGGTGAGTAGTTTTGATGACACACGGGTAGAGAAGTCAGTCACGTTACTTTAAATTACCAGAAAGGATGAGCAAGGAGCACGAGATACAGTTATTTGAGGTGAGTAGTTTTGATGACACACGAGTAGAGAAGTCAGTCACGTTACTTTAAATTACCAGAAAGGATGAGCAAGGAGCACAAGATACAGTTATTTGAGGTGAGTAGTTTTGATGACACACGGGTAGAGAAGTCAGTCACGTTACTTTAAATTACCAGAAAGGATGAGCAAGGAGCACGAGATACAGTTATTTGAGGTGAGTAGTTTTGATGACACACGAGTAGAGAAGTCAGTCACGTTACTTTAAATTACCAGAAAGGATGAGCAAGGAGCATAAGATACAGTTATTTGAGGTGAGTAGTTTTGATGACACACGAGTAGAGAAGTCAGTCGCGTTACTTTAAATTACCAGAAAGGATGAGCAAGGAGCACGAGATACAGTTATTTGAGGTGAGTAGCTTGGATGCCACACAGGTAGAGAAGTCGGTCAGGTTTTTTTAAGATGGACTTTTTTTTTGAAAGCAAATTTGGGCAAAGGCACTGTCCAAAGCCGCGTTCGCATTAGACTTTTTTTGGTAAAACCTACGGAGAACTTAACCAAATTAAATCCAATGCGGACAGGCGGTAACATTGTCAAATTGTCCATTTTACCTCCGCAACAGTAAGATCTACAGGCCCAAGCTTCTAGCGGAGGATTTAACACCGTGAACTTTGACAATCACGTACCGTAACATTTGACAATATTAAGTCCAATGCGAACGCGGCTCAAGAGGAGATGATGTGTGCATGTTCTATACCCTCGATGCCATAGCTAGTACATGTAGCTCATTGCAAATGAATGACCAGTCGTACACCAAAGGAGTAACGATTAGACATCCTCCTCTGTTCAGAAGTATGTCGATACTGGATTTGGGGCTGTCAGCCAGCCATAGCAGGCATAGTGGAGGAGTTGTACCTTGGTCGACGAGAGGCCAGGGCTCAAGTTATGAGTAGGCTTGTAAATTTGTGTATGCTAGCACATGTACAGTACGAATGACTACACAGTGCTTACAGACTGACGTGTGTGTCTTGAATTTATACACATACACTTTTTTATCATACTTCTCTTTTCATCTCCAGACGTTCTTAAAAACCACAGGGAGAACGGCCGAACAGCGGAGTATATATCCAGTCAAGCTATCCCACACAGACATGCAGCAGCGCTTAAAGCTAGCCCAGTCGTCACAAGGAAACGTGCAGTCGGTGAATCACAGCCAAACCCAATCCCAGACGGCCAATAAGCCAGCTGGAGCCGTGGAGACTCAGGTAATATTTCAAATGTTATGTTTTATGATCTTTGTGGAGTGCCACGCGGCCTTAGTCTGGAGCATTGATCTCGTGGTCTGTGGGTAATTCTGGAGGTTGTGGGTTCGAGCCAATTCACTGAAGATTGTGTAGACTTGATGACAAGTCGTTTAGACTGTCGTGGTTTTTGTCCGCCAGCCAAATATCGCCGTGCATAGGAAATCCGCATGCCGCCATTCATGCAACGTTCGTATAGCTAGCGCGACATCCGTTCATGCAATAGTCGAATACAGGTACCACGGAAAATACACTCTTTCACAGTTCACAGTGATTTCCCGTACCCGTACTCGTACCCAGGCGGTAGGTTAACGAAGGTGTCGTTGCCCTCAAGAAAACTAGCAATTGCCTTGGTTTGTTGGGGTTTCAAAGCACTTGAGGTCCCCAGTTTTCGCAACCCATGGTCAATGGAACCTATATTCCTTTCGGTGCTTCCCTCCAACACCTCCATTTTGACGTTGAACACGAAGAAATTAGAACAAATGCAGCAGGAGGCGAAGAATGTACATCTACAATACAATCTGTGCGCCGACAACTTTGTACGAGTATATAAAATAAAGTACAAAGATATGCTTCAGCCTAAGACGAAACACAGCCAGGCATTCAAAAAGGCCCTTTAACCAGTTCGTGCCAGATGATGTACTGTACTGGGTATACACGAAAACATTTCCAGAGATTCAAAACGAATGACGAATAAACACGTCGCGAGCAAGGCCCAACATAATTTTGTTTACTATCAACGAATGACGTGTTCATTTGGCAGGCACAGCAGTTTAATTCCCCAGAGGACCTGTATATACGCTGCAAAGGTTTTCTTGGTTGTTGCGGTTGACATGTATTTACGTCAAAAGTTACCCGCTAGCGCTGCGGAGGACGGGTATACACGACTGACATGTATGGCATACACGTAGTGGACGTGAATATACGTCAACGTTGCCAAGCATGCTTCGTTGACGCGGTGGACGTGTATGCTATATTGTGGTATCACGCTTCAGTGATTAGGCCTATTCAACACCCTAGTTCCATTGTATCCATTAAATTCATGCAGCCGAGGATTATCAGCTGCGTCCAGTAATTTCTTGACATTCAAATTTCCCAACTATTGTTCCTTATTACCGTAATTTCCTGCGGTAAAGACGCGGCTTATCTGACTTTCTAGACCACAAAAACATCGCCGCGCCTTATCTTTCGGTGCGCCGTATATGATGTCGCTTGAGTTCAAAGTGATGGTCTTTGTGTGAAGAATTCTTTGAACGCCGCAATCTTACTCAATAATGCGGTCAACCAATTAGCTCAACTCTCCGGACATTGTGACCGTGTTTCCATTAACAATGCCGCGATGTGTTGATCCCCCTACGACCGTACATGTATGTGTGCTCTTGTACCACATAACGACCGAGGGGCGAGACACAAAGGAGAACAAAGGAAACAAAAGCCCCTCGGTCGGCGGTATGAATGGAAAAATTCGGTCCTCGATCGACGGTGCAAGCGCAAAGCAATGGGGATTGGGTATAGTAAAGGAATAAAGGAAAACACAATATCGAGCCTCGATCGTTATGTGGTTCACGACTGCATGTACATGTACATGTATACATGTGATTTAGCACTCGGCAGCGTGCGTAGTCTTGTTTGCAAGACGATCTTTGCGATGCGGGGCGCCCTCTAACGAAGGTCATTGCGTGTATGGTACGGCGTACGTTAGAGGACGCCCGCATCGGCGGCGTACGCGCGCTGCATATACCGCGATTAAGATCGTCTTGCAAACAAGACTACAGCGTGCGCTGCATGACGCGTACAACAGCGATAAAAAGCTGGCCTGTACTATGTGGCCTTTTTCTAAACGTTTTTTCGTCTACGTTCCGGCTTCATGCAATTCACCATCCGAACTACACAGCGCGGAGCATTCACAACGACTGGAAAAAAGACTAGGGGGTGTCGCAATTAGGGATACCCCGCACGCGATCGCTGCATGTGATGTACATGTGCATGTACATGCATGCAGTTTATACTGCAGTGATACATGATATGTATTGGCAAAGTAAACCTCGTGCGATATTGTGACTACTGGTTTGAAGTTTTCATACATTGTTTGCGTGCCAGATAAACTCAAGTACTCAGCAAATTCTTGCTGGGAATAGTGGGATCGTTCTAAGGCAACAAAATGACCCCTTTGTGGCGATGTACCTACACCGGGTGGCGTCTGGTGTTCTTTTGGGTGCGTTCAAGCATGCGCTTTATTCGGCGGTGCGCTTTATCTGTTGACGTTTGAAAACAATTTGGGTGATTTTAGGGACCTGCGCCTTAACCGCCGTGCGGCTTTACCGCAGGAAATTACGGTAGTCTCTTTTGAAATTCTTAAAAGGGTGCTTTTCAGCTGGACTTGCAAATGTTTGTATATATTACCGCGTACAATTGTCTCCGACCCGGTGTGTAATTCCACGGATAACATACACGTGTCAGATTTTATTGCGCGTAGCGATTGACGTAATATCACGC
Source organism: Crossaster papposus (assembly GCA_037893245.1). NCBI lineage: Eukaryota > Metazoa > Echinodermata > Asteroidea > Velatida > Solasteridae > Crossaster > Crossaster papposus. Next base: position 27,597 of record JBAIAA010000876.1, read on the forward strand.
CCTGACTGCAGAGAGAAAAAATGCCCTAGGCGACAGAATGTTGGAAAAAACATGTAAATAACGGTGCCAATAAACTAAGTGTTGTACGCTTTTTTTCATATTAGGAGCCTGCAGGGGGAGAAAAAGTATCTGCACTCCGCCCGGACCTGTCTTCCTCTTCATCAGCAGCATCAGCAGTAGGACCAGCAGCAGCAGTAGGACCAGCAGCAGCAGCAGTAGGACCACCACCAGCAGCATCAGCAGTAGGACCAGCAGCAGCAGCAGTAGGACCACCACCAGCAGCAGCAGCAGTAGGACCAGCAGCATCAGCAGTAGGACCAGCATCATCAACAGTAGGACCAGCATCAGCAGCAGCAGCAGCAGCAGCAGCAGCAGCAGGAGCACCGGCAGTCTGCAGCTCCTCACTGAGCTGCCTAGCCCTCAGGCTGCAGCCCGGCGAGGACATCAGGGAATCCTTGAGGAAGTTGGTGGAAGAGAGGGGCATCCAGGCCGCCTGCGTCCTGTCCTGCGTGGGTAGCGTCAGGTGTGCTAAGCTGAGGCTGGCGGACTCTAAGACGGTGAGATCCTGTATGAGGTTCTGTATGAGGTTCTGAAATTCCTCATGATGGCGGATGGCAGTTTAGAGTGGGAGGTCCACTAGTGCGTCTTTGGCCAAATGACCATCTTCCTCTTAATAACCGCTTTCGTTTCAGTTTAGTTCGGTTTTTCGAAACTAAAACTGGCCCAACCCCAATTTGCTTTTGTGTTGGGTCGAGTTTGCACACATTCATTAGAATGCATGGTGTTCTCAAATGGAATAGAAACGTTCCAACTTATCCACACCCTTTTATTGTTGCTACATGTTCCAGAAATTACAAAACCATTGGGGCTTAAATGTGACCTGTCACCACAAAATGAGTGTAAAGTCGCACGATGTGATTCGGAGATATGGCCATCCAAAGTCAAAATATGAAGGGGTTGTCAATTTTAGGATTTTGCATAATTTGGAAAGCCAAAGTTCTCCTCTCCATATTACAATTTTTGGGTGAGATCAGATGATCGAAAACCTCTTATACTACGCGATTTTGCGTAGTTATTGTTTGGATTAAAGTCGAGTGGTCTAATTAACACGGTAATTAAATATGCAAATTAGGTCCTCGTACGTATCCCAGGTTTTCGAAATTTTGATATTTTGTTGTTTATACAATAGTTTGTATGTGTTGAAAAGAAATAGCCGTTGCTATGCTCAACTGAACCTTACTTGTCCTGTTTTGTAATCTTTTGCGCATTTTGTTTAAGATGTTTAAAGTAAGTTTTCTCACAAACACGTTTTGTGAAACCCATGACTTTCTAGAGGGTTGTAAAAAGTATTTATCGCAAAACCCCCAAATGTTATGTACCATTGGAAAGCTCTCTTTCTCAATAATTTGAAAATACCAATATCTCAATTTTCAATATTTCCGACTTTACTCTCATTTTGTGGTGACAGGTCACAAATTATTTTGACAGAAAAAAACAAATTTGTGTTTCAGGTGGTGAAACTCACTAGTAATCATGAGATCGTGTCACTAGTTGGGACAGTCTCTACAGCTGGAATGCACCTACATGCCTCTCTGGCTGATGGGGAGGGAAAGGTAGGTGTAAGACCTGCAGCCATTATCCATTTCTTTGATTAAAGGTAGGATACGCCATTGGTCATTGCTTGAATTATCAGGAATGGGTGGATTTGGGGGTTGTATTTTATAGTAAATATCATTTAACTGACCTGTTCAAAGTTTTACAATCATGGATGCTGATAAAAGCAAGGAAAACGGCGTTGGTTTTTAACCGGCGTCGGGCAGTGGTTCTTATGTTGTCCTTGTTTTGTTTTTCGCTATCGCCGTCCGGTGATCGCAATTATTTTTTTAATAACAATTCATTTTTTTCAGAACAATTACAGGATATCTAGCACAATCATTTGGCTGGATGCCTACAGTCATTATTCACTTTCAAATAAGTAAGATATTTCTTAATAATCTTGTAGTAATTCTTCGATATCTGCAAATGGCGTATCCTACCTTTAACCCTGAAATCGAACTAAACCATTTAACTGCATATTTGTTTCATTCATCAAAAACGTTAATAGGCAAATTTTATTTTTATCCGAGTCTTAAATTTCTAAATATGTCTGTAGAAATTGGTCATAGTTTATTAGCAGGGCTGGCTGGGTTGTGTGGTCTTCTGTTTGTTTCACACCTAGGCAATTCCGGAAACTGTTAAATAAAACATATTAATTGAAAGGTCATTGGAATGATATATATTTCAACAAAACAAAAATTGTGAATTTTTTTTTTTTACGAAGCATGATTCGGATAAGGTCTCCTAGTCTTCTGTGTACGTCTGAAACTGAAAATGGTTATTTGTTTTAATATTACCAAACAAATAAGCCTTTCAGTGATTTCCGTGATTCATATCTTTTGGGTTAGGGTTAGGGTTAGGGTCTTCTGTGCACTTCATGTGGTCTAAATAAACCACAACTTAATTTATAGCCTTCTATGTCTTACATGTTTAGAGAAAAATGATTTCGGATGTACCGTAATTTCCTGCGGACAAGGCGCTCGGCGGTTAAGGCGCAGGTCCCTAAAATCACCCCCCCAAAAATCAAACGTCTACAGATAAAGCGCACCGCCGAATAAGGCGCATGCTTGAACGCACCCAGAAGAACACCAGGCGCCACCCGGTGTAGGTACATCGCCACAAAGGGGTCATTTTGTTGCCTTAGAACGATCCCACTATTCCAAGCAAGAATTTGCTGAGTACTTGAGTTTATCTGGCACGCAAACAATGTATGAAAACTTCAAACCAGTACAGTCACAATATCGCACGAGGTTTACGTCTGCTCTTATTCCTCCATGCTTTGCCGATACATGTATTATAAACTGCATGCATACACATGTACATATAGCACATGCAGCGATCGCGTGCGTGCCCAGAGAGGGGTATCCCTAATTGCTCAATTGCGACACCCCCTAGTCTTTTTTCCAGTCGTTGTGAGCGCTTTGCGCTGTGTAGTTCGGATGGTGAATTGCATGAAGCCGGAACGTAGACGAAAAAACTTTAGAAAACGGCCACATAGTACAGGCCAGCTTTTTATCGCTGTTGTACGCGTCATGCAGCGCGCGCTGCCGAGTGCTAAATCTAGTATGTATACATACAGTACATGTATGTCTGTGGGTCGTTGCGTGAAATCGCGTGCGCATGTAATTGTGACAACAATTTATATCAAATTATACTTACCGCGCACTCTGGATCTCCGGTCTGCATGCCGTGCCGGCGCGGCCGCTTAGCAGTGGCGCTACTAGGATCAGAGAGAGCGGCCGCTCGTAGTCGTGCGGCAAATATTACGGGGGCGATTTTGGACCATTTCTTATTTTTAGGAAATGCATCGACACAATATTATTGCAATTTTCGATTATAAGGTGGTATCGCCCAAGCATATTGTTGGAATGAAACTGAAAGCACGGTCGTGGGGGCAGGGGGGGGGGGGGATCAACACATCGCGGCATTGTTGGAATGGAAACACGGTCACAATGTTTGGAGAGTTGAGCTAATTGGTTGACCGCATTATTGAGTAAGATTGCGGTGTTGAAAGAATTCTTCACACAAAGACCGTCACTTTGAACTCAAGCGATATCAGATACGGCGCACCAAAAGATAAGGCGCAGCGATGTTTTTGTGGTCTAGGAAGTCAGATAAGCCGCGTCTTTACCGCAGGAAATTACGGTACCATTCAGAATTTTGTGCTGCCCCCACTAAACACACTAATGACTTGACGTGAAACGCGATAAATGTAGTACGTCTGTGTCCCATATACCGATTGGTCTTTGGCCTTGTGGTATATATATGGGACACAGATCCATTACATTATTCCAAGTTCCACTCGTGCTCCCGAGTATAATATTGATGAGTTTTCCATGTTATCTTTACATCCTTTGCCTACCTGCAGGTTATAGGCGGGCATGTCATGGGCAACATGGAGGTTTTTACCACCGCCGAGATCTTGCTTGGAGAACTTCCCCACATCGTTTTTAAGAGACAACTAGACAAGCAGACAGGATATCGGGAACTGGTAGTGGAACCAAATAGAGAAATATCATAGCATTGGGATAACCCTAACCTTATAGGGTGTGTGAAAGGTCATATTGAAATGGATGGGGTTTAGCACTGTTAAAGGGGTACAATTTTTGTCCTGGAATTGCCCAAGTTGGCTACATATCGTATTTTGAACTAAACGATGTTTATTGGAAAAAGGATTTAAAAGTAGGATACAGTCGACTCCCGTTATAACGAACTCCGCGGGACCTCGTCAAAGTGTTCGTTATATCCGAATTTCGTATTATCCGACCCAACGATTGAGGCTCGATATTGTGTTTTCCATTGTTCACTTTGTATAGACCCCGTACGTACGTGTACGTGATGACCAAAATACACCTTTGCAATATGAACACACACTACATGCAGTCCACATGATCAATCTGATGGCCGAGGCCATTTTCCAAAACCCAGCTTGCAAATGCCGTTGCGGCTCCATTACCTTTGGCAAACTGCATGAACAACGCCAAAGCGGAGATGAGTTTTGGGTTTGGAAAACGGCCCGAGTTTTCAGACATCGCTAAAGCGCCCTCATGTGACAGTATCCTAACTTGATTGGTTATTTTAACTTACGTAGCACAGGCCATTCAAGTTTAAAAGACGGGGTTATTTTATTCAATTATCTAAGATCGCGGTTGGTTAAAGGCAAAATATTTAAGAAATTATTGATTTTGTATTTTCTGAGGAGTTACAACTTACCAGGGAAGAGAGCTAAATGATTTTTTTAGAGAGGAGATTAATTGTTTTTTATCAGGCCAGCGCGACGTTCCCCTTCTTGCACCCATTCTCGATCGCTTTGATGACCTCCATCTTGAGCTACGGTCCTTTGGCAAGGCGCACATGGTTCGGGTGATTGGCACTTGTTACCAGCACTCTTTTAAGACGGGCCTTTGTTGCTAACCGCAACGGCCGATTAACAACTGTGCACTGCACCATTCCTCTGAATAGGTTTTCCATCGGCAAGATGAATTAACTGACATGACAAACACCAATTGATGACTAATACTGCTTTCAATTTCGATCTGAATGAAAAAGTCATGGGCCAGGATTTGTAAGCTTTCGTTAAAAATGGATCAATAACAATGCTTTTTTATTCACAGGGTTACCAAAACCTTTCGTTGTAACAGGAATTTTGTACAATTTACCCATAGAAACGTGCACAGTTTTGCCGGGACCAAGAATAATTTTCGTAATAACTGGAATTTCGTTATATTCGTTTTCGTACCATCGGGAGTCGACTGTATAAACATTCACACAACTATCCTTTAACAACTGACCGTTTATGTGTTATTCTTGTTTAAAGCGAGTTTCGGGAGGTCACAAATGTGACTCCTAAAACTCGATCTGTTTGGGTGTGGTCATGATTCCAGCCGGAAAGTGTTTGCCTTTCGCGAACAGGTAAGAAACGACATTTGTGCATTGGTGCCGTGTGAAATTTGTGAAAAACACACAATGTGTACTGAACATTGAACGAAAACAACAGGAAAATGTATGCGTACACCGTCGTGTCCACCGTCATGTCCTATGTAAACAACCAGTTTGTTTTTTTCCTTTCCCGGGAATGGTTATACATTAGATTGGTTTCCTTTCAACCCTATGCTTGTAATAGGATAAGTAAACAATAAAAAAACATGAGATTTTGAGGGATTTCAGGACATTGTGCCCCTTTAACATTCACTGCAAAAATTCACCGGAGTTAAAATGTGTTCAACTTTTGCGAATTCGCAGCATATAAATTGTTGACGTCAATTGCACTAAGTGAGAACCAGGCTTTAGGGTCAAATACAATTTGGAGGTAGGCTTTCCATCTGATGAACTGTTAACCAGTTTGCGACGGATGACGCATAAACACGTCACGAGCAAGGCCGGAAATGCGTATGTGTGCTTCCCGGTACTGGCGGCCTGAACCTGCTTCGGATAGAGTTTCGTTAAAAATCATCCCGTGCGCCGGCTCGGTGGTGTTAAAATAATCCCGGCGCGAACTGGTTAAAAGGGAAGAATGACGAAATTGCAGGAAAAAATACATGGTTTTAATGGACGTTGACTTTTGTTAATACAAACTCAATCGGACGGTCAGACCTAGCCAACATTTTTGCTTTATCAGGATTGTACACACAAATGTTTAGCTTGAACTGAGGTTTGTATTAACAGAGTTTGTATTAATGTGAGTCGAGTAAGTCAATGGTGGAAGGACAGGAAAAACTCCCCTCATCCCACCCCAATTTCATGAAGCTGCTATAAGCGCAACAATTTGCTCAGCATTAAAATGCTTCCTTTGCGAAAACAGGGTTACAAACCAAATCTTCATGCGATATATAATTTGTTTGTGACTGGCATTCAGCTGGTTTTTTTGTTTAGCATGGAACCGATTTTTAATGAGCAAGACTTTTTTGTGTGCTAAGCAAAAATTGGCCCCTGGTGGTGTGGGTGCCTTTTTTGGGGGGGGCCAACAAATAAATCATATTCCTTTTGTCAACAGGAGTTCCGAACCATGTTGCCGAAATTTGGCTAAATTCTGTGGACGTTTTGATGGAAGTTTTGTAAAGTTTTTTTTGTAAGTTTCATCAAGATAACACTCCAACTCGATTTGATATGCCTTATTATTGCCTTATTTCTGTTTCTTTTTGGATGTCAAAACTAAGTTTTTGGTTTTTGCTTGTCACCAACATCAACTTATAGGCAGTGTATTGGGTACAAAGGTCACATGATGTGTGTAACGGCACATCTGTGACAGAAAGCTGTACTTTTAGGTACATACAACATTTGCTGGTTTTTGTTCAGAAATGATCTTATTTTCCAGTTAATTATATACATGTAAAGGAAATGTAAACATATTCCTTTGCTGTAATTTTCAGAAATGGGTGGATTTTTGGGGTTAGTATGTTATAGCATATAATTATTGTAACACTTTACTTATATGACGTTTTGGGTTCGTAGATTCTGGGAAAATCAAGAAAACCAATCTTGTAGTCAGGTTCCCTGATGACCACACTCAAGATGAAACAGAGCAATTTAAAGACGTTGGGGAATTGTAAGGTCAGAGAATCAGTTGTAACTCTTCACAGGTGTGTAAATAATTTCAAAGAAAATGTGGAATAACCAACAATAAAAAATTGGGAGCAGTATTTAAAGGAAAAAAAATGATTTTTTGTTTTTCAAACGCTGGAAATAAAAAAATACCACTTTACTTAAAAATGTCAGCACACCATAGCCATGATTTTACAGAATGCTTCCATAACTGTCGGTAAAGTATTTTGTGATAAGGTTTGCAAATGTTGTATACTGTACATGCATTCTATAGATTAACCCTCATAAATCCTCCCCCAAAAAATCAATATTATTGGGATATATCCCTAATTCCTATAGGGTGTGTGCTAAATCATATTGATTTGGGAGGATAGGATTTGGGAGGGTTAGGGTTAAGCATATTTTGTACCATTGTCATTTTTATATAAAAACATACTCTTTTCCTAAAACCAAGGAGGTGCTGGAGTTGAGGAGATGTGTTTGGTTGCAGTCACCAGGCTTTGGATGGTGATTGCTCTGTTTGATGAGAACTTGGCAGGGAAAAAATGACAATCGAGTTGATGATCGGTTATTTGAAGATATTGTGCAAATAAACCATTTGATGATCGAGTTGGTTAGGAATACTGGTCAGTTAGAATCTGATGTAAAAATGAGAACCACAATTATGAGGAATGATTTTGTAGCTTAGATACAAAGCATAGAAATAATTGTACAGTTCTTTGTACCGGATTTTTTTTTTACAAATAAGTTAACTTACATGTATATGTTTTGTGAGGAAGAGCTGTTAATCTGTGAAAATACGAATTATGACCAATTTGACACTGTAACAAACATATAAAAATAAATTAGAAATTACGACAGAGTTTATTGCGTGGGTGCACAGTACACTTACTTGAGCCATTATTTATAGGTTTTTAAATGCAGATGTATAACAAAAACTACGAGGCTGGAGCATGCAGCCGAAAATGGACCTTATTCATGAGGAAGCCATTTTGGTCGTGTTCCCTGAATGTATTTCATAAGTTGTAAACTGTTGAACTTGTGAACTGTTTTTATCAATGTGGCTTAAAACATTAAGGTATTCTAAATCGCACCTTTTATATTCTTCATCAGAGAAGACTGGTATTATTTGTAATTTACTTTAGGTCATTTCTATCCGAAGTTCAAAAAAATGAAGATTCCCCCCCCCCCCCCCCCCCCTGCTTTCAATTTAATATTGCCGAGACGAAGCCCAGAACTCGTAAACCCATAATAACAACTTCCGCGCGAAAAGATCCTGGTTAATTGGTATCTTTTGGCCGGAGTTGCAGAAGGCACGCCTCACTTGAATGGTTTGTTCATCATCAGATGGTACATGTAATACGTACGGTGGTGCCAGGTGTGTTACGACACATTTTCTTTTGTCAATAGAATAGGCCACTTTGGTTTTGGTGGTCATTTTACTATCAACATCTTAAAGTTTATATACAGACATTGCACAGCTGCGGGCCACACTCTATTGTTTGCTAAAAATTGAAAGGGCCATTCATGGCGACAAGATAGAGGCCGCTTTGAATTCGGCAGTGATGAGATCGTGACTTTCGAGATCCGTAATCTCAGAGGGATCATCGCTTTGGATGCTTTCTATTTAAAATCGGTAACTTTGATGTTGGTGCCCATTGTGGTCCTATACAATAGGCAGTGGATGGTGTGGGACATCTTTAACTTCGCGCAGGGGCTCCATTCAATTCGGGGCTTTATGTGTGCCAAACGGGTTGTATTCACTGCAGAGGTTTATCACCTACAGATTACAAACAGTGCCTACATAGATCAGCTCTTACACTTTCCTCCTAAGAAGTTGAAGGTAATCTGTGGCAATAAGTTGTTTTTATAAATTGTGTTAGTCTACTGAGACAGAGAACAAAACACAAACGGCGTTCCAGAGTATAGAGTCCATATACAATTATTCAGAATTATGTGAATTACAGTTAAAAGATTAAAAAGTATATTTTTAAACGGCACAGGATCGACGCCTCGATTGGTTCATAAGTCTGACGCCTCATTATGTCCGACGCCTCGTTTGTCCGACTACCATTATTTATGCATACAAACATCGCGTAAAATGTCAGAATTTTAGCGCCACCAAGTGTTAGCGTACACATCAATAAAGGAATGTCCACTACCCCCCCCCCCCCCCCCCCCCCCCCCGAAAAGGTCTTTTAAGAATCACGAAGGGCTAAAATCCAATATTGAAATAATCGTGCTGTATATAAACACCTCAACAAAAGTAAGTCCCCCTCTCAACAGTTCGTCATAGCATCGTCAGGTAAAACATTTTTACCAATCAAACTTAGTTAAAAATAATCCTATGACTGTTTCCTAAATGTTGTTTGAAAATAAAAGATGTACATAACTTCATGGCTGAATGAGCTCAAATTAATGACAAAAACTGCCCTTCTCAAAAGTCACAAAAGTTGATCAAATCTTCAGATCAGTATCGCGTGTATCCACCACGCCTGTTGATGACAAGTGGTGTTTTCCCTGGTAAGGCTAATACCACACTACCGCCACCATAGGCTGTAACTGGCTGAACACAGCACTCGGAAGGGTGCTCTCCAACTCGACGCCACACACGTCTCCGGCCATCAATGTGACACAGACAACTTCTCATCTCATCTGTGAACAACACATTGCTCCACTGCTGTCGGGTCCATCGAACATTAGCCTCTGTCATGACCTTTCTAAAAGGTCAACGCGAGGAAAATTGTCAAAATGGCGGCGCTTACCAACAGCAACACGTGTGTCGTCGATGTCAGAACTTTATGGCTTACGACGGAGCTCTAAAGGCTGTGGTTATTTCGAAAGGATAAACCGTAGGCATAAGGCTAAATGTCATCCAAAACCGTAAAATTACGAAAGAAAAAGAAACAGCGACTGAAAAAATGGTCAGTTTGTGAAAGCGGGCTGCGCTATATACGTACGTGCGTAGCTAGCGGATGTCAGACAAGTCGACCGTTGAGACAACTCGACTCGGGACAAGTCGACCGTTGAGACAACTCGCCCGTTGAGACAACTCGCCCGTTGAGACAACTCGACCTTTGGGAGAGCTATAGCTGTACTTCGACGTTTACATTGTTTATAAACAGTTAGTGTTGGGCCGACTTTCCTCATGCAATGTTGCCATACTTCTTTGTTGACAAACTGCAAATTCATTGTACCTTTACCATGTTAATGTTATTAATGCTTGTTATTTACCCTCTGTTAACAATTTAGGTGTAAGCTTAGTCCGAAAAAAACCAAAACGGTGGCGTCCAGAAATTGTGCACACAATCGACCGAGTGCTCCCTAATTGGTCGTGGCGCAATTGAATAATTTTTGGAAAATCCAAGTTTAATATTTACGAACTTCTTTTAATGTCAGGTTTCAGTCAATAAAAGGATAAAATATTACTAGATTTCACAGGCGTCTGTACATTTAATGTGACAGTATTTAAAACTGGTTTTTAAATTAACATTGCAGGATCAGGAATTTTGAGGTTTAACGTCCATATAGTAATTATGTGAACCAAGTGCTTGTGTGTAAAGCCCCAAATTTATATTTGATGTCAAAAAATAATTAAAAATACAAAAATAATATTGCTTGTACATGTATCAAGTTGTTTGTTTACTGTATGGCATTCAAATATGGCTTTCAAATAAAGCTTCAGTTCAGTGCCACTGAATTTTTTGTTTTGTTTAAATGTTAATTTGGCCTAACCGGTTTTCTAAGGAGCATAAATATACGACGGGTCTTTTCAAGTGCAGGAAAGAAAATCTAGTTTTATGATTGGCCATTTTTTATTAAGTATTTCCCCGCAATTCATTAACTATCTGTTGTCTTTCCTCCATGGTATGGTATAGCTACTTACGTTAGTCTTACGCGCGAGCTCGAAAGCCATATTGACAAATTTCCGCAAAACGCCCTCTTCGGTTGATTTTCGTCATTTCATGACAGAGGCTAATGAGCTGTGGCCCATAACATACGCGCTTGTCTGTGTCGTAGTTCCAGGGTGGCCTTCTTCACTAGACGTTGGGCACGAAGTCCAGCATTGCGCAGGCGCCTTGTAATCGTCTGCGTCGAAACTCTCTGGCGGTTGGGTGGTCGAAGACCAGTCTGGATGTCCTTTGCTGAAAAAAAAACTAACAAAAAAACCAAACATTGTGAATTTTGTGAAGGCAAATTTGATCACAAAAATTAACATGTTTGCTTTATGACATCGATGTCATGCCATGCGCAGTTTGACACTTGGTTAAAATTGTAATTAAATTTATGAGCATAATGTAAGATCTCACCTGAATATGTCCTTCGTCTCAGAGCTCGGTTGACGAGGAGTCGATCTTCTCTGACAGTTGTGATCTTTGGTCGACCACTACGGGGTAGATCTTTTACCTGACCATGCAGTTTGCTGGAACTTCTGGCGTAGATCTCTTATGGCTTTCGGGCAAACACCCATTGTTCTAGCCACCTGCTTCACAGGGGTATTACTAGTCTGTAAAAGACCAATGGCAATGGCCCTGTCTTGATCAGACAGTCTAGGCATAATGCTTAATTTAAGAACACGAAAAAAATCAGTAGGCCTATGCTTGTCAACTGCAAGGTGTATTGGGACAAGGAATGGGACTGATCACCTAATATCTCACTGTGCTAAGCTCTGAGCCAAGAAAGGGATTTGCATGGTTGAATGATCCTGAATTGATTACAGATTAGAGTAATGTACACTTGGTGGGTATTTTAAACTGCATTCAACCACAGGTGTTTTTTTCCATTAGTAAGAAGCCTTTAATAAACTTTTGTGACTTTTGAGAAGGGCATTTTTTCCCATTAATTTGAGCTCATTCAGCCATGAAGTTATGGAAATCTGTTATTTTCAAACAACATTTAGGAAACAGACATAGGATTATTTTTAACTAAGTTTGATTGGTAAAATGTTTTACCTGACGATGTTATGACGAACTGTTGAGAGGGGGACTTACTTTTGTTGAGGTGTTTACGTTAAACGTCAAACCTAGCTAGTTTCAGGAGCGTAAATCTCGGGGATGCATAGGGAAGATATACCCCCCCCCCCCCTCCTTTTGGATAGGCTATGGGTGTCCCCCCCCCCCCCCCCTGCACACTGTTTTTGTGTCTTTCAGCAAAGCAAATTCCTCCATGCAATACATTAGGATAATATAAAAAGGTAACTCTCAATACATCAGCGCATTAGTTCGTGTTGGTTTCAAAGAAGATAGACGGACGGATTAACAGGATAAGATATTAATGGTTTTTATAATTTGGAATTTGAATGATGTTTAGCAGTCCGAATTACTTTCATGTGTTCTGTATTATAGCTAGGCTCATATTATTATAGGTTTCATTGCCCACATTTTGCTTTGAAAATGATATTATGTATTGACTTTGCCCTGATCCGAGCTTTGACATGTAAATTATACCATCATGCGCACCCCCCCCCCCCCCCCCCCACCCCCCTTTTTTTTTTACTTGCCGACACGACACATAACACGCGGGGGGAGGGGGGTCAACTTCCCTCTAGCCCTTGGTTTGCTATAAGCAAAGTTTATTTCATTGCAACAAAAACCGAAACTTCCAAAAATTGGTAGGATCGATCTTGTACATTACGTATAATTTCAGAGGAAAGTCGCCATAAATCACCTCAGTTTGCACCACGTAGAATCTAGAATCTAACATATTCTCCTTAAATTAAGCGGGCACCAAACCCCACGCCAATAATTGAATTCGCGCTACGGGATCGCTGGAGTCAAGTTTGGTAGTTTTGTATTTGGTACCAATGTCGTTTTTATAGTCGCCAGACTTTGGATGGTGACTGCTCCGTTTGATGAGAACTTGACAGGAAAAAAATGACAATCGATTTGATGAGTGGTTATTTGAAGATAATGTGCAAACCACTGTCTTGATGATCGAGTTGGTTAGGTCTACTGCTCAGTTAGAATCTGATGTAAAAATGAGAACCACAATTATGAGGAATGATTTTGTAGCTTATAGATACAAAGCATAGAAATAATTGTATAGTTCTTTGTACAGAATTTTTTTAACAATTCAGTTAACTTACATGTAGGCCCTATATGTTTTGTTAGGAAGAGCAGTTAATCTGTGAAAATACGAATTATGACCAATTTGACACTGTAACAAACATTATATGGAAATAAATTAGAAATGACGACATAGTTTATTGCGTGGGTGCACAGTACACTTACTTGAGCCATTATTTATAGGTTTTTAAATGCAGATGTATAACAACAAACTACGAGACTGGGCATGTAGCCGAAAATGGACCTTATTCACGAGGAAGCCATTTTGGTCGTGTTCCCTGAATGTATTTTATAATTTTATAATTTTATAAACTGTTTTTATCAATGTGGCTTAAAACATTAAGGTATTCTAAATCGCACATTTTATATTCTTCATCAGAGAAGAGTGGTATTAATTTTATTTGTAATTTACTTTAGGTCATTTCTATCTGCAAGTTCCAAAAATGAAGATTTTTCTCCTGCTTTCAATTCAATATGGCCGACTCGTGAATAAATAAAGCCCATGAAGACGAAGCCCAGAACTCGTAAACCCATAATAGCAACTTGCCGCGCGAAGCTCCTGGTTAATAATTGGTATCTTTTGGAGTTGCAGGAGGCATGCTTCACTTGAATGGTTTGTTCATCATCAGATGGTAATACGGACGGTGATGCCAGGTGTGTTGCGACATATTTTCTTTTGTCAATAGAATAGGCAACTTTGATTTTGGTGGTCTTTTTTCTATCGGAATCTTCAAGTTTATATACAGTCATTTGCACAACTGCATGCCACACTCTATTGTTTGCCAAACATTGAAAGGGCCATTCAAGGCGACAAGAGGCCGCTTTGAATTCGGCAGTGATGGGATTGTGACTTTCGAGATCCGTCATCTGGGAAGGTATAATCGCTTTGGATCTCTTTCTACATCGGTAGCTTTGATGTTGGTGCCCATTGTGGTCCTATACAATAGGCAGTGGATGGAGTGGGGCATCTTCAACTTAGCACAGGGGCTCCATTCAATTTGGTGCTTTTTGTTCAATTCGGCCCAATAGGCTTTCTGTGCGCCAAACAGCTTGTATTAATTGCATAGGATTATTACATGCAGATCAGTTTTTACAATCTCCTCTAAAAAAGTTTTAGTTAATCTGTGGCAATAAATTCCTTTTGTGAACTGTGGTGCTGTATCTGAGACTGAGATAAAAAAACCACGAACGGCGTTCCAGAGTAGCGTCCATATGAAATTATTCATAATTATGTGAATAAAACACTAAACAGTTATGTTTGAAACGGCAAAGGAACTACGGTTGTTTAATAGTCAGTGGAAAAGTTAATGAAGTTGTACGTCTTGAGTTGCTGACTCGGACACGAGACTGACTCGTGGGTCACTGTTTTGTGTGTGTGTGAATTGACTTGACTTGAAGAAATGTTATGGACGCAAATTTACTTTTCAGAAAGCCAATGACCTACGTACCTACATGCCCTGTGGAATTGACGATACGCACTGTTTAACCGTAGTGCATCACGCGTGGGAAATAATAAAGTGAGTCACCGCCGCGGCTCGTACACATTTTACACACATTACAAAGTAATTGTAAACACTTTTCACGCGAATTTGTTTCTGCAGAAAAACGATATACCGTTACATTATGAATTATGCTGTCAGTTATTTATACATGTAGGCCTATGCATTATAAATTATGAACTTAACCGGAACATTTTGCTTGAATTATGAATGGCTGAAATTGAGAAAATACGTATTTTATAGTAAATATCATTACTTTTATTGACCTGTCCAGAGTTTTACAATCACGGATGCCAAGAAAAAAGCAAGAAAAACGGCGTTCGTTTTTAACGGGTGTCGGGTAGTTGTTCTTGTTGTTCGGGTTTTTTTCGCGATCGCCGTCTGTTAATGTTTTGTTTTAATTCAATTTTTAAGAACAATTACGGATATCTAGCGCTATTCTTTTGCTGGATGCCTACAATCAATATTTACTTTCAAATAAGTAAGATATTTATTAATAATTCGGTAGTAAAAAAATTCGATATCTGCAAATGGTCCTTTAGATTGAAATGTATTAATAAAGAACAGCCTATTATGGCGCACCTACCCCTAGACTCGCGCTCAAGTCACTGCCTTCGATGTGCGCATACTGGTTGTGCGCATGAACGCCGAGCATGCGCACAGTAACCCTTACGCATTTACACACGTACTGTGTATACATGTATTTACTATACACGTCCGTCCGTAGTACGTATATAAAAGAAGTTGCAAACCGCGCCTTTTTTAATCACACTCTACTGTGGCATCATTTCAACATGCTTAAACGATTGTCGCCGAGCACCAGAGAGCGCATTACGTCGTTGTTTTCCTCCGGAGTTAGCCAAAAAAATATCTTAGAGGCACTCCGTGAGGATGACATCGTCGTCAGCGTGCGTACGTTGCGCATATTCCTGAAGCAGTTCAAACTCGCGGAAAGAAGCCCGGGTACTTCGGGAGGCAATGCCAAGTTCCCGCCATGGTTGAAGCCGATGATTCACGAACTTTACCTAGACAACAACGAGCTAACAACCAACAAGGTTCGTGAGATCCTAGACAAGATCTTCGGGCTGGAAGTCTCCGAGTCGTACGTCAGTCGCATCCGACAGAAGAACGGATGGGTTCGTCGCCCTCAACGCTTCGTCAAGCAAGCCAGGAGAGAGAAGGTCATCCGGATCGTGATCTCAGAGTCGGAGGAGAGTGACGAGGCTGAGGACGACTCCTAAATCGTTGCGACACAGAAGTTACAAACCAACCGGTCCTTTTCAGGACCAACCCATTTTCCGAAAAAGAGATTGATCCCGAATTGTCAAAAGTTCAAAAAGTGATTGGCCTACTGTATAAATTTTGAAATAAATATTGAACGTACATTCTGTTCCCTGCCAGTCAAATCGCGCTATTTCCATGTCGACCTGCCCATGTCAATGTTGCCCGGTTCACTAGTACTACTAGTAGTAGTAGTAGGCCTAGTGCCAAAGACCGTAGAGCGCCTAGGGTTGCGCAGCTCTAGATCTACGGTCTTTCTTGGTATTAACAATAACCCCATTTCGGGGGTACATGTACATGTATTACCAAACGCGTTCTTTGTGCCTTTTTCATGTGCGTGTATGTTGTACACATTTATCTCGATCTATACAGTAAATGGAGATCAATGGTTGTCCATATTGTGTACATTATGTACGTATACGTGTTGGTACGAATTGGTACAAATGTATTTTTTGAGAAACTAGCAGGGGAAGTGGCGTCAGCATCTCGCGGGCGGGGGGCACCAGCTTTATGGTACGTGTATGTTTGGTTGAGGAAAACGGGCATATCAAGCGAAAATGGGCAATTTTTGATCACTTGAACATATAATTTTGGAACAAATCAGGATTATATTAAGCGTAATTTGGGTGTTTAAAATCGTTGAATCAACTATTCTGACGAGCGAAGCCCCGAGGGCGTGGGTTCGGGGCCCGCTAAAGAAAATTCGGATTCTGGATGCTCAGCATTAATGATTGTAAAACAATTAAGACAGGCTAGTTAAACGATATTTAATATAAAAAACAACCCCCCCAAATCCACCCATTCATGACAATTTAAACAAATACCAATGGTGTATCCCATCTTTAATCCTATCTTAAGCAGAGCTAGACGCCTAGACTAGAGCTTATGGTAAATGTTATTGTGTTGTCTCTCTAATCGCTATCCAAAAGCACCAAAATGTGACTGGAGTTCTCGCAGCCGAGAGCCTTAAAATTGCCTGAAGACTAAGATATTAAAATACAAAACCAGAGATTTAAAAAAAGGTCCTTGGATACAATGAGTAAGGCAAAATAACAAAAAACATGTTTAGTGTCACCGCCCGCTTCCTTTTTGGGGGCCGCCTCCTTTTTCTTTCTTTTTTCTTTTTGAAAAAAATGATAAATTGTGACCATTTTGGCCTTTTTTTTAAATTTTTTTTTAAATTTTTTTTTTAAAGATAATAACATTTTAAGATCGTATTTTAGACTTTAGCATCACTGTGTACATGCTCTGGGAATATTTGTTTCTACATGTAATAGGAAGGCTAGGGTGTGACGTGTAGTCGTGTACGGTGCATACTTGATCGACCCACATGAATTTTGATTTGTAATCGTGGGTGAACCATGTTTTAATTTTAAATTGAAAGATAGGGTGTGACATGTTCACTACATGACTCAAATTAAGATGTGTGGAGCGGCCATTTTGAAGAAAAAAAAGGAAAAAAAGGCCTCCTCCTTCCTTTTAAAAAAAAGGCATGATGCTTAACATGTTTTTTTTTTTATTTGGCCTAAAGGCAGACAGGAAATTGTGTGTCAGTGTTTTTGAGCTATGATGCTGGCACATAATGCTAAGAACTCTATGGACCATGAGATGCAACATACGGTAGGTTACTCAACAATTTAGACGATCGGTATTACAGGGCATAACAAGAAGAAATGGCAACAAACTGAAATTAAATAATTTTGCAGAGAAGATCGTTGAAGGAATTTGAAAGCAAGGACGGCTGAGATGGTCGAATCAGGTGAAAACTCTAACCGGAATGTCACTCCACAAAAGCTAGCAGAATTACTCAAAATGTATCACATTGGCATTCCATCGTGTGATGAACCACGAAGCGTCATCAGTTACAGTATAAGCGACAACATGCTTATATTTGCCTATTTGTATTCCAAAAAATATTCTTCAAGAGGGAACTTCTTTTTGACTCACCCTTGAGGAAGTGAATGTAAGCTCATGTGCAGACCATGTGCTGCTGTATTTATTGTTAACACCAAGTTGGATACTTCCATTTTATTTGCTTTGATATAATTCATGTATAAATATGAAGACAGCTGTAGTTTTTTTTTTAACAGCAGTTGTGATTGCAATTGAAATAGGTACATGATGTGCCACCCTCAATTTTCATTTATTTGCATATATTTTCATTACAGTATAGATCTCTCTCAGAGACGTTTATCTGTGTAGGAGAACTGCAACTGCGTATTCTATGCAATCAATAAATCAATCAAGCGTTGCGCAGTGTGGAAAATGTTTCAAACATGCGCGCAGGTTGCTCAAAATGTGTTCAAAATATGGTGGGCAGGTTGACGCTAAAAATGCCAATGCACGTGGCTGATCTGTACGAAATGAGGTCATTTGAGAGAGACCAAAACTGATTGGCTGGTAACTGCGATACTGGTCGGACCTGCTCTGTGAAAATGAGTCGGATGTCGAAAATTTGACAAACAGAGATATATGTATACCATTAGAGAGAGTGCACCGTCCTCTTTAATTTAAAGGTCTGTAGCATGTTGCGTTCTTGTGATACACCAATATTAATTTTGACGATTGTGCGAAATCATGCATTAACAAAATTATTTCTCTTTAGGAGATGTATGCAATAGAATACAAAACCAGTTTTTCTCACTAAATCTGATTTAATTTAGCATGTTTTAATGTAGAAATTGAAAATGTAGATCCTAACCAAGGTGAAAATCATGAAATAGGAATATCGAATTTTCTTACAAAACCCCCCTCTCCGCGTTTAACCACCCAAATCTCGTAAACGCACTGTGCGACATCTGACTCATTTTCACAGAGCGGGTCACATATAGAACCGGTACATATACCTTTTGCAACCATCCAAAACGTAACCAACCAAATTATTGTTCAAAGCTCCCTGTTAAATTATGGCATGCTGTCATTTAGAGAAGAAACAAATTAAAAAAATAAGTAAAAAAAAAAAAAATGTCTTACACATACAGGCTCATTTTTGGAAATTTCCATTAGTAGTTGGTTCAAAATCAAAATCTTAGAATATTAATTTCTCTAAATATACAGCATTCAAGGAGCTTAACCAGGTTAGTTTGTCACAAACATCATTCTTCAGATATTGGGAACTTTTGGTGCTTCCAACGATAAAAATGCACAACTGACAGATAATATAGTATAACTTTAAAAACGCTGATGCAGTGGTGGGTTCTTACAAATTGTTTCTGGACAAAGACATCATGCTGTTTAAAGTTATTACATACATCATGTATACACCATTTGAATTTGCTGTAATTTTCGAAAATAGATTGGTTATCATGAAAAGCACACCAGTTCTTGCTGGTAATACCTTCATGTACCTGCTGAAACCTCCATACATGTACAGATTGTACACTGGGCCAGCCAGACATGGCACATACACATGTATGTATGCATTCGATGATGTAGCTAGCTATAGGCTGGTATCACAATTTAGGTGCTCCAAAGGCATCGGGCATCCGCTCAATAGTGTATCTGTAGGGACAGGACAGGGAGAAAGTCATATTAGAAGAGTTGTTGGCATATTCTTATTAAAGGTAGGATACACCATTTGCAGATCTCGGAAAAAAATTACTACCGAATTATTAAGAAATATCTTACTCATTTGAAAGTAAATAATGATTGTAAACATCCAGCAAAATGATTGCCCTAGATATCCTATAATTGTTTAAAAACATTGAATTTTATAAAAATAAATTTGCGATCGCTGTCCGGCGATCGCGAAAAAACAAGAACAACATAAGAATTACTGCCCGACACCGGTTGAAAACGAACTCCGTTTTTCTTGCTTTACTCGGCATCCACGATTGTAAAACTTCAGAGAGGTCAGTTAAACGATATTTACTATAACATACAACCCCCCAAATCCACCCATTCATGAAAATTCAAGCAATTACCAATGGTGTATCCTACCTTTAAGACTCTCAACAAATGTTCGTGCTAGTTAAGAGTTCCAACCCTAAAATGGATTTTTAGAGGTTTTAACCCTAACCCTCCTAATTTCCTTTGACCTCGTGCACAGCACACGGGAAAAAATCATATTTTTAAAGTTTTGATTTTGCACCCCATAAAACCCACTTAGACCAAAAAGTAATACCTACATGTACGGTATGATGGCACCTTTCCGATTTCAAATGGGACAAATCCTGGCGAAATTGAGAGCAAATGATAAAACTTTATAGACCCCTGTACATTTTCAATGGGCTGATTTCGCTTTTTGCCACCCGGCCTATTTATGCGCATGCATGCATGAATTTATTAGGAAACTGTTCTATTGTGTCAGGGGTTTCCCTTAACTTTTTTTTTCAGTGGCCCGCCGGGCTACCTAATTAGAGTTTTCAGTCGCCCGCAAGCATTTTCAGTGGCCACGTGTGCATTTGCCATATCTGTGTTTTCCACCGAGGTTACGCAACGCCAACTGCATTGTCCGACCTACCACGAAAGCGCGCCGCGCATTCGGGAAAATTGCGGCACGGCACGGCACTTTACAGCCCACTGCTTGTTGTAATCGCTGATCTTGCGGGAAGATTTAATTTGCATCTGCCACAAAAGCTATCAAAACTAAACCTCACCTGTGACAACAAAACTGGCGGAGTTATTGTAAAAGCATATTAAATGTTTAAGGTTGAAAACTTTTTGGGGAAAAAACCCGGAGAATGTTGGCCTAAATCTTTCACACGATGAACGCCGAGCTGACCAACACACCACACAAGCGTAAACTGAATGCAGGAAACATGCCGCGGTAGAACATTTTGTAGAAACACGCTGCATCGCTCAAGAAGGACAAGCGTTACTACCTCGAAAGAAATACATTAACAGAAAATAAAAAGATAGGAAAGGACGACCATGATCTGATAATTAACCTGCAGGATATGACTTGCTTCTTTGACGTTTGTTTGCCGAACATTTTTACATTTTACGATGTCAAATTCGATCATTTCGCGTAACGGAAAAATACATGCATGTCGGCCATGGACTGGTTTCGGTCCTTAACTTTGTCCATTGAAGCGTGCGGCGGAAACCAATCCTAGAATGCGCCTGCATTATGAATGCATTGCATGGGGCGAGCACATGGCTTTTTGGCACCATCACCGTTTTTACGTACGCTTGCGGTAGTACATGTATGTACATGTATGTGTGCCGTGCTAGTCTTGGTGCAAGACGTTCTTGTTCAGTTAGTAAAACCATAAAACCATAAAACCATAGGACCTATGCACTCAACACTATACGCGTCGCGACTATTCCACCAATAGAGGGCGTATTCTGGAAGCCGCGAATCTGTCAAGAAGATAGACCGAGCCGATGTGGGTGGTTATCTGGAGGTTTCCCAACAGCGCCCTCTATTGTTTGATAGTCGCGATAGTTGCGTGAAAATGAACAACAACGTCTTGCACCAAGACTAGTGCCGCGCAGGCCATGTGCGCCAATGTATGCGCTAGCTATAGCAAGCCGGCCATAAACATCGCGAATCTGTATACAGGAATGACACGATCATATCTCTGCAATGCACGTGCACTGTTGTGTAAAGGTACTGCTGTACATGTACATATGTACGTACATGTACATGTATGTACTGGTAAACAGTTGATCTGGGAAATCACATGTAATGTATTTAATATTTTAACTCGCCGGCCGGACGACCGAGGGAAGTGTTTTGAGTCGTCCGTGGCTGTTTTGGGTCGCATTTGGCGAGCGGGCGACCGCTAAGGGGAAACCCTGTGGGTGCAACAGTTATTCAAGAAGTGAATGTATATTCCTTGCACTTTACTCATTTAGAAGTACATAATGTACATGTAGTACCGTGGTGTTACCGCAAACTACGGTATATCTTATACTGTCCGTTCCCCCCCTCTCCCACAAACTGTCCGTTCCCCCCCTCTCCCACAAACTGTCCGTTCCCCCCCTCTCCCACAAACTGTCCGTTCCCCCCCTCTCCCACAAACTGTCCGTTCGCCCCCTCTCCCACAAACTGTCCGTTCCCCCCCTCTCCCACAAACTGTCCGTTCCCCCCCTCTCCCACAAACTGTCCGTTCCCCCCCCTCTCCCACAAACTGTCCGTTCCCCCCCCCTCCCACAAACTGTCCGTTCCCCCCCTCTCCCACAAACTGTCCGTTCCCCCCCTCTTCCACAAACTGTCCGTTCCCCCCCTCTCCCACAAACTGTCCGTTCCCCCCTCTCCCACAAACTAACCACCCCCCCGCAAAAAAAAAAAAAAAAGAAAAGAAAAGAAAAAGAGTATAAGCTCTTCATAATTATTACTTTTTATTTACCATAAAATTCTATCTTGCGCCAGGCCTGCTTTTTATTTTAACAAGGATCTGAAACAAAGAAATGTTGAAGTTACTTCACCCACCTTTTCTGCGAGAGGAACATGATAGGCACTCCTGGAATTTTTCGTATTCTCCTCTTGAGATCTCGATCGCAGGTTGCAACGATGTAACATTTGTGCTGAAAAAAAAAAGCAAAAAAAAAAAGCCGGGGAATAAGAATAGGAAATGTGCACCTGATGTTGAGCATACTATAAAAATTCAACTTGAAGTTACTAAAATATTGATTTTTAAGTGACGCATTTTTGTCTCTCAGATATGGTTGTTTTAACCCTAACTACATGTACCTGGAATCCATCAAAATTCATTTCCTGTTTTGGAGGAGTTTGGCAAATTCAGGATACATGTACATGTACCTCCATATTGAATACTGGTGGATTATGATGGATTGAGGATTGTAAGCCTAGCAGTACTGCAGGATTTTGATAGATTGTATCAGGATACCTCCATATTGAGTAGTGACACCAACTTTTTGTGTGCATGAACATATTATATATGTTGGACTTTAGCAGATTCATGATACTTTCTAGTAAAACTACTCAAGAGGTTAGGGTTAAAAATTTCACGGACGGCAGATTCCATCTGCTTGACTGAGCTAGGGAGATTGGTTTGAAGAAACAAAACAATACACTTCAATTTCAATGGTTTTCACTTAATTTTCTTTTTCATGCGTTTCTTTAATATTATCAAAGCATATTATACCAAGTTTTTACCTGCCCATGCATGTTCCATTGGAGTATTGCCTATAGGACGTGCATTTTTACATTGATCAACTTCAGATGTACGCATTTGTACTCTGTGACTGCCATGGGCCCCAGAGCTCAGTCAAGCGGATGGAATCTGCCGTGCTTTGACAAACAAGGCACATTAATTTTTTTAACTACCATATCCAGGCCTCAACCTCTACAGCGGCCACCAGCGGCCATTGCCGCGATGCCCCAGCGAATTGCCGTGAAGCCCCTTAAAAAAAACACGTACCTTACGGCCACTTGGCTGTCGTGCCCCTTTTCATTGATTCCATTATATTATGTAGTCGAAAGTGTTATTAAAAATAATGTTAACGTTGTGACCCATTACGAAGATCAAATTGTTTCGACGTGAGTAGCGTACGCTCTCCCGCACACTACTTCGAGTTTTCATAAATGCTGCTTGCGCCATACATTGCGCAAGTACTTCCAGAGGAGAATGTGGCATGGCAACCATATCAAACGTAGTTGAGTTGTTTACTAATAAAAACACGGTACCAGACTACTCATGTATAGACTGGCCAAAAATAATTCAGGATTAACGCAAAACAATATGGCGGACCCAGTCTGCGCAGGCGCGGCGTGCAAAGCTCGTCGCACCGAACAACATAGGGCACTTGCAGAGCACCCTCTGTTGTTTGGTGCGACGAGCTGTGCACGCCTGCGCAGACTTGTTCCGCCATGATGTTTTGCGTTTATCGCGAATATTTTTATTATGTTTTTACGCAGATTTAGAGACAAATTACACCAGACGGAACCACGGAAAACTCCTAATTATGGCGAAATATCGATGCGCTATAATAAATGAACCTGCATGCCGAGTTTGAGACCGAATGATTTCCATGAAATCCCTTTTTTGTTTGAACTGATGGACGCGGGGCCGGCCAGCCATAGACTAGGGCTAGGCATAAACATGCACGTTTACAAAGGCCAATTATTTGGCTTTTTTTTTTTTTGGGGGGGGAGGTTTAAATTTGTTTAATCATATTTATTTCTAAGAATATCTTTTTTTACGAATTTTATATTCAACTTCAAGGTTGAATTTTCTTAAACAGCGGATTTTGTGGAGCCTTGAGGTTTGGGGGGGGGGGGGGGGGGGGGGGGTGTTGACCCGGAGAGTTGGGGCGGTAGTGATCCGGGATGAACAAATAACAGTTTGACAATGGCCTTGGTGCCCTTTAAGTTGGCATTGGTGCCCCTTTCATTTTTAGAGCCTTTGAGGCCAAGTGGCCTTGACCCTCTGAAGCTTAAGGTTGAGGCCGGCATATCTTAGAGACAAAATATGCATTTACAATAATTTGTTCATCACTTCAGGTTTTTTATTAGAAACATTAACCCTACCAATCCTCATCCAGTCAAACTCCAGCACCAGGTTTTAGTGGGATCTGTTAGGATGGACACTGGATTAGGCACACGCTGGTGGATTTCGAATATAAAAACGCCATGTCCTTTACCGTGAACATTAACATTTCTTATAATTTTACTCTTTATTACATGTACATACACATTGCCCCTTTACACTGAAAGCCGTAAAAATAGCACAGCCGTTCCCAAGAAATTCTATGAAAAAAGGTGGAGTACATGTACCATACATGTACACACGTGTTGCCTTGTTGGTTCACACGCTGGAAGATCTTTGCAAGTTCGCACGGTGCCCCGATTCCTTCCTGTGGAAATGGCGGTAGTATGGCTGGAGAGACGTACATGTACTGTTATTCAGCCGGAATCAGGTTTAGGTCACGCACTCCATTCAGTGCATGCGCACGCGCCATATGCGCATGCGCCAGCGCTAAATGGAGCAAGCAGAAGGTTTGGTCCTGGCTGGGCAGTAACGTCTCTCCAGCCATACATACAGTACCGCCATTTCCACGTGAAGGATTTGAGGCAGCGCGCCATGCAAAGATCTTTCGGCAATCGCGTGCAAACCAAAAAGGCAACATATTTGTATTGGACTCCACCTTTTTCATTGAATTTCTTGGGAACGGAAGGTGCTATTTTCACAGCTTCTGGTGTAAAAGAGCAATGTGTAAAAAGACATTTATTTGTGTTCAAAATCCGTCAGGGCAATGTGTTGGTAACAATGCCACTTTAATGGGTCTAGGTTTAACCTTCCAGAATCAGAGTCCAACAGTTTGTGTGTATACAGTTTGCCATGGTGTTGGAATTTGCCAGGATGGATATTGGTAAACTAGGGAGTTAGGGTTAAGTTGAATTTTGTTTTAATATGTAAACTGTCACCACAAAATGAGAGTAATGTCGCACAATGTGATTCAGAGATATGGCCATCCAAAGTCAAAATATGAAGGGGTGGTCAATTTTAACATTTTGCATAATTTGGAAAGCCCAAGTCCTCCATATACATATTCCCATTTTTTGGGTGAGATCAGATGATCGAAAACCTCTTAAATTACACGATTTTGCGTATTGTTTGCGTAGTTAGTGTTTGGATTAAAGTCTAATAGTGGTCTAATTAACACAATAATTAAATATGCAAATCAGGTCCTCAAGAGTATCCCACGTTTAAGATGTTTAAAGTAAGTTTTCTCACAAACACGTTTTGTGAAACCCATGACTTTCTAGAGCGCTGTAAAAAGAATTTATCGCAAAACCCCCAAGTGTTAGGTATCATTGGAAAGCTCTCTTTCTCAAGAATTCGAAAATACCAATATCTCAATTTTCAACATTTCCGACTTTACTCTCATTTTGTGGCGACAGGTCACATATATATGCTCAACAAGTGAAAATTGCTGTCCAAAGTGGGTTTCCTTTTTGTACACCACCCTAAAGATGTGTTGGAAAGTAATTTAGGATTTTAAATATACGGACTCATTGGTAGTATTGCGCATGCCATATGAAAATGTCATGGACCCGACTTTATGGAAGTCCAAAGTTAATAATGCTAGGGCTAGGTCATGTTTTATCGGGCTTAAACGTACCCATATGTCAGCCTATAGCCGAAATGGCTAAACTGTCTCAGGTCTTTATGATAAGACTTTCAGGTCAAGCTAACTATGCAAGTCCAATCTTGTGGTGTTGTTTTTTTAGCAGCGTACCTGTGTGACTCTTTGTATAAGGCAGTCGTCGGCATATGTCCCTTGATGCATGCAGGGTAATCGTTCAAATCTCTCGTCCTTCACCGTGCGCAGGGCAACGTTGTATTTCCTGCCTAGCTTCTCAATCTCGGCCATCACACAGTCTGTTATGCATGGAATACCTGCAGTATGGACACGCGCAGAAAAACTACATAAACATCTAGGCAACAGTTGATGCATATATGTACCAGAGTTGTATTCGAGTCCAGTCACAAGTCCAGTCACAAGTCCAGTCACATGATGTCCAGTCACATGATGTCCAGTCACATGATGTCCAGTCACATGATGTCCAGTCACATGATGTCCAGTCACATGATGTCCAGTCACATGATGTCCAGTCACATGATGTCCAGTCACATGATGTCCAGTCACATGATGTCCAGTCACATGATGTCCAGTCACATGATGTCGTGTCACATGATGTCGTGTCACATGATGTCGTGTCACATGATGTCGTCACATGATGTCCAGTCACATGATGTCCAGTCACATGATGTCCAGTCACATGATGTCCAGTCACATGATGTCCAGTCACATGATGTCCAGTCACATGATGTCCAGTCACATGATGTCCAGTCACATGATGTCCAGTCACATGATGTCCAGTCACATGATGTCCAGTCACATGATGTCCAGTCACATGATGTCCAGTCACATGTCCTTTCATTAAGCCAATTGCAAGTAACTGGTTGAACAATGACAAAGGAATGCTTTTGTTAACAGTTAGCGACTTGAATTGAGACTGAAGGACTTAGGATAGACTTGCTGGGACTTGTGGGGACTCGAATACAACTCTGGCATATACATATAAAAGTATACTAGGTTGATTGATAAGTTTATGGCCTAATTAGTACAAGGAGTACGTCAGTTATGTGAAATAACATCTTGGTTAATTTTGTTTAACGCACATATTTTATATGGTAAACAAAAAGTTAATAACTACAGTTTAACCCCCTAGGGTGTGTTCAAAACCATGTTGAATTTGGAGGATTTTGGAGGGTTATAGAGTTAACCAGTTTGCACCGGGATTATTTTAACATCGCCGAGCCGAGGGGCGGGATTATTTTTAACGAAACTCGATCCGAAGCGGGTTCAGGCTGATAGTGCCGGGAAGCACACCCACGCATTTCCGGCCTTGCTCGCTGCTGACATACATCTCCAAACTTGAACTTGGCGTGTTTATGCATCATCCGTTTTGAACTTGGGGAAATGTTTGCATTTATATACGTCATTCGGCGCGAACTGGTTAAGCTAATTGTTCACCCACCTACTATAATTCCTGAGATTATGTGTTTACCTCGAGTTGATGAGTAGGGTGTTTAGAAATAATCCTGAAAAATACTAGGTCTAGCTTCAAGGTAGAATACTGTACACCATTGATAATTGCCTGAATTATTATGAATTGGTGGATTTGGGGGGTTGTATTTTATAGTAAATATCGTTTAACTGACCTGTCCGAAGTTTTACAATCATGGATGCTGAGAAAAGCAAGAAAAAGGACGTTCGTTTTTAACCGGCATCGGGCAGTGGTTCTTTTGTTGTTGGCAGTGGTTCTTTTGTTGTTGGCAGTGGTTCTTTTGGTTATAAAATTTAATTTTTTGGAACAATTACAAGATATATCAAGCGCAATCATTTTGCTGGATGCCTTCAATCATTATATACACTGTACATTCAAATAAGTAAGATATTTCTTAATCATTCGGTAGTAAAATTGTTTGATATCTGCAAATGGTGTATCCTACCTTTAACCAGTTCGTGCCGGGATTTTTTTAACATCACCGAGCCAAGGGATTACTTTTAACGAAACACAATACAAGGCGGGTTTAGGCCGAAGGTACCAGGAAGCACACCCACGCATTTCCGGCCAGGATTATTTATAAACAGCCTACTCATCAACACTATGTAAAAAACAGGAGGTGGGTGAACAATCACCTTAAACTTGGGTTTACTTTTTTTGTTTAACCACCTTGTACATGTAGTCCCCTCCTACATTAACACACTTTGTCCAGTGGTCATGGACCATACGGATCCCTTCTGTGTAGAAGCTGTCGTCTTGAGCCCACAGGAAGTGGTCCACAAGATCAACGATGTCATCATCCGAGGCAAAATAGCGACCACCAAACTTCTTCTAAAACCCTAACTACCCAAAGATCATCAAACTCCAACTGCAGGTTTTTCTAGATTTTGGCAGGTTTGGTACCAATTGCATTAGCAACTTGTTGTTGGACTTTGTTTGACTCAGTACAAAAGGCCTAGGGAGACCGTGTTAAATTCTGTGAGGTTCGGGCAGAAAGGCATGAGACTTGTACAAATTTTGGAGCCTGGGGGAATGTAGGCATTACTTGTGGGTGAGCTCACCCTCGGTCACAGCGCAGTTCCTTGTCGACTGTAAGTGTATAGGTGTACACCAACACATACTGTACAACACATGTATACAACAAATGGCCAGTCATCACAGCCCTGATGCTTGAACACTGAACAATGCATAGACCCATCTGTACCAACTCAATCAAACGTCAACAGTTGAAGTTTGCCAGGTTTAGTACTGTTGGGTTCAGTATCAATTATTAATGAACCTGTGTGAGCTGTTGAAGTTTGCTAGGTTTGGTATGCTTTCAAGCCTATAGGGGGTTAGGGTAAACTTTGGGAGTAGTCCGGTGTTCGAACAGTTGGAAACCACTTGTATGGATGGCAGCCATGGCCACTGAGGCCAAGTCCAAGTACCTACAGGTAAGTTCTAGCACCTAAGTCCGAGTACCTTAAGTTCGATCTCGCTGCCAATCCAATACAAACAAAAGCGCATATCACCATAAACTTCCTATGTGCTGACATGACAAACAATATACGACAAACAATATACCTGACAAACAATTTACATTGGGATCACCTGAAAATTTGGTCTGTAACCCTGCTTTTGCCCAAAACGTTTTTCATGCTAAGCAAATGTTTGTGCTTGGTACCGTAGCTCCATGAAATGGGCCCCAGACTGGCCGACTGTAATTTAATGAATCGTAAAACCTAAACAAATCCACACTTGCATTTTGCATAGAGGCAGTCCATCATTCCCTGGACTAAGTCGATTTTGTTCTTGATAGAGAAATTGACAAAGTTTGTGTCCACCAGCACGTAGTACGGCGGTCCCAGCTGGGTGTTGTACTTGAAGAAGAGCGCTGAGGAATACTGGGGGACGTCTCGTTCTTTGATCTTGGCTTCTTTGTCTTGCTTCCATTTGGGCGGAGCCTTCTTTTTCTGTCTGTCCTTCTCCTGTCTGGAGATCGAAATAAGAAGAGAGAGATTTGATCATACAGTTACATGTACATTGTACATCGACCCTGTCCATGCATGGGTAGCAATCCTAGGGGAAAGGGGGGGCTATTTTGAGTTTGTTTTTTATTGAAATAGGGGACGTACAGTATAACAATAGAGGACAATAAGGTCCCGTATTTCGAAAAGGTCCCCGATTCCAATTCGGGTACAAAACCTATAGGTCGGGGCGGACATCCGGGAACTGTCATAAAAACGCGTCATAATACGTACACCGCGCCGGTAAGAACGATGATCGCGCGCGCAGTCTTGTATGCTACAGTGCAGTGTCAGCGCCTATTGTTTTCATCGGCGCGCTGACCTGTGACGTATTTCCGCCCCGATCTATTGAAGGTCTTCTGAAAAAGTTAAAATACAAAACAAAAAAGGGACAATAGAAGGTCCTTGATTGGAGGCGTACATACACTTGAAGTGGGGGGGGGGGGAGTAGCTTTGGCAGTTCCCCCCCAAAAAAAATAATAAAAAAAAAAAAAAAATTAATAATAATATTTTGCCATGGTTAATTGACTTTTACATGCACCAGTTTGCACCAAAACACATTTTCAAAAAATGTCCAGGGGACACAAGAAACACCCAAAATACAAAAATTTTGATTACATTATACACATTCTCTCTAATAACAGCGGTATGAATCGAGATGCGAATTGCATCGTTTTGTCTTGTGCCTTGCTTTTCTTGCCAGTGAACAATCGTTTAAAATTGATACACAATTCCACTTTTCTTGAAAACTACAGCATACATGTACCAGGTGCCGTGATTTCACAGGATACTTGCTAGCCTTGGTCAAGGCGTGTTTGTCGTTATCCGTCTGTCGTTATCCGTCCAGAAATACACGCCAGGCGCGCCCCGCATAATGCTACATGTAGCTCGCACTTCCCGTGCAAAGATACATGTACAGTGCGAACAGCGACCTCATACGGCCACTATTTATGCAAATCAACTGAAGCTACTTTTTCGCCTTGGATCAACCGTTTTTGAAATCTTATGTTTTTCCTATTATTTGCACCACATTTCTAGCGCATGATGTGGAGTGTCCAATCACAACGCGGTTGAATCCCGACGTCATCAAATTTGATACAGTTACTGTACTTATTTGCAGCATGACATTTAAGACAAAATGGCAGATATTCAGCGTCGTCAGTCGCCCGAAGATCTGTCGTTTGAATTCTGCAGCGAAAATATTATCCCTCAAAGATTTTAGACCCGAGGAGCGAAAGGCCTTAGAATCCTTTCTTCGTGGTCACGATGTTTTGGCAAATTTGCCGACAGGTTATGGGAAATCCGTCATTTTTCAGGCAGCCCCATTTTGCTCGGAGCTCGCATGTACAGCCAGGTACTCAGCGTTTTTCAGCGCGTTTGGTCAATTTTTTATATTATATCCAGGCATGCTGGTCTGTGTGTTATCGCCACATTGTATGGTCCAAGCATGGTCCAACGCTGTGGGGAGGGGGCATGTTTACGGCTGCAGAACCAACCTCCAAAATGATCGCAATATCGTAATTTAAACAGGGACAAGTGTCTTATATCCTCAATAACTTCTCTAATTATTTTCTTGGCAAAATTCAGCCGGCAAAGCATTTAATTATCAGAGTTCCGCGTTTTACCGAGGCACGTTTTTCAGCTGGATTAGATACGTACGATATAATGTACATGTAGGGCCGAATTCGACATGTTCCAATAGAGTCGCGGCCTTCTCCAGTCGCCGCGGTTGAAAACTCAAAACTAAGCAGCTAAACACAACTAGTTTTGACCATAACATTGTCAACATTCAAGCAAATACCCAGCAAAATGAGCAAAAATAACTGCGACCCTCACCAATCAAGCAAGACAGTTCAAATCTTCATGTAAACATCGTAAAAATCACTCAACTTTCTCCCCAAAATTTATGTCAACGATGGCGGTGTTCGTAAACACCTGCGAGCTAGCTATGACCTTGAACTTGAACAGATACTCACATTCTGGAATCACGCAGCGATATCATCCGTTTCATGGCGGCATATTTCTTTGTTCTTTTGTCCTTCCCCTAAAATATATCAACAATTTGAATACAAAAGAATTGTTAGGAAGGTGGTGATATGATGATTTCTGACAAGTCAGAATTCGACCAATGCGAAAAGACGGTGCGAGCGATGCGTAGGGATGTATAAAAGACGTTTTCAAAAAGCTACCAGTAGAACATGATTTGTCGTTTTTATAATAAAAAACAAAGGTGCCTGAACAAAACAAGCTAATAAGGTCAAAAAAAACAAAACATGTTTAGCGTCATGCTTTTTTTTTTAACCCTAACTCCCTAAGGTGTGTGCAAAATCATACTGATTTTAGAGAATTGAGGACTGTTGGAGTTAAAGAAAGAAGGAGGCACCATTTGCAGATATAAAAAATATTTACTACCGAATTATTAAGAAATATCTTACTCATTTGAAAGTAAATAATGATTCTTGGCATCCAACAAAATGGAAGCGACATGTACGGTATCATGTAATTCTTCTGAAAAATAGAATTTTCTAAAGAAATATTCGCGATTGCCGGACGGCGATCGTGAAAAAAATAAGATAACATAAGAATAACTGCTTGACGTCGGTTGAAAACAAACGCTGTTTTTCGTGCTTTTCTCGGCATCTACTTGTATGATTGAAAAACTTTGGACAGGTCAGTTAAACGATATTTACTATAAAATACAACCCCCCAAATCGACCCATTCATGATAATTCAAGCAATTACCATTGGTGTATCCTACCTTTAATGACGTTAACGGAAGCCGAATAGTTGTAGGGCCGTAGTCGAATACTTTTCATTTTACCCTAATCATTTACGCTGTGGCTATTCTTACGTGACCCTAACCCTGCGTACTTTTTCTATTCTTACGTGATTTAACTGGTTCCCGACACAGACAAGGGAAACTCAATACGCGCGGAATGTATGAAGACCACCCAGGAAATTTGTTTTGGCAATAGTCGATGTTAAACTGTGGTATTTAGTCCAAAATGCACTTTTTTGACCATAATATGTAATTATTCAAACGATTCCGGGAGTGAATTTAGATTTTTGTGCAAACATACCCGGTGGTGAAAAATTCACATTACATTTCATTTGTATTCAAATTTTGACATTTTTCATAAAAAACTAGCTGTGACTTTGTCGTGGACAAAAAAGCGAACTATAAAACTATTAGCTAAGTTTGTACATGTACTATTAGCTAAGTTTGTAGTAAATGTTCAGTAGGTAATGAATAGGTTATTAATGTATGTGTAAGGCTACATAAAAAAAATGAATTGTTTCTCATCAGAACCTTTTTGAAAAAATGGTCCGTCAGGGCATTTTATATTTTATATTTTATAGAATAAAAATGTCGCCGAATCTTTGAAACCGGTATCTGACTAAACAACTACAGGCGTGCTGGTTTCGTTCGTGCCTACCGCATATACATACATGTACATGTTGATGAACCGGGCGTTGGTGGTAAGCGCTGATGTGCATTTAGCTCCGATTGGATAATTTTTGTTGCGACCTGCGAACGTAGGTTACTACTTCCGTGGCTCAGCTGCGCGGCAGAGCATGTACGCTACCCAGAATGCCGTGCGTTTTTCTACACAGAAATCTATGAAGCTCGCCAGGTGTTTTCCAGCGCCCAGTTATAGTATGGGCGCCACCGCGTGCGGGGGTGAAAGCGCTAGTTGACAAAAACTTTGTTGGGACATTGCATTCTTTATCTAAATTACAAATTGTTTTCGTTGATTTACTTTCCAAAACTGACCAATGCACACATTTCATATAGAATAAAAGCTTAAATAATGTTGGTAGAAACACAAAAATATAGTTAAGTCGATTTATTTTCCCATATAATTTTGAGCACCCCAGGTTTTTTTAATAAAAGAGGCCCACAGACACCGTTCTCACTACTATTATACTCGGCTTCTCCGATCTCCTGTCCGCCGTCGATTTAGATTTTTCCGGCTTGCTTCTGCTGGAACATGTATGGCCACTAAAAACATTCACTTGGCCCGCGTGAGTTTTAACTGTTATTGCTTTCAACAGCGTGTTTTTACAGCATATACAAAATTAAAAAAATAAAAATCTCTGAATTTTCGGGCGTCCGGTACATTTATATTTTGTTTATAAAATATAAAAAAATTTCCACCCGGCACGAAAAATTGGCCCGGCCGCTGATGAGAAACAATCAATTTTTTGTATGTAGCCTAATAAGTTAATAAGCCAGTTCGATATTCCCGCTGCGCGTGTGCACATGGAGATTTGACGATTTTTTCTTTTGAGATAAACATTTCAGCGATTGCGTGCAAAAGCATAGCGGGGTACCAGCGAATTTAAAGAGATCGTCCCTAACCCTGCCAGATCCAGCACAGTGCATCTGTGGTGACTGCTTGACCTTGGTCCTTGCTGGACTCTGCACACAAGTCAATGTGACAAAGTATGCAATCTGTTGCGTCTGGCAGGGTTTCTAGCCAAAATACCCTGGAGGGTTAGGGCAAAGTAACAATTTTTTTTTACGTTTTGGTGTTTTCAGGTGTTTTGTGTGGCCAAACTTTTGTTCGAACAAAGTTCCCATCGTCTTTTCGATTTCACAAGAAAATGCACAAAATGCGGATTCGGTTACCACGTACAGACGTCCCCCATAGCCTTGTGTGCATTTGTCTGCCGTGTTTATCTCAAGAGAAAAATTGTTGAATCTTGTTGTGCACATGCGCAGTTGGAATGTCGAAGTGGCTTATTTCATTTGTTTGTCACGTTTATTTGTTATTTCGAAATAGATTTTTCAGTTCCACCAATCTATGATAACTCAGTTCTACGACTAACGTTATGTATTATAATCTGCTGATTATGGTAAACCTTATTTTCCCAATTTCAACTCTCTTCTTACCATCGTTGATTTCACCTGATTTCGTGTGGCAGCTCTGCAGCATGCAGCGAGGGTAAGATCGATCGGACACTGGGTCATTGTTTGTACAGCGTCCAATGAAACGCAATAACATCATTATTGATCTATGGGGAGGGCGCCCCTTGCGTTTGATAGGTAAACGCGGACTGGAGGCGGCGCGGGTATTACGGGTGGTGTGAATTTCGGGTATATACTGCATGCACTGCTAGCTGTAAAGTACTAGTTCCTTTTGTCGATTTCCCATTCAACTTCATGCATGCTTGGTCTGTTTTTCACTCCAACGCGTCTAGTCGATCAATAACGTCAAATCTAGTTTGTGAGCCGAGACTAGACGACAGGTCTTTACTTTATTAACGAAGCAAAATGTTGGCACGTAATTTGTATTTTTTTTTAATGATTTATTTCTACTATTTTATCCACTTAATAAGTTGGTGCAATAAATCATTATATTATTGCAAAGAGTTATCATCATTGGATAAATGTATCGTAAACCTTTGCAAAGCTTGCCACAGTTAGTTACTTTTCATCTATCTTGAAACCCTGACGTAGTGACCACCAGTGACCACTTCGGGTGACCACTAGATTGACTAAATGGTCAAATCTAGTCGCCGGCCAACCGAACTTGCTCATTGGTGGTGCAAAGTGCAGAGCTTCGGCACCTTGCTTTCTCCATTGTAAACTACATGGGTGCAAATGGCGTCACCCATATGAAGCCCAAAGTGGAGTAGTGATCGAACCACCCATTTTCCGATTTTCTGCCAATAATAGAATGTTAGATGTTTTTTATATTGCGACATGAAGCCCCAAAAGTAGACAGCCCATCCATTTTCTCATTTTCTGCGTCGCCGCCACTGACCTCTACACCTGGACGGACCATTGTCCATATTCTGCTGTGCTAACACTTGAAGTCGGCGCGAACTGGAAGTGCAACATGGCGGACCCGAGACGTCACTGCTGTGAGCCAATGAAATGTCCAGGTGTGGAGGTCAGCGGATTTATTCTGTACATTTTGTATTTATAAACAATAAGTAATACGTATCGTACCAACACCTGGACATTTCATTGGCTCACAGAGTCACGTCGTTGGTCCGCCATGTTGCACTTCTCCGCATGCCGACTTCAAAATGAAACAATGATGATCTGTCCATGTATAGAGGTCAGTGGTCGCCGCCCGTTAATAAACAAAATTTGCTACGGCTTCGCCAGGCCCGTATACGCAGGTGCGACGGCTGCGTACGCACCCCCCCCCCCCCCCCCCCCCACCCAAATTACCAAAAGGTTCACATTTTCCGGGGTAAATAATTGCACACGAAAAAAATTGTCCCTTTTTTTGTCCCATCAGTACAAATTCGCCCCTCAAATTACCAAAAGGTCCACATTTTCTGGGGTAAATAATGGTAATTAGATATACGGTACTGGCGCACGAAAAAAAATTGTTCCATTTTTGGTCCCATCACTAGTAGTACAAATTCGCACCCCCCCCCCCCCCCCCATAGAAAAATCTTGCGTAGCAGATTAGGATGCCCTAAAATTAGAGCAACCTCATTTTTCCATTTTCTACAAGCTGAATTTAATTAAGCTGCGCAACCATTACAAATAAACCTTTTCTGCTAACTTGGGTTTTACTTTTACGCTTTTCGCGCCTGGTGCTGTGAAAACTGGTTCCTGTACCAGACTAAATGCAAAACTATAGGGTTCTGCACCTTTTGGGGCTAAAATTCTGCTAGTGTATGGGAATTTTGAATCTTTAGTGGGTCACTCTATGGGACGCCAAGACAAGAGAGCAATCAAAGTAAAATACAAATTTCTCCTAGCAGAAAATTTAATTTTCTTTTATAACGCGTGTTGCAAAAAAACACATTCTGCCAGCAGAAAATGGGGTTGAACATTGGGTTGTCGTTTTCTACGTACTGGGCAAGTTTTGCCTACTCAAAACGTGGTGGCGCCCTTTTCATGGGCCATTATTTACCGTTTCACTTTTTTTGCGGACTGTCCAATCTTCTTTTATCCTAAAGGCTGCATGCCGGGGCCGCGCAGGCCACCGGAATCTGACATGCCGTGTTCTAAACCCAAGCTAGGCCCCGTGTTGGGCTCTATCACAATTGCCAAACCACATGAGCAAAGCCAATAAGACGAAGCTGGGGCTTGGAAAACGGCTCTTTAGAGTGCGCACATAAATTATTATGACAATGGCGGACGTCAATAATTTGTGTAACTGACGAAGCATCGATGGCACAAATTCACATTGCAGGTTTGTACCATGGAGGAATAAGTGTTTGTACTCTGTTGCTGTACTTTGTTATTAATGACCGGGGTTTAAAAATGTATTGGATTTTTTGTAATAAAAAAATAATTACGGCTGACCACCGGCACCGTACAACAGTACCAGCGCAGCCGCGAGTGGCACTGTGTTCACCCATGGTTCACCAGCATTATGAGGGCCGGCAGTCACGGCAGTGTTCAGTGGCAGTGCAGTGCATTGTGAATTTGACCACTGCCGCTGAATTCCATTAAAAAAACAAAAACAAGCGATTGTGATTGTACATAGATTGTGATTGTACTAGGACCTCTTTTTAGTTTGTTTGATCAAATCAGAGTGAAAGGTCTCCACATAGTTTTCCACAAAATACAATGTAGATGTATGCCGGATTGACTAAAAATTACGATTACTCATCAGAAACTACATACTAGTTATTAATTGTAGGATGTCGGTTATTAGTTACTAGTTAGTGTTTGAGGTAGGGTATATAGGGATAGGGTGGGTATAGACCCGTGAACGTGGCTTATACACCACGTTCAACGCCGAAGGATCAGGCCAACTACGGTACACTTTAATTTTCCATTGCCAGTAAATAATTGTTTCTTCATATTTGTGACCGTCCACGATAAAAGGGCTGTAAAGTAGGCATCTTGACGTTTTGAGATATTTCGAGAAATGAAATCTACAAGAAATAAGCTTTACAATCATGTATTACATCATACATACACTTGTACATACAGTAGTTGGTAAACTATGAAATATATGAAAATTCTTAGTTTTTTAATTGTTTTTCACATATTTTAATGGTTCTTTTCTCAAAGTCAAAGTAAGCTCTGGCGACTTTACAGCCCTTTTGTCATCTAGAATGGTCACATTTGTGTTTTTCTGTATAGAAATGGCCAGCAAGACCAATTGGTGGCCTTGCTGTGTGAGCGTGATACTCCTTGCTGTGGTTACGGGATTGGCGGTTGTCCACTGGCAAAAACAAAGTGAATTCAACACCTTCATTGAAGACCACGGCTTGATGCAGCATGGATCTACCTTCTCCAATGCTGGTAGGTATTGTGCATGTACCGGTACATGTAGGTCTATGCTTTTCTGTCCAGAGTCTCAGAATTGACTCCCTTGTTTCTTCCAAATGGAAAAGGCTCTATCAGTAAACATTAGGTATGTCATTAGCAGTCTATACGAATCTCAAAAAACAAGTATAGACGAATCCAAAGAAAGCATAATTACCTTAGTCATTGGCGACGCTGTTTCTCACTAGGGGGCCATGCGACGCAAATGTTGGCGGTTTCTCAAACTCCACCATCGGCAATAGCGCTAATAACCACGGATCTTGCTGAATGTCCGCAGGGGTTTGAGCGCTATTAGTAGAAAGCTCGTAAAAGCGCTGCGTGGCTCAGGATGTTGCAATCCTGGCCCCCCACAATGTCCGTGTTTGGGCTCCACTGTGTGTGCGATTAGATTCGTCTATACCAAGATTTTCGAGTACACTATCCATGAATGCAACGCGCGACCCGTACTCAATAAACAAGGCCTTTTTCTAAACCCCAGCTTTGCCTTCTTTGTCTTTGGCTTCAATGCAGTTTGGTAATTATGATGGTATCGGAGACGGAACCTAAGTTGGGGTTTGGAAAACGGTCACATGTTCCAGTTGCGCATGCCTAGTACAGTAAGTTTGTTCTCCCTCATGCCTTGCAGAATTCAAGATGGCCACGGAATGTTAAACTTGATTATTACTTTCAATGTTCTTGAAGAAAATGTTTGCGAAATTCCAATGGTGAAAACAAGAATCCAGAGGTGGAAGTGACTTACCGTACATGTACATAAAGTCTACTACAATACGTTTGACGGATCAGCAACTAGCTTCCGTCATTACGTCATTAGGACTAAGACTATAGTTACAATGTAACTATAGTTTGACTAACTTTGACCAACTCTGACTGAACTCATGTAGTTGACAATGGTTGGACTAGTCTTGTCAACTATTCGTGACCAACTTACCCTGGTTAGTCGCGCTGGTTATAAAAAACAACCTTTTCCATGGCATTATCAACAACAAATGGTAGACAGCGAAACTTTGCCGTGCAAATTGGCATGGTTTTTACGTTAATGTGTCTGTCATTTTTGTCACCATCCAAAAAAACATCCAATAAAGAACAGCCGTTATGTACCGGTAAGTTATCCTAAACTAACTACTGCCATTACAGTGTAAATAAACATAAATACTGTGTTTAAATTAAGGGTGTGCGTTTACGGGTAGTACGGGACCCGGGTACCCTATTCCCGTCACGGTCGGGTACCCGGGTACCCGTGACTATTATTAGAATCATAACAAAAACCCGGAAGTATACACCGCGTCGGCACGTGCATGTACATGCCGCGCTGGCATGGCGTGCTTACTTCCCCTGCATTCCGCAACTAAACAAATGCAAGGGCCTACTTTGCAACTCGGGGTTCGACGCAAACAAATTCTAGTCACTCAAAACAGCGGATAGTCAAAACCCTTTTCTAAGTAGTCCGGCGGTCCAGTGAAAAAAAAAGTTAAGTGCGTGGTTTTCAGAGCCAGATTGTCAACAGCGATCCCGTATTGCGTGGAGTTTACTCTCAGCTTAATAAATGTTTGTAAATGAATTGACTTGCCACTCCCCATAATTGCACGTCTACAGTGGCACGTCTTTTTCCAAAATAAATAAGGTTCAATGAACTAAATCCTTTGAGTGAGCCGACACGAAATGTAGCAAAAAAGCCGACCGCAGTTCCTGGCTGACCGCAGAGTTGATACAATAGAACCAAATACCTCTCCTGCAGTATCAGGTTTCAAAACCACATTCCAGGTACGGGTCCGTGGGATCGTGAATTAATTCAGCACATTTTCCAAAAAGTAAACCTCGGAAACTCAAAGGACAACTGTAACAAAACACTAGCAGCTGTCAGAATTGTCGGTAAATAGACTTCAAAGGCATTTTTTTATCACAACGACTTCAAAGAAAGCACAATCATCCGTTAGGCTGCTATCTAGACATCGGGAAATTGTCGGTAAAGACGTTTTACTCAGATGTTTTCTAACAATTTATCGGCACGCAATGAATATAAAAGACGCTTGCCTTTCCGAAATAATGTGTCAACATTTACAAAGGCAGTTTCGGGTAATAAATTCGATAAATTGGAGCCGGGTACCCGCAATCAGCGGTCGGGTTACGGGTACCCGGGTACCCGGCACGGCCTTAGTTTAAATTGTTGTTCAACCACGTACATGTAGTTTGTCTGGAGTCGTTTACACTGGAACTTCATGGTTCATGCGCTAGTGACGTCACAAACCAACCACTAGTGAACCATTGATGTTTAAAGTTTAAAGGGGTACATTGCCTTCAAATCTCATGAAATTGTGGTGTTTGGAAATGTTTCTTATCTTTTATAAGAGTTGCTCTTGCAACAAAACACCTATAGTTTCTTGTAATTAGTGAGTAGTGATCAAAAACCAAACAATTTCCCCTGACCCCTGACATCTGACCCGCCAAACATAGACGTATACAGTAAATACCAACGGCAAAATAACAGTTTCTAGGCTGGCGCCTCAGCCAGTGACCGAAGATGCAGGGCAGGCTTTCCTTTACCCGGTTCATTGCAAGGCTTGTACCGTAGCTTGACCATAGCGGAATAAAAAGTGTAATTCAACATATATTTGTATTTATGAACTATAAATAG
This sequence comes from Crossaster papposus, assembly GCA_037893245.1. Taxonomy (NCBI): domain Eukaryota; kingdom Metazoa; phylum Echinodermata; class Asteroidea; order Velatida; family Solasteridae; genus Crossaster; species Crossaster papposus. The sequence continues at coordinate 67,959 of JBAIAA010000876.1, forward strand.
ATCTCTCTCAACAGGTGGCCATCCTCGTTGGAGAATGCAACTGCGTATTTTCTTACTCAATCAAGCACGCATTGCGCAACGTGGAAATTTTTTATAAACATGCATGCTTAAAATGTGGTCGAAATGCGACGTTGCCAATGCACGCTACGTAAGCTGACGCTCAAAATGCTGATCAATGTACATGTACGTGGCTGATCCGTAAGAAATGACGTCGCTTGATAGAGACCTATTCTTTGAATATCACAAATAGACGGTGATCGCAATAATAATTGCTCAGCTGCGACTGGAAAAAGACTAGCGGAACAAAATATCAGACCGTTATTTGTCACGAAATTTAACAAAAACATACAATTTGAGTACTGTACCGGTACGGTACATGTAGTTATGTGAATCTATATTCTACTTTTTAAAAAACTTCCCAAACATATCCGTTTCATTTTTGTAGCCGAAAATGCCCAATCCAAAGCAACGTGTTCCTTTAAAGATACCGGTAGGATACACCATTAGTAATTGCTTGAACTATCATGAATGGGTGGATTTGGGGGCTGTATTTTATAATAAATATCGTTTAACTGACCTGTCTGAAGTTTTACAATCATGGATGCCGAAGAAAGCAAGAAAAACAGCATTCGTTTCAACCGACGTCGGGCAGTGGTTCTTACATGTACATGTATGTTGTTCTTGTTTTTTTCACGATAGCCGTTTGGCGATCAAGAATTTTCTTGCATAAAATTTAAGTTTTTGGAACAATTACAGGATATCTAGCGCAATCATTTTGCTGGATGCCTACAATCATTATTTACTTTCAAATAAGTAAAATACTTCTCAATAATTTAGTAGTAAAATTGTTCGATATCTGCAAATGATTATGCCATTATGGTGTATCCTACCGGTACCTTTAACCCTAACTCCTTACACAACAAAGGAAGTTGGAGGATTTTGAAGGAATTGTATTGTTCAAAAACAATGGTGAGGGAGTTAGGGTTAATGAACATCTTCAAATTGTTATGGTTACAACTAAACTGAATATACACTCTACCTTATTGCGTGTTAAATCAACAACAACAATCCACTCTGATAGCCTCTCTTGAATGATCTAATTTGACTGTTGTTCTGACAGGGATCAACTACCTGGAGCAGTTTGCCTCTCCGAGTCTGATGGAGCACGAAGCCTTCAAGGAAATCTCCCCAGCGGAGAGGAACGAAATCTACCGCGTCTCAGAGAAGCTAGCCTCATCCTTGCTTCTCCTCCAGTGGCTGGAGTCACGGCAACTGCAGCATCACCATGACGATATTCGGATATGGTTGGATGAGCACAGTATACATGTAGAGCAGGAGCATCACAGGTAATGCACACCACACGTCCATTCAGAAGTTATTATTTAATATGATTTATATTATGAGTATTATTTATGGTTATTTTTATATGAGCATTATTTATGGTGATTTTACAGCTTTTTTGTCGGGGAGTCGGGAAATAATGTACCATAATTATGTTTGCTTAAGGAAATATTTTTTCTTTGATTGTTGGGATTATATTCAAATAAATACAGGAACAAACAAATTGAATGGGGACATGTTTGATGAAAAATAGCAAATTGTTTTTTTAACGTCGCCCAATACTACAAAATACTACTTGAGGGAACTGCAGTATGCAGTACTCTACACTGGCCTATGAGAATTGTGTAGTATTTGTGTAGTACAGTGTACTGTACCCCAAATGAATGCCTAGGATGTTAGGGATAGTGCCGATTTCCTCATTGTTGAAGTATGCATTTACTTTCTTCATTTTTATTGCGAAAAGAGCAGGTCTAAATTTGTGTTGTTTTCCCCATAGCTCAAAACTGTACCGATACATTTTACATTATATTGCTGAGAATCACTTTGTTTCTGTAACACAATTAAGGCTGATTCATATTTCACAGGAAAGCAAATGACGTAACCAATTGAAGTTTCATTGTGACATTTTCCTTTGCCAATGAGGCGAATTTAGGCTTTCAGATCAACTGCGGGAACCGGTACCTTTTGTGCTTTTGAAACATTCAAATCAGTGAATAATATGAACACAAAGATCGAATATATTCATTGGGTTTGTTCCTCAGTAATTCGTCATTTTATGACGACAACAATTGAAGTTTACTTACAGTTTAATTTTTCCATTACCTTTACTCTAACTCTACCGAATTTGTCTTACACATTTACCTAAATCTTTCAAAATCCTGCAATTCCATGTAACCTCAATCCTGCGAAAGTCTCCAATATTTATTTCTTGTGACGATGTCAATGGAATCACATGTCAAGAAAGTTTGTCAAACGTCATATTACCACATTAGAAACATCAACAGCATCCGCCGAATCCTGACTGATGAGTCAGCTGCCATCCTTATCCATGCTCTCGTGACATCTAGGTTGGATAATGGTAACTCACTTTTGTTTGGAATCACCAACACTCTCATGCGCAAACTTCAACGTGTACAAAACACTGCGGCTCGTGTCTTATCCCGAACACGGAAATTTGAACACATTACTCCAGTCCTGAGAAATCTTCACTGGCTTCCAGTCAAAGAGAGGGTTGCCTTCAAAGTAATGCTAATTACATGGAAAGCCCTCAATGACAGTGCACCAACATATCTGCAGGATCTCCTCACCCAGTATTCCCCTCATCGCAACCTAAGGTCATCTGGCAAACATCTTCTTGTGATACCAAGAACTAGAACATTGTATGGTGACCAAGCCTTCTCAGTCTCGGCCCCCACTCTATGGAACTCTTTGCCTCAGGAAATTCGTAGCTGTAAATCTTTACAAACCTTCAAATGCCTCCTTAAAACATTCATGTTTAACTCAACTTATAATTAGAATGCTTGTTTTGTTTCAAGTGACCTGGAAATTAATTATTATTGTACAGTAACTTTTCTTAAAGCGCCTCGGAATATGTCTACATAGATAGATGGCGCTTTACAAATGCTTGTATTATTATTATTATTATTACTACTGCCTGAATCCTGCAAAATCCTGCAGTGGGTTTACCATTGAGCTATAAAGCAGCCAAACATGGAACAAACAGCTGCAATGTAAGTGCCATATTACATGTAGTATTACACCCGGGGTCTGCAAACATGACACATACACTGTACATGTAACTTAGTACACCTTGACTGAAGCTACCGGTATGGAGAATGTGCATAGAGCATAAGCAGTGTACAAAGTAACAAATAACCTCAATCCTCCAAAATCCTCATTTGGATAAATACCCAAGTAACCTCAATCCTGCAAAACTATTCCGCATTAGTTTAGACCTACATGTAATGACCTACCGTAGATCCTGCATTATCCACCGGTGGCAAAAACCCAAAACGCCCTCAATCCTGCAAAATCCTCCGATGCATCAACTTCCAGTGCCCTCAATCCTGCAAAATTCTGCATTTTGCAAAGAGGATTTTAGAAGATTTGAGATGGTTAGGGTTAAAGGTAGTATACACCATTTGCAGATATCGAAAATATTCACTACCGAATTATTAGGAAATACAATGTTTCTTACTCAATTGAAAGTAAATAACGATTCTAGGCATTCAGCAAAAGGATTGCGCTAGATATCCTGTAATTATTCCAAAAAATTGAATTTTATACACGGACGGCGATCGCGAAAAAACAAAGATAACATAAGAATAACGGCTCGACCCCGGTTGAAAACAAACGCTGTTTTTCGTGCTTTTCTCGGCATCCATGATTGTAAAACTTCAGAAAAGTCAGTTAAACGATATTTACTATGAAATACAACCCCCCAAATCTACCCATTCATGATAATTCAAGCAATTACATGTACCAATGGTGTATACATACTACCTTTAAGTAACAAATTTACTTTGCATTGACATTTGCTTGAAGGTTTTGCATTTATCAGTCAACAGTTTTGTGTTTATAATTGACCCCTGATCTTGGTGTACTTATTGTGGATTTGTGCTCAAGTCTGATGTAAACATGGTTGTAATTGTATTAATCTAATACATGTACAGTGTATGAATTGTTTATTTATAATTGAATGCTACAATATTAATGTACATGTACCTTGTACAGTGTACAAATGTACATGTGTACATGTACTGTAGGTTTGACATACGGTTTTTGTTAGTATATTACTACATGTACATGTACCTGTACTTGTACCCAAAGATTAACAAAATATATACATGTATTGTTAACCTTTGGATACAAGTACTACGGTACATGTTGCTTGATTTACCCTAGCAATGCTGCACCTAATGGCAATCTAATGATAACATGCAAGTCTCACCAGCTGATGTTCACTGACTATTCTAGTCACCCAATATGCATGATTAATAATTGAGAGAAAGTTGAAGTCAACATTTCTCAATTTATTTTTGTAAATTGCAATGTTGTTTTTCCATACAGAATTATTTATTATTTGTATTGCCCTTGACAGAATAAGCCCAGTCATGATTAAGGAAACACAATAAATCCAAAGACTGTATTATTGCTCCATGTGCACAATTTTACTAGCAGACACATTCTATTGGTTTTCAAGAAAAGATGCTCTTAGGTACAGTACAGTACATGTAGGGTTAGGGTGGAGCCTGAACCTGTTAGTCAAAAGACTAGTTCATTCTTGAACGCGACCACAAATTTGTGACGTCACGGGGAGTTTTTGTGCTGCCAATTTGCCAAAGTTTAACATATTTGAATTCTGGCAATGAATTTGAATCTTATGAAATTGTGAACTTTATTTCTTTTCAAAGTCGCAAAAAAACAGTATCGTCGAGGGTTCGAACCCACAACCTCCAATCTCTAGTCTACACAATGCACTACATGTACATTACATGTACATGTACGTATGTACAATGTATTCAGTTACATTGTATCAGACTTTGCTGTCAGTATCAGAATGCTTGGGTAAAGATGATAATACAAGTATTAAAGGTATTGTAAGTATATTGTGTGCTCAATTGATTGTTTCATGTGACACACTGCTGGTCTATTTTTGTGTGTTGTATACTACATACATACATGTACATACATTTGTTCAGTACATTAACCCTAATGCTTTATGTTCGGCTATACATAATGTTTGATATTGCACTGTTCTGAATGCCATGACTCAACCCGTACATGTGTACATAACTGACATACATTGTAGCAGCAATTGGAGGATGATTTTAGTGGATTGAGGCAATGGTCACCTCTCCACTGAACAAATTCAAGAAATAACAGATGACTTTGGAGGATTGTTTGTTTGGCCACGAAATGTTAAAATCAATTATTACTTTTGGTGTTTTTGAAGAAATTCTTCTTGAAATTCCAACAGTGAGAACAGAAATCCAGAGGTGAAAGTGATATACCGTAAATAAAGTCTACTACGATACGTTTGCCGGATCAGCAAATATCTTGCGTCATTACAAAATGAATAAGGCAAATAAAACCTAAAAAAACACACCAAAGTACGTCAATTCAAACTGCGCATGCGCATTGTCGCAGTACGGACGGTGGAGCATTAACGTACTTACATGTACAGTGTAGTTGTTTAGGTTCTTACAGAATGATCAATACATTTATGTAGGGATATTTAACTTTCTTTTTCAGTTTTGGCTTCCAGAGCTACATGTACAGCTACAACTATTGTCAGCATTTCCAAACGTACGGTACCGTAGTTGTAATGTGTGCACATTGCACACCTACAGTAGACAACAGCCTATTATACCAGAGTTTCAGATCCATCCTATACTGAATGGCACAAGTAAAGTACATTATGGAATACGTCTTTCTGCCTATTTATTCTCAAAGGGGTGTCAAGTTTGGCTATGGCAGTGTGAGACAGCTTGCCGTGCTCACTCAGGACGACACTACAACATTGATCACATACTTGAAGACAACTGAGTTTGAAACCTACCTGCTGAGGGAAGGCATTAAGGAACTCGCAGTTGATGACAACTGGATGAGATTAATCTTAAATCCAACATTCTCCAGTCTACAGAAAATGAAGGAATTTTTCATTTTGGGTGAGTATGTTTGTTTGCTAATTGCAATCTGTGTAAGTGTAGACTTGTTTTGTTGCATTGAAAGTTTAGATTAAACCTCTGTAAACCAAAAACTGTAAATATGGTAAAAAAAGAGAATAAACTGATTACTCTTTCATAGCTTTTGTACAGGCTGGTCATTTCGGAGGTCGCAAGTTCTAGTCAGGTTTTTTTTGTGGTTTACAAATGTATTTGTGCAACTAAATTATTGTTCAAGAGATCTGGAGCCAATTCCATAAAAGCATTCTGAGCCTAGTTGGTTGCTAACTTCCTTTCTATCTCTAGTTACTTGCTAAATATATTCCATAAAACCATTATACGCTTAGCAAGGTTCCTAGTTGCTTGCTAAAATTAGAATAGGTTTGGGGTATGTCTAAATCCTTAGCACCATTCTAAGTCACTTTCAATCTTTCATCTTTTGGGAATTTGTATTGACATCCTTATGCGCAGAGTCAAGGACAGATTTTCCTGAGTCAAGTAATTATAAGGCTTCTTTCCTCTTTTTCAATTTGAAACACTCTCTGAATTAGCCATTTCTGAAACTTGTGCTTAGGCCGATACAAATGTATACATGTACCCTAAATAGGGTACAGAGGAATGCATTGACAATACAACCCACAGCATGACCTGATTTGAACTCTTTCCCTAGTGTTAACTCAAACTGACCGATTATGCAAACCCCACACCATTCTAGCAAGCTGCAAGCAAGCAACTAGTAAGAATGTTTCATAAAATAGTGTTATGGAATGCGATTTAGTTGATTGCTAGCAAGCAACCAACTAGGCATTTGGAATCTTGCCAAAACCTAGTAATATACTAAGTTAGAATGCTTTTATGGAATTGGGCCCTGATGTATAGATATTTATAATGAATCAAAACTTTCTGTGAAATTATTCCTACTGGAATGCTGTCATTTTCAGGAAAATAATGAAAGAATTTCATTTCCAAAGATGCGTCTCAGAGACACATTTTTGGAAATGGAGTGCGCAAGCATTGGTGGGTCCAGTGTGTGACGCACGTGTACAGTAGTTTCATTCGGCCGTAATGAGAATGCGCAATTCAAATTGTGTAATTTTGGTAAATTGGTAAATTTTGAATTGAAGTCAAAATCTTAGAATATTATTTTTACGGAATGCACAGCATTCAAAGATCTAAAACTTTGTCATTCTTTAGATTTTGAGAACTTTTGCTGTTTTAAACGATAAAAATGCACAACTGACAAATGGCATACTATAACTTAAGAAGATCCAAATTGAAATGAGGTTTTTTGGGGCTATCCAAATGGTGTATAATACTAATGAGGTCTTCTGGACTCTACTGATAACAGATCGTCTACTCATCCTGATCATGCCCCTGGGTCTCCTAGGCTTCTGGGTCTGGGGTAACTACCAGCTGGCTCGTGGAATCCCTCAACAGCAGGGCCGAGAGAGGCCTTCTTCCATCCTCAACTACATCACTGGTAGTCTGCTGGACGTCAATTGCTGTAAAGTGGAGTGGGGCTGGGTGGAGCCGGCAGTGGTGGGCCAAACCATGAGCTTTATGATCAAGGTAAAGGCTGCGTTCAAATTACTTGGCTGGGGCTATTGTCTAGGTGTTCGCTCATTATATCTACTCGTGAGAAGGCTGAAAATAGACCTAACCGCAGCTCTGCCTAAGGCCACCTTCGAATCACTTGGCTATGGCAGGGAAATAATGATGTGCACAGGGTCTGGTTATTAAACAGGTCAAACAGACCTGAATTATTATATATTACACCGAATCCAAACCAAACCAAAGCTGAACTGAACTCCCAAACCTGGGCCCAATTTCTTGGCTTTGCTAACCACAGAATTCCGCGATTACGGTCACCATTTTCCGCTAACGGCGCTAGCAGAAAATTATTTGCTTACCATTTACAAACCTGTAAGCACAGAATCCTTTAGTAACAGGATGTACGCATGCTCAGAGACCAAGTAAGCACCAAATTTTCTGCTATAGTAAGATGGGATTTTTCGCTAACGGTAAGCAGAGCCAAGAAATTGGACCCTGATCCAACAAGAACCCCCCAAAAAAAATTTCAAAAAATCGACCAGAACCAATCCGAACCCTAATAAACCTTGGGCAAATCAACCTACACCCCCCCCCCCCCTGTATACTTACCAAGCACTGTGTCTAATTTTTATGCCAGAACGTACCTGCTTTGTGTAATTTCTATTTAAAACCGTTGTCTGTTGGTAAATGAGGAACATTCCTAAAAATTTCTAAAATTCCATAAAACCTATTTGTGGTTTATACATTACTGAGACTGAATCGTACTGCAAACCATTACGAAACTCCGTTAAGTAAGAATTTTGTAAACGCAACTTGTCCAATCACATGATTTACAAATCCATGCAAAACGCGCACAATCTCAGACAAACAAAAATCACTGCACAAAATGTCATAGGGTTGTCTAATAGGGGTGGCTATGTGCCAGTTATTGACTCTGCAATATGTAACCTGTCATCACAAAATGAGCGTAAAGTCGCACGGAGTGATTTCCCAGTACGGCCAGTCAAGGTCAAAATTTGAAGGGGTGGTCGATTTTGAGATTATATGGTTTTTTTAAAGACTAAATCCCCAACAATCAATTCCAAATTTTTCAGGACGATCAGATAAAAACAAAATTAGTTTTTGAGACAATTTTGACTATGCCTTCTCGCAAGAGTATCAAACCTCCAAGTGTTATTGGAAAGCTCTGTTTCCACAGAATTTAGAAATACCCATATCTCAATTTTTGATTGACATGTCACATAGTTACTGCACCCCGTGAATTTGAACTTTTTTTTTATTTTTTTTAAATTTTTTTTACAAGATGGCTAAACCGACTCAACTCGAAAATCTTTTGCGCAAAACAAAAATCGACCCGACCCAATCTGACGTCAGTTTTTGGTCGGGTCGGTTTGGGGTCAGGTTTACTGGAAATAACACGTGGATCTATGAGAAGTGGCTACAGCTAATACGTACGTGTGTAATTTCCAGCCTGAGACAAGCAATTCGGACATGGTCCAAGAATCATCCAGTTGATTATATTATGGACCGTTTGCCAGAGCTTTGTAGAGAGAATAATCTGTGGATGCTGTGTTTCCACACGCAACGCATAGTACAGTCCTGCTATAACAAACATCACAGGATCCACAGATTTTGTTCGGTATATTGATCATTCGCTATAGCAATTTTTGAGTCACGGGTCTATCAAGCATGACCAAGTGTCAATTTTTCAAGATGATGTTCGTCCTTTTAAATAGCACCCTCTTGTGGCCTGGAGCTGGATATGTATACCCAGCGGGTTTCTGTTGGCATATTTGCCAATGTTTCGACACAAAATCGGGAAGCAAGGACAGTGGATTTTGTTAATCTGTTGACTTATTATTTTAATAACGATGTTCGGTATTAAAAAAAGAAGAAAAAAAAAGAAGGGGAGCCAAGGATAGTGTTTGGTATAACCACATTTTCAGTATAGCACTGTTTGGTATATCAGCGTTCCACTGTATACAATTAATTTGTTTTAAAAATGTGCACTACCGAAATTTTCTGCGGATAAGACGCGTCTTATCCGACTTTCTAGACCACAAAAACATCGCTGCGCCTTATCCTACAGGTGCGCCGTATCTGGTGTCGCTTGAGTTCAAAGTGACGGTCTTTGTGTGAAGAATTTCCCTAACGCGGCACGGCACGGCACTACAGCCCACACTGCTTGTCGTAGTCGCTGATCTTGCGGGAAGATTTAATTTGCATCCGTCACGAAAGCTATCAAAACTGCAAATCATTTCTGATTTGTACCCAAAGTATTTTGTTTGAATCCCTCTTTTGGCAGTTTTTCCAGCGGAATCGGAGACCCTACATCATCAACCGTGACAACAGCCTTCCTGTCATCGGCCTTCCTGTCATCGTAGAGATCACAGCCAGCCAGCAGCGCATCGCCTGCTCATTGGAGTACGGCACCATGAATGAGGTCAAAGTGTCCTTCACGGTCCGTCGGGCGGGACCGTACACGATCACCGTCCGTCTGGGACAGATGAACATCAGGGGAAGTCCCTACAGGATGACTTTCGTACCCGGTAAGTGATGGTCATCCTCTAAATCAGAGTTGTAATGACTTGAGTTAGAGAAGCGGTTGAGCTCAGCGGCCACTGTGGCCATCTTGTTACTCAAGCGTGATGCTCGGTTGATTGCTGAAGTAGCACTCTAGGTCAACACTATATCAGTAATGAGTCACTAACAATAGTAAACCGCAGGAGGGATTAATTTAAATCGCCGGGTTTTTGTTCCGTGGCATTGCCTTGCAAACTGCTTCTTTTGGTGAGTTCAGGACAGGCCCCAGAAGTCGGACTTTAACTTAGTTTGCTTAATCCGGGCCTGCCCGCTCCGGAGCGGAGTCCCAATCCCTCGCTTAAAGTGGGCGTGGGTTGTCTCAGACTGTCTGTTAACTGGGCTGCTTTGGATCACTGGCCTTAACGCCTCGACTCGAGTCCGATTTGACTCACAATTGTTGGTGACTCGACTCAACTTGACTCGAGTCCCGACGAGTTTAAATGACTAGACTTGACTTGACCCCCACATCAGAAGACTCGACTGGCTGCTAATCGTGTACAAAAGTACACAATTTCATAGGCTCCCACCTTGTGGTTCTCTATAGAACACACTTCTAGCTTTGAACTGGATTTTAAATGCATTTTTCACTTGGAAGCTGATGCATTGGAGAATTTTGCAGGATTGAGGGCGTTTAGCTGTTTATTGCCACTGGAAGATAATGCAGGATCCAGGTCATAAGGCCTAAACTAATGCGGGATGATTTTTGCAGGATTGAGGTTACTTGGGTCGAAGCATTTATCAAAATTTATCCAGATTTTGGAGGATTGATGTTATTTGTAAATTTGTACGTACCGGTACCTCTGTGTATGTTTAAAGCCGGCCAACCACGTATTTATTCCCTTATGTAAACACAATATGAATACATGTATTCATAGCCCAGCAATTGTCTCATTGTGTGTGTGGCCCCCCAGGTCCAGTGGATCCCTCCAAATCGGCCTTTGTGCGGCACAGTTCTACCATGGTGGTGACTCGAGGCCAGATGTGTCCACTGTTTATTGAGCCCAGGGATGAGTTTGGTAACCCCTGCTTCACTCATCTGGATAACAACGATTACTGCCTTCAAGTCACAGAGGTACAGGTACAAGTTTGTGTGAAGATAAGGGCAATGCCTCGCAAACATTGCCACACTTTAAAATATAATTTTACAATTTTGATATTGTGTAGAGAATATATATACAAGTATAATTTTCCTCCAAGTTCACCTCAAGATCACATGATCCAGAAGGTCAAATTCAAGTTCACAATAAATTACAGAAGGTTATCAAATTTAGATTGCTTATTGCAATTGCCCTTTTAAAGACACCAATCTCAACAGATTTGGCCCACTGGTTACAGAGAATATGTGACCTGCTCCAACAAACCCAGAAGAAAGTTGCAGTTTTAGTTTTTTTGATTTTGCTTTTTTTAAATTCTCTAGGTTCTTAGATTTAAAATGATGTATCATTTATATACATCCACTTTATCGCTCCTGGCGGAAGGATTTAGTGATAAAATCCAGACAACCTAATTACGAGATAAACAGCTTTGAAGTTCAGAACAGCGTATTATTTTTGTACACAATTGTTTCATAAAATCGAAAAAAAACACCAATTTCTGAGAAATGGATTATGTTCAAATTTGGAGAGATTGTAGAATAATAGTTCGTGATTCAGAAACCACCCAAAACCTCAAAATGGTAAAATCGTGCGACTTTGTCTAGGTTTTGCTGGAACAGGTCACATACCTACATGTATGTTCATTTAAAAATTGGCAGGCGTGCCCATTATCAGAAAAAAAACACTGTGTGCTGTAGCGAATAAAGCGTTTGTCGTTCTAGCCGTTTTAGCATCAATTATCCCATACACCTAATTTGAGCCAATTTGAAGGGGGTCGGGTTAGAAATTTCCATTTTTAGGGGAGATGATTTGACATGGGATGATCCTAGTGTTAGCAGACGGAAGGTGGAAGGTGGGCTACTCAAAAATAAGCCTGCAACGGTTACACAGTTAACCGACCGTTCAAACGGTTACACGGTTACATTTTTCCGGTTCGGTTAACCTTTTTTTTTTTTTTTTTTTTTTTTTTAAATACAAAAAACCTACCAATTGTGAACTTTGTCCGGGTTTCGTTGGAGCTTTGGTTGGGAAAACGAATGGTTTCGTTGGAGCAGGTCACAAATAGTACAACTGATTAAATTGTGTATGAGCTTATCTAACATACATAGTCGGCCTACATTACACAAATTGATGCAGACAATTAGCAATTGCAGAACTGTGCAAATTAGCAGCGCTAATTAGGCATTACAGGCCCGTTCATTTTTTTGAATTTAATTTAAAAACAAAAAAAATTATTTTTTTTTTATTTTTTTTTTTACATTGGTTACGGTTACGGTTAACCGTAACCGTAAAACATACGGTTACACGGTTAATTTAATAACCGGAAACTGACAGCCTTACTCCAAAAGAATGTGAAATGATACATAAACAATCCACTATCAAATTAATCTTGAGCACTTGTCTCGGGCCAAGGCTACATGTACATGTACTGCTAATACAATATGTGACCCGCTCTGTGAAAATAAGTCAGATGTCGCACAGTGCGCATACGAGATTTGGGTGGTTGAACGCGGAGAGGGGGGTTTTCGTACCAAAATCCGGTTTTGTATTCTATTGCATACATAGATCTCCTAGGGAAATAATTTTTTTAATGCAAGATTTCTCATGAATGAGGTTTTTAGATTTCGCAAAATCGTCACAATTAAAATCGGTGTATCACAAGAACGCAACAAGCTACAGACCTCCAACATATATCAAATTAAACAGGACAGTGCACTCTTTCTAATGGTATACATGTACATAACTCTGTTTTCGACATCTGACTCATTTTTACAGAGCAGGTCACATATGTGAGAGCGAGCCAACATTAAGGAGTTTTCATTGATTTTGATAACGCAGATTGGCAGTGATAATTTTGACAGTGTGAGGCCTTACTACGAGGTCAAGCCAAGTCAAGACAGTAGGCAGCTGGCCCTACGTGTACGGATGGAATCCACTGGCTGCTACAAAGCATTAGCTACCTACAAAAAGGAAAAGTTAAGCAATGGAGAGTTTAATATTCTTGTGCTGTCTGGTAAGTGCATTTCCATTTGTACATGTATGTCATTTAGTTCTACCTTTTTGTTTAATATTTTATTATTGAAATCGGCCATCACAAGGCCTACATGTATAAGGGCCACTCAAAAAGTGGGCTACAGAACAAACAAAAATATCAGCTCCATTGACTGAAGGGATTTTTTTTAATTAACAAAAATTGTTTTTTGGTCCACCCATTGGATGGGATTCACTTGTGGGAGGGTTAAGGGAAGAATTAATAATAATTTAAATCTAATTTAAACCACTTTCCAAATTCAACGGTATGAATACTTTTCGTCGCAACAGAGAATGACTCTGAAAAAGTCAAGAAAAATCTGGACAAGAAAAGCACGGAAGGCTACGAGGCGACACTCCTGTCACACAACCACTCCAAGCAACGACGACCAAAGAAGGTTTATTGTTACATCTCACCCAAACAGCTGACCGTCAAAGAGTTCTACCTCCGCATCATTCCCAAGAGACTGCAGACATTCAGGGTCTGTCCAGCTACGAAAGTAAGTCTGGCAAATGTTAATGTGCATACAGTCATGTCAGATTGGTGCACAATATGATAGGATTGTTCACTTGATGATAAAAGCATGAAATTTGAGTACATGTACTGTAATCTTTGTCATGAGAAAGATTGTTTGCTATAGGGCCATTGCAGATTTGACCTTTAAAAAAATATAGGTAGAATAACAAGCAATCACAGCCATTTGTTTAATTTTGTCACAAATAGTGTTGGGTAAAATACACCCAATTTAATCTGCAAGAAAAGAAAATTTACAAAAAATCAACACTCTTCAACCTACCGACCAAGGCAGAACTTTTATTTTTTTGGGGTCTTAGCACGACAAGTTTCAAACCAGCTGACTATCAATCATAAACAATATACGGTACATGTACGTGTACATCACCTGAAAATTTGGTCTGTAGCCCTTTTTTCACCAATGAAGAATGTTCATACTTAGCAAATGTGTGTGCTTAGCAGCTCTCCATTAACCCTATAAACTGCCTACTGCCTACAAACCAAATCGGCCAAAATCCACCAGTCAGGTTTTTTGTTTATACATGGGCTAATGGAACCACCACTGAAGTATTGGTTGATGATGTTGATGGACACATGACTTATGTGACCCGCTCCAGGAAAAAGTGACATCAGTATTTAAGTAAAAATAGAGTTACATGTACATGTGTGTACATGATTGAAAAGTCCAGAATATAAGCTTTTATTTGGTACATACATGTAGTACAGCTCCATAGCCCCTCCCATTCCGGTGATATGACATTTTTGCATATTAATGGTTCCATGGAAGTCAAAATACACAACTGAGAAAAACAGGCTTCGAAACACAACAAAACTAAGACAATACATTGGAACCATGCACTCTAAAAAAAAAAAAATGTTTCACTTTATTTATCGAATTCCATCTTTTTGTTAATTAAATCTGAAACTTTGGATATTACAGATGTCATTTAAGACAAAAAAAAAGAAAATCAAATTTTGACAAAATATTTACCCTATTAACTTTAACAGGCTATTACTCATAAATGCATAGCGCGACTTATGTCACCTTTTCCTGGAGCGGGTCACATATGGCAACAACAGTATTAGTACTGGATCCAGGGAAACCACGTGCATCAAAATCCATCACTATTTTGTTCACGCCAGACCTAATTAGGACCAAGTCTGCCAAAATCCACAATTTGGGGGATGGATTTTGGCAGATTTGGGACGGTTAGGGTTAAATTGGTCCCTGGTTAACCCAACCCAACCCAACCCAACCCAACCCAACCCAACCCAACCCAACCCAACCCAACCCAACCCAACCCAACCCAACCCAACCCAACCCAACCCAACCCAACCCAACCCAACCCAACCCAACCCAACCCAACCCAACCCAACCCAACCCAACCCAACCCAACCCAACCCAACCCAACCCAACCCAACCCAACCCAACCCAACCCAACCCAACCCAACCCAACCCAACCCAACCCAACCCAACCCAACCCAACCCAACCCAACCCAACCCAACCCAACCCAACCCAACCCAACCCAACCCAACCCAACCCAACCCAACCCAACCCAACCCAACCCAACCCAACCCAACCCAACCCAACCCAACCCAACCCAACCCAACCCAACCCAACCCAACCCAACCCAACCCAACCCAACCCAACCCAACCCAACCCAACCCAACCCAACCCAACCCAACCCAACCCAACCCAACCCAACCCAACCCAACCCAACCCAACCCAACCCAACCCAACCCAACCCAACCCAACCCAACCCAACCCAACCCAACCCAACCCAACCCAACCCAACCCAACCCAACCCAACCCAACCCAACCCAACCCAACCCAACCCAACCCAACCCAACCCAACCCAACCCAACCCAACCCAACCCAACCCAACCCAACCCAACCCAACCCAACCCAACCCAACCCAACCCAACCCAACCCAACCCAACCCAACCCAACCCAACCCAACCCAACCCAACCCAACCCAACCCAACCCAACCCAACCCAACCCAACCCAACCCAACCCAACCCAACCCAACCCAACCCAACCCAACCCAATATTATCACAAAGCCACCGCATCAGGCATCATCTGTATTAATTGTTGTTAAGTCTTTCCAAGTGGTCTCCCGCAATTCTATCTTTCTTACTATTAAGGAGATACCTGTGCACTGAACTCTTATACTATACACAAAATTACTGTAAAATTTACAGTCGAAAGTCGTGTAGAAAGGTTCGACAGTATTTGATTTATCAGTAAATACAACTACTGTCCGACCGAAGAAAAAAAACTACTAATGTCAACCATAAATTGTACAGTATATTGCTTACAGTGTACAGTTGCAATGACCATGAGCATGCAGTAAAGACTTACAATTTGATTTGCAGTTCAATTTTGCCGGGGACCATTCAGAGCAAGAGGTGCCTGTGTTTAGCATTGAGGATGGCTGTCAACCGCCCATGCAGCTAGCCTCCAAGCACCGAGACATCTTGGCTGCTACCTTCACCAAGTTCCTCCTCACAAATATCGGTAAGTCAGCCAAATTTAGGAAGATCCACTTGACAATAAGAAAATAAGGTTAAGGTTAAATTCCTAACTTAAAGGTAGGATACACCATTTGCAGATTTCGAAAATATTTACAACTGAATTATAAAGAAATATCTTACTCATTTGAAAGTAAATAATGATTCTAGGCATCCAGCAAAATGATTGCGCTAGATAATTTTAGATAATTATTCCGGAAAATATAATTTTATAAAGACAATTTTGCGATCGCGAAAAAACAAAAATAACATAAGAATAATTATTGTTTTTCATGCTTTTCTTGGCATCCATGATTGTAAAACTTCGGACAGGTCAGTTAAACAGTATTTACTATAAAATTCCCCCCTCATATCTACCTATTCGTGATAATTCAAGCAATTACCAATGGTGTATCCTACCTTTAACTCGAACCCCTATAGGCTCTCTCACACTAGAAAGCATACCAAACCTGACAAACTTCAACAGCTCACAGAGGTTGAGTAATTATTGGTACACTGTACACTGTAACAGTTGAAGTTTGATTGACTTGGTACGGATGGGTCAATGCATTGTTCAGTGCAGTCACTGATGACTGACCAGTGGTGCTCGAGTTGGGACACACAGGGTGTACATGTACATGTACATGTATCGCACACTTACAGTTGACCAGGAACTGTGGGCTGTGACCAGCTGTGGGTCACCCAAAAAATAAATGACTATGTAATCCCCCAAACTCCAACATTTTTAAAAGTCTCATGCTTTAATTCCGCCCTGAACCTCACATACAGGTGAGGCAAAAAAACCAAAAAAACATGTTTATCGTCACCGCCCGCTTCCCTTTGGGGGGGCCGCCTCTTTTTTTCTTTTTCTTTTCTTTTTGAAAAAAATGATAAATTTGACCATTTTGGTAAAGAATTTTATTTTTATTAATTTTTTTTAATTTGTTTTTATATAATAAAATTATAAGATCGTATTTTAGACTTTAGCATCACTGTGTACATGCTCTGGAAATATATTTTTTCTAATAGGAAGGCTAGGGTGTGACGTGTAGTCGTGTACAGGGCATACAATGATCGACCCACATGAATTTAGATTTGTAATCGTGGGGAACCATGTTTTAATTTTAATTTGAAAGATAGGGTGTGACATGTTCACTACATGGCTCGAATTAAGATGTGTCGGGCGGCGATTTTGGAAAAAAAAGAAGAAAAAAAAGGGCCGCCTCCTTCCTTTAAAAAAAAAAGCAGCCAACCAAACGGGGTCGATGTCACTGGCCTGTCAGAGGTTCAGAAAAGAGGACGGCGTGGTTACTTCCATCAAAATAGCCTCTTCGTGCTTGGTTAAAAATTTGGGGAGAGATGGACCGAGGATAAGGTGTGTTGGTTGGGGTAGTGGAGTAAACAATCCAATTGATTGGTTGTACTGCGGTTTTACCTAGAAAATAGTTGCTTTGTCCATTCCAATAAAGTTTATGAACAACCTCCCCCCCCCCCCCCCCCCCCCCCCAGCCCATCGAATAGTCTTTGCTTTTAGATTTAAACAAACAATGTTGTTATATAATCTTGTACCCCCAAATAAAACAGTGAATCTTATTGGATAATATCACCTTTGTGTGTGCGTGACTGTGTCATCCTTTGCTTGTGCCATTAGTGTGTCAAAGCCCAAGTAGTTGGCCATTATCCAAATTTCCAATGCCACGTTAGCATCTGTATACTGTACCATCATCATCATGCCTTCAAAAAAACACAAGTTCTCTTTGGGCTTGGTTTGACAAAGTTGAAAGCACGAGAGTTCGATGCAAGCTTTGTCAAACTGACCTCTTCTACTGTGGAGGTTCTACAGCCTCCATGCATAGCCACATAAAAGCAAAGCATGAACTGTCTACAAGCAAGCAAGCAAGCATCGGCATCGACATCTCGGCCTACGCTAAACGGCTTTGTTTGATGCCATACCTGCAATCCGGCCAAGGGAGAGAAGGTTTCAAGGCTGATTGCCAGCCTGATTGCCGAGGCGAGTCTGCCAATAAGTCTGGTGGAATGTGAGGCATTCAGGAAAATTATGGCATTTTTTTTAACTGGTTTCTTGCCGTAAAACCATGACGCCCCGTCTGCAGACCATCTTTGCAGATGAGAAGGAGTCTGTGACGAAGCAGCTGGAAACAGCTAAAAGTGTCGCCTTGATGACTGATTGCTGGACGGCGTGCAATCAGGAAAGCTACATGTACATGACGGTGAGGGCCCTCTTCATCGGTGACAAATAGGAGTACCACACCAAAGTTCCGGATACTTCTCCTGTGGCCGCTATTCAAAACGAGGGTGACGACGATGACGATGAAAGCGGTGACACCGAGATGACAGCTCCCCAGTGGCACACGGCAGCGGCTCTCGCTAACCAGTTACAACGGGTGACCAAGGCCTGGAATATCAATGGCATCGTCAGTGCCGTATTACATGACAACGCAGGTAACATTAAAGGAATGGGGCATACCATTGCAGTCGATGTACCGGTAGGATGCGCAGCACACACCTTGCAGTTGAGCTTCGCCAACGGGATGAAGAGAAACCGCCAAATATCTAAGTTAGTGAGTGCTGCATCACGACTTGTTGGTCATTTCCGCCACAGCACCATGCAGACAAAGGCTTTGGTGACAAAACAAAATCAGCTCTGCACACCCCAGCATCGCCTCCTTCAGTGCTCTAAGACACGCTGGAACTCCGTTTTTTGATGTTGGAGCGTCTCCACGAGTCACGATGGTCAATTTGCTCTGTCCTTAGTAACCGACATTACACAACCCTGAGCGATGCCCGCACTCTGAAGCTGACAGAGAACCAATGGAGTCTGGTAGAGGAGATGATCACCTGCTTAAAACCGCTGCAGGTATGTATTGTTGTTTTTAAAGCCCCCTTTGTTTTAACAATAAAAACTAAACACCGATATAGGAGGAAAACAGAGAAAAGAATCTAACCTTGAAATGAGTTTGAACGCAGTTTATGATAACCAGACCACTTGCCTAATGATCAAGACAAAGTTAATTGTATAGCCCACTACGTTTATTTTTATTTTTTTCTATATTTTTTTAATCAAAGTACAGGTACTACTCGTGCATTTTTCACTTGGAGGACGCAACTTTCGATTCACGCCGCCATTGTAAGAGCGGTGGAAACATTCACAAGGTGAACGCACTATCGTGGTGTAAAGCTAATTACATTTTTCAGTGTTTATAAATGTTACCCTTTAATAGTGTATAATTCCATTCCATCACCTTTCTTAAAATAGCTATGATAAAATTAATGTTCCGTTGGTGTTACTTGAAAAAATATGTTGATATCGTATTTACATTTGTGTGTGCGTTATATCATAAGCAGGTAGTGACGACTGCTTTTTCGGCGGAGTACAATGCGAGCATTTCTACTGTACAGCCGATCATCCTTAGTCTGATTTCAAACCACTTACAAGTCAACGATGATGACCGTCCACCCATTGCAGACTTCAAACAGGCGACCATGCGGGATCTACATAAACGTTTCTGTACGGACGACGCCCTCACTGACCCCGGAGATGATGGCAACCGTCCTTGACGTCCACTTCAAGGGCCTCACAATTTTGGATGAGTCTAGAGAAGTTGCGTATAATGCTGTCAGAGTGGCGCTTTCTCCCCCCGATGCGCATACACTTGATGAGGCTGTATAACACTTAGCAAAGCGACTCCGCAAGAAAAAAAGTGCTCTTGACTTTCTTGGCGCACCAAGCACCGATAACATAGATGCTGATGGTTCTATAGGAAAAGAGGATTTGATGATGGCATGCCACCAGCAGTTTCTGGACTATATCCGGCTTCACAGCACTGCCGACAACGACTCCGATCCTTGCCAGTTCTGGGCTGCGGACAGATTCCCCTCAGTTGCCAAGGATGCTAGAAAAGATCTGGCAATCCCCGCAACATCTGTGCCCTCTGAGCGCATCTTCTCAGCGGCTGGTAACATTGTCAAAGTTTTTCAGCCATTCAAGAACGATTCATCGGGGCTTTGATTGGTTGTTCATTAACAAAGGTTGTCTTTGAAAGGGCTCGGATTTGCGGACTTCTGACTTGGCTGGAATTACTAGCCGCGGACAAAATCAAAGGGTGGGAGATGAATAAAATAAGTACATGAATAAAATGAGTAATGTTATAGCGGTCAAAAGCTAAAAGTGGGGCGCGTGGGAAAGAAGATTGTGTTTGTGCAGCTGACAAAAAGAAAATCAAACAATGAATGGTTTAATGTGGGATGCGCTCGTTGATCCACGGTTGACGATCGGTCGAGGCAATATGGCTATTAACTGTGGAGTTCTAGCCATGACAATCTTGCGGTCATCTTGCGTGCCGAAGCAATGCCTGGGAATTGGAACGTGAGTGAGGAAAGATAGTGAGGAAAGAAAGTGAAATTTCAAGTGCACATTTTTAGTCTGACATCGCGGACTCGCTGAAGGTGGAAGTTGGGAAATTTCTCTCGATCCTGTAGTGAAATAAGACAGACAAGACCTGGATTTATACATAATTTTGTTGGATCGTCCCAGGGACAGCCTGGAGTGTATTGGGAAGGCACAGCGCAGCAGGGGCCAATTTCACGGAGCTGCTAAGCACAAAAATGTGCTTAGCATGAAAATTTGTCCTTGGTAAAAACAAGGTTACCGACCAAATGTTCACGTGATCTTTATTGTTTTTGATTGATAATCAGCTGTTTTTTTGCTTAGCATAAAAAACACGTAGAATTTTGGCTGATAAGATGTTTTTGTGCTAAGCAAATTTTTGTGCTTAGCAGCTCCGTGAAATTGGCCCCAGGTTGGTAACAAACTGTTACATTGCAATTGTTGCTTGTACAGTACATATACCGGCACGTGCACAGTACATGTTTGGATTTTGTAAACCGATTAAGGAATTCGGAGGATCGAATATATGCAATATTTACAAATTCACTTATTCGATTTTAAAACCTTTGATTTGTCCTAGCACTAGTATCTATGATTGTAAAACTTTGAACAGGTCAGTTCAACGATATTTACTGTAAAATACAATCCCCCAAATCACCCATTCCCGATAATTCAAGCAATTGCCAATGGTGTATCCTACCTTTATATTTAACTTGTGTAACTTCAACTTCTTTTGGAAATCATAGGAGGATCAGAGACATTTCAGGACAAGCAGAAGTGTTTCCATCGGGAAGTTGTCAGTCTGAGGCCGCGGAAATATCATTCAGTCGTCACCTTGAACATCGACAGACACAGTCTACTGGAGAGTGTAAGTGTTAAAGTTACAATAGACCATTTGTGAGGCGTTTTGGCAAAACTGGGCAAAGGTTGAAATGAGGGTTCTCAAGTATAAGCAAAGAGGATAACATTCTCCTTACAATGCTGTTTCTTGCACTTCAAACAAACATTTCGTTAACAAGTTATGGCTGCTTAAAATGTCACAAAAGTAAAATGTTGAGAAAAAGGTCTTTGAAGTTTCGAGTTGTGTACATGTGATGTGGAAAAATGACAATTGTTTTCCCTTAAAAACACTTTTATTCGACTACTTCCATACTATTTCGTAACAAAATATAGTTAGTAGGCAAACCAAAGATTACAAATATCAATAAATCTGAAAATAAATAAATATAAAACTTATTCATTATTTTGCAGTTTTTTCACTTTGCCCAGTTTCGTCTCATTTTGCCAGAACGCCTCACATTTGTCAGTTGTGCATATTTATCGCTTGAAGTAGCAAACCTTCTCAAAATCTAAAGAAAGTGCTTTAAGTTTTTTAGATATATGTGTATGCTACATGTACATATTCCAAGAAAACGGTATTCTAAGATTTTGATTTCAATTCAAAATTTGCCGAGTCACAATTTGCGATCGAGCAAAATACCACTAATTACCACTTGATATAAAATTGTTCTCCTCAGTCTATGAAAGCAACAAAGCAATTTTCAACCTCAGACTGGTGCAAGAAATTTGAGATCAACTTCTTAGGAGAAGAGGGTAAGAAGAGAATTTGTAGTTCTCCATTGTTTTGTTGGGTTAAATATTCTGATCTTATTGGGCTGTTTTTCAAATAATTTAGTATTTGGTATTTGGTATTTGAATATATTTTTGAATATATTCGAATACATATATTATATCTTTAAGTATTTCATTTTTTTCTTTGGGATTCGAAGTTACTGAAAAGTGATGATATTAAACTTCATCTGTGTGTGAATATTGTTGCTTTTGTTGGATTCTCAGAGAAACATGTGCAATACAGTTGGTATAGCAGTGACAACCCTGATTGCCCGGAGCCCTGGCGTGGTTGTCCCGGTGTCGTCCGGGCCTGGAATTTGTCAAGCTCTGTGACAAAATACCTCTCCTCTAAAAGCACAAGGCATTGCATGTGTAGTACCGGTCCACAGCATTTTTGTCACAAAAATATTTGAACCGGCAAAATGCTATTCGAATATTCGGTTTTATTCAAATATTCGATATAATCAAAACAGCCCTTGCAGTTTAGTTTTTTTTTTAATGATACCTGAACTCTTTGGGTTGAAAAAATTACTTTTTGAGAGTTGGTTACTGTGCAAAAGTGACTAATAATAATAAAAACTGAGGAAAGTTGTTGACTTTTGTTCAGGTCAAGATTGGGGTGGTCTTGGCAGAGAGTGGACGGAGCTAGTCTGTACGACACTCTTTTCCCCCGAGAATAAGTTCTTCAGGAGGTTTCGAGACAACAACCAAGGGCTGGTGAGTAATCTGTAGGACTAATTCAGAAATAGTTCATTAATCCTAACCCCCTCACTGCTTTTTCTAGAAAGTATCCTGAATCCGCTACAATCCACGAAGTTTGGTTTGCAAAAACTGCTGGTGTCCTGAGTCCATCAGACTCCACCAGTATGCATACTGGAGATATCCTGAGTCCATCAATAATCCACCAGCAAAAGTTGATGGACTCTGGCGGATTCAGGATACCATGGTGGCATACAAAAAAATTGCAGTGTGTTTCTCCATAGAGTCCATCACAGTCCATCACCTAAATTTCTGAATCCTGAATCCATCAAACTCCTGCAGTAACGCTAAGCTTAAAATCCTCAATCCATCACACTCCTTCAGTTTGTTCAATATGGAGGTATCCTGAATCCGCTAAAATCCTCCAAAACAGGAAATAGATTTTGATGGACTCAGGGTGGTTAGGGTTAATAACAAGAAAACAAAGAAGTTAGCCCTAACTCTCTAGGGTGTGTGCAAAATCATATTGATTTTAGAGGATTTGGGAGGGTTAGGGCAAAGATGCCAACATACACGATTTGGACGTAGCATCTACGACTTTGAGCCGTGACTACGACTCTACGCTTAAACCGCATTGAGCTACGATAAACAAACCGCCCCAGTATACATATAGTTTTATAAAAACTATGAAGTGGATACAAATGATAAAATAATACAAATAAAAAACCTTTAAAAAATGTAGACCGCCGTCCGTGGTGTTAAATTAAAACTATCGTTACATGTAGGCCTACTATGTTAGCGGCGAATTTGTTAGCGCTTCATGATCTAGCTTTCACACGCGGCGCGCGCATAAGACTGTTCCCCGCTCCTATAAATGTGTCCAAAGGGCAATGGTGGGATGTGGAACCAGCCTACTTTTTGGACAGGACCCGTTTTTCGCTTTAAACATTGTATTTACGGCTGGCATGCAAGCTGGGTATCGAAGATAATTTGCGTTACTTTACACATTACTTTACTACAGCTCAAAATTATCGGTTATTTTTTTCTTTTTAATATTTACTTTAAAATAAAGTTACTAAATTACTTTAGTAAATTTGATTTGACTATTGTACATAGGAAAATAGAGTTGATACAGCGCCCTCTTCCGGCAGTGCGTGCGCTGCAAGATCCTTTTCATTGATCGCCGTTAAATATGAACATCAATAACTACTCCGCGATGCTACTATTTTTTACCTTAACTGCTCTGCGATGCTACTCTTTTTCAGAATTCAATGTTGGCATCTTTGTTAGGGTTAAACAGCTGGGAAAGTTTTTAGACAAATTTATGCGCATTAGACAAAAAATGTTAAGTTCAATTTCAATTAAACTTTGGTCATACATATGCAATATGGTAACCTCCATATGATGATCAAGTCAAAGATCAAGTACTGAGGTCAAAGGTCATTTGAAGTTAAGGCGTAAAATAGGATTATTGAAAAAGCAAGCAAGGCATGTGGTTCGAGAACCATCCTTGTTTAATATACATGTATGAAGTATTTTTAGCAGAATTTTGAGCAACTTCCCAGACTATTAGCTATTAGCATTGCTTAAACATTGATATCCATGTTATGAAGACAGACAAACTGTTATGGCTAATTTTCATAATTCAGTCATTCTCAAAAAGTGGTGTGGGGGGGGGGGGGGGAGAGGAATAGTGTGTGATATTTTGGACTCCAAGCATCAGGGTAGGGGCTGCGTCACCTTAAAGGTAGGATACACCATTTGCAGATATCGAAAATATTTACTACCGAATTATTAAGAAATATCTTACTCATCTGAAAGTAAATGTTTATTCTGGGCATCCAGCAAAATGATTGCGCTAGATATCCTGTATTTCTTCCGAAAAATAGAATTTTATAATGAAAAATTCGCGATCGCCGGACGGCGAGCGCGAAAAAACAAAGATAACATAAGAATAACTGCTCGACGCCGGTTGAAAAAAAACGCTGTTTTTCGTGCTTTTCTCGGCATCCATGATTCTAAAACTTCGGAAAGCTCAGTTAAACGATATTTACTATAAAATACAACCC
Source organism: Crossaster papposus (assembly GCA_037893245.1). Lineage (NCBI taxonomy): Eukaryota > Metazoa > Echinodermata > Asteroidea > Velatida > Solasteridae > Crossaster > Crossaster papposus. The sequence continues at coordinate 93,041 of JBAIAA010000876.1, forward strand.
CCCAAATCTACTCATTCATGATAATTCAAGCAATGACCAATGGTGTATACTACCTTTAAAGGTAGGATACACCATTTCGAAATTATTTAGTACCAAATTATTAGGAAATATCTTACTCATCTAAAAGTAAAAAATGATTCTAGGCATCCAGCAAAATAATTGCGCTAGATATCCTGTAATTATCCTGAAAAATAGAAGGCGATCTCGAAAAAACAGAAATAACATAAGAATAACTGCTCGACTATTTTCGTGCTTTTCTCGGCATCCATGATTGTAAAACTTCAGACAGGTCAGTTAAACGATATTTACTATAAAATACAACCCCCCAAATCCACCCATTATTAATAATTCGAGCAATTACCAATGGTGTACATGTACACTACTTTTAAGGCCGGTGTCGCATTAGAAGACGACAATATACATGTACCTGTGCATGGAGTCCATAGCTGAATTTCTACTATGTATATTTCACTCATCAGGTTCATCCAAACCCAGACAGACCACCTCACTTGTGCAAGTCTAAATTCTATGAGTTTGCAGGGAAGATGGTTGGCAAGTGCCTCTACGAGTCATCGCTTGGCAGCGCCACCAGACAGCTTGTTAAGGCTAGGTTCTCGCGGTCGTTTCTCGCTCAGTTAATTGGTCTCAGGGTGTCTCATAAGGTAAGTGTTTCCGCTGTTGTAGCACACTGTAAAGGGATTATAACAACGGATTTATATAGAGCACTTCTAACTGCAATCAAAGCGCTTTACATTATCATTACCCCTGCTCATTGGGCCTATGAAACCTTCCAATACCATCTCATCTGTGGAGTGTCGTGGTCGGGCGGTTAAGAACTCGGTTTTCTGTTCCGCAGAGCGTGGGTTCGAGTCCCGGTGTCGACACGTGTGTCCTTAAGCAAGGCAATTAAACCACTATTGCTTCGTCCTTCGGATGGGACGTAAAGCTGTAGGTCCCGTGCGTTGTATAATGCACGTAAAAGAACCCAGTAACACTCTTCGCTAAGAGATAGATAGATGGCGCTTTACAAATGCATGATCATCATCATCATCATCTCCCTGGGGAGTATACAGCTAAATAAACAACAACCATCTCTGCCCTCACAGATACCCATTTACTCCTGGGTGGAGAGAAGGAATGAGTGACAAGGTGCTTTGCCCAAGGGCACACACACCATATTCCCCGGCCGGACTCAAATCCACAACCTGTAGCTTTACACACAGACTACGAATTCAATGGGCCAGACCACGAGGCCACAGCACTCCACAAGGTTACAGTGTACATAAGAGCAAAAGCATTTAGTGTTTAGGGCTGTGGTACTGAAAATAGGCTTTCCAGTTGTTTTTTATTACCACTCTGTCGAAGCGAATACAAAAATGTGACCATCCACGACAAAAGGGCTGTAAAGTCACCAAAAGTTATTTTGAGAAAAGGACCATTAAAATATGTGAAAAAAACAAACAATTCATATTCAGTGTTACTTATTGTAGCTAACCATAAATACCAACTATGTCTTGTAATGCATCATTTTAAAGCTTATTTCTTGTACCGGTAGATTACATTTCTCTAAATATCTCAAAACCTCAAGATGCCTACTTTACAGCCCTTTCGTCGAGGACAGTCACATATAACAGGACATTGTAATAATTTATTTGTGTTAGAATGAGCTCAACTCTTTTGAATGCTGTTCTTGTTGAGTATGGACTACACGAACATGTACATGTAGATTATTATTCCAAGTGAAAGAAACAGGCTTTTACTTGGAGATTTGATACAGGGTTTCTAAATAAACTGTAAAGATCACAACATTTTCCAAAGTTCAATTGCAAAATTCTTAGCTAATTAGAAAAAGGCAGGATAGGTTTTATTATATGGGTTTTTTTCCCAAAAAAACTGAGCTAAAACTGAAGGTACAATGCATCCAATGTCATGCTATTCATCAGCAATATTGTGTAACGATTATAAATGAAATATATGTGTAAAGAGATGTAAATTCAATATTGGGTTTACTCTTTCACCAATTCTGCATTGCGACTTAGTTTATTACATGTGTACCTCCGCCAAGGAGGTTATGTTTTTGCCGGCATTTTTTATTTATGTCTAGAGAAGTTTCAACTAAACTTGGTGGGAAGTTTGCTTATGGGTCAAGGATGATTATATTAAATTTTCAGGAATCTACACCACTTTTAATGATCTTTTAACATTGGTAGATATGTTTTTGCGGTTGTGGGACATTTGCCAATTGAGGGCGATGTACTAGACAACTTGAGGCAGTTGGGGTCACAGACGTATAAACGCATAGACCGCCAGTCGTGTGCACAAAATCGTGATTGGAAAAAGTATATACCGGTACAAAACGACGCGTCGGTGAATGGTTGGGCGTAACCGGTACCGCACGAGTTATACGCGCCTATACGTTCATACGCTTTTTACGTTCTGTGTGCATACTGGGCAACGCGCTTAACACAAAAATGATTAAGATGGACACTGGATACGCTTAATCTACATCTACCGGTACATGTACATGGCCTATGATATAACATTATGTAATTTTCTTTTATATCAATGAATGCTTTCGTATAATTATTTGACGAACTCTTCGGGTGTGTACAAATTCCCTATACCGGGGTGTCAATTTGCCCATAGTTGGTATTTTAGTCAGGCGTCGCGCAAATCACAAAATTGCCATGTAGTTTTGAATCAGACCTGGCAGTCTATGGGTTATAAGTCTGTGGTTGAGGTGCATCTTGCGGTTGGGGGCAGAGGTCTGAACTCTATGCGAGTCCTTTTTTTTTGATGTAAACATGGTTTCTTTTTTCTCAGTATTTCGAGACAGATGATCCCGATTTTTATACCACCAAAGTGCGCTTCATATTGGACAACGATGTCAATGATATGGATCTGACTTTCTCTGAAGAGGTATACAGCAAAGGTGGCCAACTGGCTCAGGTGAGGATAACGGAGAACGTAAACGTTTAGCATCAAGGTGGAGTCAGTAGGCAGTGAGATAGGCATGAGTAAAGCTTCTATATGCTGTCATTGATAAGGGATTAAATAATGGTTTTAAATGTACACGTGTTTAAAACCGGCTCATGAGCCTAGACGCGTTAATGCCTGAGCTGAAGGCAAGGGCATTAACAGTTAACCAGTTTGCGCCGGGATTATTGTAACATTCACCGAGCCGAGACGCAGGATTACTTTTAACGAAATTCGTTTTGAGGCGGGTTCAGGCCAATGGTACCGGGAAGCACACCCATGACATATCCGGCCTTGCTCGCTGCTGACAGACATTTCCGGCCTTGCTCTTGGCCTTTTTATATGCGTCATCCTTTTTGAATTTGAAAAACTTTGTATACATACATACATGTACATCCTCCAGCCCGAAATGGTTAAATGTACGTTTAATACCAGCCTACTTGTACTACATATATATTCCCATTCATAAACACGTTTTGGGTAAAATACACCAAAACAAGTAAAAATATAAGTTTCCAACGATGTTGTGAAACCCCTCTAGCTACATTTTTGGTATATTCCTCTAATATCCTCGTTAGCGTGATTGTCCGGGAGGTAAGCTAACTCCTAATATGGACATTGTAATGCATAAAGGTATACAAAATTTCCTCTCTCACCCCAACCCTTCAAAATCAAAACGATATATTTGTTTGGAATCTGTTCTTACTGACTGTGCTTTACACAGAGTCAGGCATACCACATAATCAGAGTACAACTGTTTGAGTTGCCATATGGTGTTACTATAAATCATTTATTAGGGGTAAGGTTGAATATACATACGCATACAGTATGGTTTAATATTCGCAAAAGGTTGTCTGACCCTTATCCGAAAATGATTGCACCACTTTAAGAAATTGCTCTCATATTTTTTGTTTGCAAGAACAATAACACTAAAAGAAAATAATTCAATGTACCAATACAAGATACAAAACAAAGCTGCTAGCTTTTTGTATTTCATTAACAAATTTGAATGTTTTTAAGTTTTTTCCTTATTTGCCCGATATATAAACTCACAATATTTATTTAACTTTCATTGAAACTTTCAATCTGGCATAAACAAAATAATGTCTCGAATTTAAAGAATAGACTTCAACTAATTTCATGAAGAATATATCCTCTCATAGCCTTGGAAATTGTGTGAGATTTGAACATTCTTTGGCGAAAACAATTGTATATTTGTTCAGAATAGGTGTATAATTTGTGAAGATGTTCTGGGTTTTTTTAGGAGGTGGATTTGATTCCAGGCGGGGCGAGTATCCCCGTAACCAACGACAACAAGATTGAGTATTTGGACAAACTGGCTCAACATCGGCTGGCGAACAGCGTACAAGATGAAATAGAATCGTTTCTCAAAGGTTAGTCTTATACAAGGTGCCCCCCCCCCCCCCACAAAAACAACAACAACAACAACAACAAAAACAACAGACAAGCATACTTTCATACCCTGAGGCCAAAACTACCTACATGTATACCAATAGATAGAGAATATTTCTAAAAGAAAAATGATACATGTAGCAAGATACCAGTATCTCAGTTTGGGCGAGTAGTTTTAGCTCTAGACCCTATTTTGTGAGCAAAGTCGGTGGTTTTTTTTCGCACCGAGAAATAACTACATGTCATGTTTAAATTCACGGGCACGGTATACATCTTGGTAACATTTGATTTTTCAAAAGATTCCTCATCCGTTGGTGGGAGGCTTTGGTCCAGTGGTTATGGTGTTTGACTCCTGTACGGTGGTACCTGGGTTCGAACCCTGGCAGCGAACATGGTGCTTGTGTTCTTGGGCAAGACACTTTGCTACAATTGCCTCTCTCCACCCAGGAGTAATGGGTAACTGGCAAGATAGTGACCACATGCGCTGATCTTAAGCTGCTGCAGAAATGGTCTAGCTCGTTCCTGGTGAACGTACAGGGATAATAAGTGTAAAGCGCTTTAAGAAACACTACATTGTAGAGGTATAATTAAAGCACTCTATAGGCACCAACATTATTCACATTAGTGGAAGTATGCTTGTCCATCTGAAACAATAAAGTTACACCCCTAAATTAGTAAATTACAAGAAAAACAGTAAATTAAAAGAAATGTACATGTATTGAATGGATCTATTTATCTTGCCACCTCTACATGTACATGTAGGTCTGAACGATCTGATTCCGGATCAGCTACTGAGCATGTTTGATGAGAATGAGTTGGAGTTATTGATGTGTGGTACCTGCGCTTTCAGCGTCACTGACATGCAGAGATATTACATCCCATCTGGCCAAGGGGAACAGTTTACTCAGGTGAGAGACTTTCAGTAAAAATATTCAAAACTCACCACGACTTATGAATTGTAATTTTAAAGCAGTGATACAAATGCTATTGGCTGACTGGAGTGCGGATACATTACATCCACAGTTTACTCAGTTGAGCGACTTGAGTATTGAGCAGAAACTCATAATTACTCAATACTTGTTAACTAGTTCGCGGCGGATATATTTTAACATCACCGAGCCGACGCGCGGGATTATTTTTAACGAAACTCGATCCGAAGCGGGTTCAGGCCGATAGTGCCGGAAAGCACACCCACGCATTTCCGGCCTTGCTCGCTGCTGACAAACATTTTCGGCCTTGCTCGCTGCTGACAAACATTTTCGGCCTTGCTCGCTGCTGACAAACATTTCTGGCCTTGCTCGTGGCATGTTTTTGAGTCATCCGTTTTGAGTCCGGGGAAAACTTCGTTTATATTCGTCATCTGGCGCGAACTTTTTAAATCAATGTGGTAAACCACAGCCATAACTGACATTCTAAATAATCCCATTGGGCTAAGGTGACCAGTTTACTCAGGTGAGCAACTTTAGGTATAATTTATCTAAACTCCCTGCTACTCAAAGACTTGAGCCAAAACTCACCACTACTCATTACTTAAGACTCAATAAAGCAATGTGGTACACTACAAACACCAGTGGCTGACATGCAGAGGTCTTACATTCAATAAGCCTCAGCTGAAAAGTTTACTCAGGTGAGCGACATTGGGTACAGTGAGCAAAAACTCGTACCTTATTAACTCATTGACAAATACAGCACCACTACAGTTTGACCAACTTCATTAAAAAAGGGGGGGGGGGATTATCGCAAATACCAAAATGGCTTTTCATTTAAAATTCTCATCGTAAAAGTGACCACCAATGCCATCTGTTATGATATGTGTAATTTAAAATTGACCTGTCCGTTCTGTCACGCAAGAGATAGTCGGTGTTTTTGACCAACTTGATTAAAAGGGGGGGGGGGGGGGTAGATTATCGCAAATACCAAAATGGTTTTTCATTTAAAATTCTCATCGTAAAAGTAACCACCAATGCCATCTGTTATAATATGTGTAATTTAAAATTGACCTGTCCGTTCCGTCATGCAAGAGATAGTCGGTGTTTTCGTTTGTTCATATTTCTTTATTCTTTCCATTAGTTGATCATTTTTTCCCAGCTTGTGGTTTAAAGCTAAATTACATGATACTATTCAACTGGTTATATTACCAATTAGATTAGAAGCACTTTATGGGTGACCGGCTCTTGCAAAACCTGACACTTCTCGGCATTTTCCATTACCTTGAAAAACAAATTCATCCACAAATGAAATTAGTTTTTCCTAATTATTTAAAGTGTGCTGAATATTAAATTTGGAAAAGTTTAGACCAAACTCCCTTTAGCTAATACTGGGTAATAAGAGTTTATTTAAAGGTTTTTGGGTTTGTCAATTCTAAAGGTATGATACACCATGGGTAATTGCTTGAATTATCAGCAATTGGTGGATTTTGGGGGTTGTATTTTATATTCATAAATACCTGGGACAGTTTAGGCATTCCTATTGGTCGAGAGCCCGTCACGTGGCCGGTATTAAACGGACAATAAAGACGTGGCTGAAAAGGTTTAAAACCAGCCGACAACAAAACCCTGTCACGCGATGTCGCATTATACCCGTCCCCAGGGCTCACTTTATTTCCAACTGTACCTCGTCTCCAATAGTAAGAGCGGGTTGTGTTGGGCGCGTACAGCTAGACACCCTGGGAACGAGGTTGCCAATGGCACTAATAGTCTGGTTCATAGTAAATACGCTTTATTGCATGTATTGTGTAGAGCGACAGAGGCGGAAACATGTCATTTGACACCGTCACGGAATGGCGAAACACCGAAATTTAATTGCGACAATTTTCAAGGATTTTCGGGGCTTTTTTGGCTGAATTTTACAAAAAAGGTATTTATGAATTGGAATAAATGTGTGTTCGGTCGGTATTAATCACTCTGTTTGAAACCGCTTGGGTAATTATCAGCAGACTCCAAGCGGTATTAAACAGAGTGATTAAAACCTCTCGAACACACATTTATTCCCTTAGTAAAAATCGTTTTAATATCCTTTTAAAACATCAAATGGGACATTTTTTCAGATTTATTGATAATATTTATACAATGTACATGTATGCATACTACATGTACATATATTTATAACAAAAAGTACAAGATTATTGGGAAAAGCCAGTTTAGTATCTCAATAAAAAGGTCAACAGATTTTGGGGATTAAACTGCTGATGTCGTGTTGTTGTAAATGCCCAGTATAGTTGTAATTAACGAGTGCACGTCATCAGTTATCCCAAATGACCTGTGACCCACACTATTGTGCATAATGTGCAGTTAAAGTACCAAACTGGTTTATTGTGTAAAGATTGAATAGAATACTGGATGTCTGGGAACGTCCTTCCTTTAGCTTGATAAACCTTGTACCTTGTCTCGTTTCTGACATGATTGCTCACCTCTTTGGCAAATTACTCTTACATTCCTGCTGAATTTGTTTGCGTTTCTCAGATGCTGGACTGGTTTTGGACCGTCGTGACCAGCTTTACCCAAGAAGAGATGGCCCGACTGCTACAGTTTACCACCGGCTGCTCACAGCTGCCCCCGGGCGGGTTTGCCGAGCTCAGCCCTAAGTTTCAGGTCATAGCAGCCCCGACGCACGGCACGCTACCCACAGCACACACATGGTAATATCACTGTTGTCTATCCAGGGAACCTGTCTCATATGTGACCCACTCCGCAAAAATGAGTCTGGTGTGTAAAAAAAAAAAAATAGGCAGAGTTTGAAATGAGGGTTCTCGGGCATCGAAAAAGATATTTATTTCCTAACTCGTTCCTCGACCGTGAATAAAATATTTTCTCATACGCCTACCTACCGTAGAATACACCTGCAAAAGAAAACATGTTAATAATACACACCTGTTTTGGGGAGCACCGATCTTGAGGCAAAGCCCGGAGTGCAAAAACTGCTCGATGTGAAGAGAAAACGAGCCCATATAGATGGTCTCGTTTGCTTACCTGTGCCATAACGGCGCCTTACGAAGATAACTGCACTTGCTAGTGTAAAGGCAAACAAATCGACAAATTAGAACCTTGTAAAAAAACTTCACAATCATGATTAAATTCTAGCCATAGAAAGAAAACTTGGCTGAACGTAACACGCTGCAGTAGCTGTAAATATGGCGGCAAAGGTGGCCGTTATGTTTGCACGTCCGTGTGCTAGTGCGTCAAATCGGTAAGTGATCTCACACACGTCTTCTACGTTGGCTCTATACATGCTTGAACGCACAGCACACATGCGAGCAACGCATTCCTTTCTATTGTATTCTTCACTCCGTCCGACTCCTATGAGAAAATACATTTATTTCCTAACTCGTTCCTCGACCGTGAATAAAATATTTTCTCATACGCCTACCTACCGGTACCGTAGAATACACCTGCAAAAGAAAACATGTTAATAATACACACCTGTTTTGGGGAGCACCGATCTTGAGGCAAAGCCCGGAGTGGCAACTATATCCCATCTAAGCAGAAGATTAAAGAACGGGCCAATGACAGTCAAATGTGTCTTCACATTAATTTATTGATTTCATAAGTATGAAAACTTTAACAGCCATGCCGTTGCGGCAATCAGAATACATACTCTCGATGTACAAATTAATATACCTTTAGATATCCAAATTCATAGACACTCCCAACCTACTTTGTTCCGAGTCTTCAATGTAGGAATCTTTAGCCGTTTCTGAACGCCACCGTCCGTGCTTCTTAAAAAGACGATCTGGAACCCCAAAGTTGGCGGCTGCTGAAGCGCCACCTGCTCTTAGGCTATGCAGCCCAAAGCGTCTGGGATCTAACCCAACTGAACCAAGAGCACTTTTAAGCAACTGTAAACACCTAGAATAGGATAACTGACCTTGCTTCAGAACATGTTTGTTTTGGGATCTGAGATACTGTAAAGGTCTAAACAGAAAACTATCATCTGTCTCATCGTTTAACCCCGCTGCCTCTATGTACCTGCGTAACATGTTGACAGGACAAGTAGGCGTATTGGTAGCTCCAATCGGTACCGAAGCGCCCTGTCTAAAAACATCAGTTTTGCTCTTAGAAATGAAAATATTAACGTGGGTTAAATACATCTTTACGTCACATCTACGAATATTAATTAATTCATCATTCCTAAGAAAAGCTGCAAAAGATACCAGTGTCATAGTACATAATCGTAAGTCGAGTAAGTTGTTAGTTGAGCCATATTTGTCAACTATTGCTTTAAGCATATCAGGTGTTATAGGGTCCTTCTTAACTATTGGCTTTGCTAAAAGTTTCTTGAGCCCAAGTAAAACTGTATGCAGGAAGGAACCATCACAGGGGTTCTTGATGTCCGGCAGACAATCATGTTTCCACTTTATAGCATAAAATGCGGACTCCATTCTGGAGAAGGGAGCGCTGGATCGATATAGGTGAATTAAATACCTGCTGATGCAAGTCTCGGTTGCTGGTAGGTCAGACATTTTATTCTCCCTACACCAGCTTTGCCAATTAGTAAACGCTCTACTGTACCTAGCTACAGTGTTGGGAGCCCTGGATGCTGACAATACTTCAGTTAACGTTTGGCTGTAAGCTCCGTCTTCGACGGTCAATCTGTAAATAACATATTTCCAAAGTATTTGAAAACAAGCGTAATACGCTAAACAATTATATAAATTACCCAACAACAGCAACAACACAAAATTGATCCACACTCGGGATCTGTAAACACTTTATTCAGTCGCCATGTCTGACATATGCCCTGCGGCCGTCAGTTCCGTGTGCCATGCGGCATAGACTCGGCCAAAATAGATCATCCGTCATAATACCAGCCATTATGCAACTATATAGCTAGCGACAATTTCTCAACCCCAGTGGGAAAGACTATGGTAATGCCGATATACGAAGACATAAAACTTCACTTTTGAATCTTGGCGTGCCAAAAATTGAATTTAGATTTCTGCCTTGTACAAATATCCCGTCAGGATTAGCAAATGTTATAACCTTCACCACCAGTGTGCTAAATGAACTGTGCTCGGAGAACAGTAATGGCCAAAATGGCGCAGAAGACCAAGCCGGAACCACCAAGGTTCCTTGCGCTTTACAAGCTTTGAGATGCCTTAAAACGTCTCCTATTTGGGAAATGGATGGCACCAGCCAATTGTTGACTCCTGACCAGTCGCAGGAAAAGGCATCAACCTGATCGGTATTGGGACAGCAGTATTTGGAATTAAACACTGGCAATTTAGCGTTCAGCTCATCCGCAAAGCGATCCACATGATGTGGACCCCATATCCCATCTATGAACTTAAAAAATGTCATGGAAACTCCCCAGTCGTCAAAATCAATTTCTCGACTTAAGGCGTCTGCTCTCTGGTTTTCAAGTCTTGGTAACCACTGTATTTGAAATCTTATGCAATGCTGCCGACAGGTTTCAAAAATATCCAAACTCAGTGTTTGTAACTCGGACATCATGCTGCCCTTCTTAACAATCGAAACAACACCTTTATTGTCTGTAAAAAACTTTAGTTTTACTTCCGATTTTGGAAGCAAAAGCTCGCAAGGCTACACTTACTGCTTGCAGCTCTCTCCAAGTGGAGCTTTTACCTCTCTGTTCTGTGTTCCAGTTAGTCTGTAGTTCTAGACCCCCACATTCCGCAGTCCATGCTCCAAAGCCAGTGCTTGAAGCATCTGTATATACCAGTACCTGTGGAACAAAATATTCACCAACATATCTGTTATTCAACTGTATACAATCTGACCTCCAAAAGAAGATCTCTTCTATGAGCTTGTGACCACTATCAACGTTGTACAGTTTGTCCCAGTGGACTTTCTTAATAATCTCATAATGCAAGTATCTTGTTTTAAGCTGTGTTATGCACCCAAACACGGGGCCAAGTGAAACCACTTCGATTTTTCAATGTTGGGTATAAAACCTGCAGCTAAAAGGTCGTCTTTGACAGCTTGCGCATCCTTGGCGCACAGGTCAGCACTGCTCTGTCTTCCCCAGCCGTCGTCACTTCGTTCCAATCCTCAAACTTTACTTTCTCCTTCCAGTGAAAACGGTTAACATATCTGAGATCTAAAATCAATCTTTTCTTCCCAGAATTGTTAATGGATACTGACAAGGGATTAACAATATCGGGTCGTACAATACACTGGAATATTAGATTCTTTGCTAAAAGATCACATATGGCTTTCCTGACAAAATCGGCATTTTCAAATGCTGATCTATTATTATGCATCACAAGCGCAGGTGGAGTATTCAGTAATGGAAGCTTATACCCTTGCTCAATGACACTCAAAGCAAAATGACTTTCTTTGATACTTCTCCAGAAGGCAATTGCCGACTTGAGTCTACCTTTGACAAGCGGTTGTGCTAGTCCTTGTTCATACTCGAAATAATCACTTGTCAAGCTAAGCTCGTACCCTTCTTGATGGATAAACTCGATGTCCTCTGTCACGGTTTCACTGCCTCCCGATGGTACACCAAAGAGCGACTCTTTAGTGGGAACCAACTGGTTTTCCGGTACTGGAGGGGGCTTTGGGTGCGGGGCAATCCTTACGCCAGTGCCCTGCTCTACCGCATGCGAAGCAGAGATCCGTCGATTTGATACTTCTAACCCATGGCTGAGGTGTGTACTGCCAGCCCTGATGCCCAGCCGGGTATCTATTCCCTGAGAAATTGCCACGAAAAAGACCAGTCCCAGAATCCGGATTAGCTGGAGACGCTTGGCTCGTGGAGGCACCGCGAACTCTCTTGGTAGCTTGGTTCTGCTGAAGCTTTTCCTGTCTCTTTTTGGAAGAGGCACGAGCTTGGGCCTTGCGAATACGCTTTTCATCTTCTGAATCGCTGGCTAATTCGTCACTGACGTATTCGTCAACAGCTTTCTGCTGGATTTGTCTGCTAGACGGATAAGCTTATTGCGTTTCTTGAGCTCGACGATGGCTTCTTTTACCAGTGGCTTGGCTGCTGCTGCATTGACTTTCATTAGGCAAGTATCAGCTTTCTCCAATTTCTCTAAAACCGACGAATTAACGTCGTATTGGGTCTTGTTCCCCTTGAAGCGAAAGGACACGTCAGAGGCCCGTTTGAGCTGTTGTACTTCCTGGGATGTTGTAGCCAGCGTACGCTCGTTCTCTCGCCGGAGTGAATCCAGTGAATCATCAAAGTAGTGTTTAAAATCGCCTAACTCCTCTTTTATGGTTTGACTGACGACTTCTTTGGTAAGTAAAGGACATGGAGGGTTTGCTTGCTCTGGATAATCACCGACCGACATGATGTATTGAAAACTTGGCTGAACGTAACACGCTGCAGTAGCTGTAAATATGGCGGCAAAGGTGGCCGTTATGTTTGCACGTCCGTGTGCTAGTGCGTCAAATCGGTAAGTGATCTCACACACGTCTTCTACGTTGGCTCTATACATGCTTGAACGCACAGCACACATGCGAGCAACGCATTCCTTTCTATTGTATTCTTCACTCCGTCCGACTCCTATGAGAAAATACATAGACATTCTCCTTACAGTGCTGTTTGTTGCACTCAATCAGACATTCCGTTATTTATGGCTGTTTAAAGTTCGCATAATTTATCAACTTGTTGCAAAAGTAAAATGTTAAGAAAAAGGTCTTTGAAGTTTCGAGTTAATAGTACGTGAGTGATATGGAAAAAAGTCAATTGTTTTTTCCTTAAAAGCATTTATTCCACTGATTCCATACTTTATCTTAACAAAATATAGTTAGTAGGCACACCAAAGATTACAAATATCAATAAATCAGAAAATTAAAAAAAATCACCCGTTATTCATTATTTTGCAGTTTTCTCCACTATGCCCTGTATTCAGTTTCGTCTCAATTAGCCAGAACGCCTCACATGTAACCCTTAATGGGATTGTACATGTAACCCTTAATGGGATTGTACATGTACATGTATACCATTTGTTGGTTGTACATTTTTATTGTTTGAAGCAGCTAAAGTGCTTAAAATATAAAGAAAGGTGCTCGACAAACAACCTGATGAAGTTATTAGCTCTGTGAATGCTGTATATTCTGAGAAAACAACATTTTAAGATTTTGTTTTCAATTCAAAATCTGCAGAGTCACAATTTGAATTGCAACCTCAATTAGCATTCTGGGTGTGTTTTCATTCAGCCGATTGCAGCTCGAGCATGTCACCCACTGACCGACTAATAATACATGTACATGTAGCTACATGTACATGTACTACAGTGGAACGCCACTGTACTGAACACCATCCTTGGCTCCCAATTTGTTGTGTACAAACATACCAAACATTGTTGTTGAAAATAAAATGTACAAACATGTCAACAGATTTATAGAAATCCACTGGACATTACCAAACTTTATCTAGGTCGTGTTCAACTCCCAAACGTCAAACTGCTGGTGTTTTATGTTAACAAGTGACGGGTGGCTATTATTTCCTAATGAATAGAAGGGAAAAGCAGATTGCTTTAGAATACGGTGTGATGAATAAAAGAAGGTGCATTTAAAAAGACGTGCGCCATCTTGAAAAAAGGGCACGTGATGGACCGGCGGCTGAAAATCGTTATAACAAACGACCGATATATATTTTTAAAGGTGGATCCTGTGATATTTGTTATAGCAGCGTTCCACTGTATTGGAAATGTTCAAATATGTGTCACTGAAATGCATCTTTGGAAATGACATTCTCTTGTTATCTACATGTATGGGTTTGCAAACACACAATGTGTATACGTGTCATCTGATCATCAGCGGTTTGCCGAAGCCCTTCAAAAACAAGCCTGCTAATTGGTCAAAATGTAGAGGTCAAGAGGTGGTTATCATGCTTACCGGATCTCCACAGATATCATAGATGCTTGTGCAACAAGCAGATACCGGTATTCCATAGACCAGAAATCAGCTTGGTTCTGACAAGTCTTGTCGGCCTGGGCGGAATTTATTCTTAGGCTGTTCAATCTGAATGTTTCAGATGGAAAAAAAACTTGTTGAAGGAAATGTTGCTTTTGCTTTTGCTGTAATTTTCAGAAATGGATGGATTTGGGGGGTTAGTGCATGTATGTATGTATGTAATGTTATAGCAAATATTGTTACACTCCATTTTAGGTTCGTAGATTATGTTCTAGGTAGTCAGGGTCCCTGACCCCACTTAAGGTGAAATGAATCAATTTATAGACGGTTTTTTTCAAACGCTGGTACAAAAATACCACTTTACTTGAAAATGTCAGCACACCAGGAACCATGATTTTACAGGATGCTTCAGACTGTCATTTCCTAACAGTCAAGTAAAGTATTTTGTGATAATTTGTCATTTATTTTTTTGATGTTTGTAATTGTTGTACATGTATATTGCCCTTAATTGCAATTGTCCTCCTTTCCACAGCTTCAACCAGCTCTGCCTGCCAACCTATGACAGCATTGAGCATCTCCAGAAGGCACTAGTATTGGCCATCAACGAAGGAGGTGAAGGCTTTGGCTTACTCTGATGAACCTTGAACCTTGAACCTTGACCCCTACCACCATTACCTCACCAAGGTAAAAGGTCTTTCGTTATGCCCAAGCCTTTAGAAGTACTGGTGCGGAATTCCTTCAGGTATGTGTTTTTTTGCGCAACTCTGGAGGGAACATGAGAATTTATAAAAGGGTGATTGAATGGAGAAAAAGAACCAATGAAAACAGCAGAGATGAATAACAGAAGGAAGAGTAAAACAGTTGATATTGGTTCATATTCCTAATAGGTGAAGATACAAAAATGCTTACATGTAGTAAATAAATAAATAAGGGATTCATTATTTTGTTATTTGGTATTCTTAAAGTAAGTATGTTTAAAGCTGGCTCATGGGTCGAGACGCGTTAATGCCTGAGTCAACGACAAGGGCATTAATGCGGCCAGGCACATGAGCTGGTTTTAAACATACTTGTTTAACATCGGCCAACCACACATTTATTCTCATTCAAAAAGACCTTTCAGTCAAAACAAGTCAAAAATTTACAGTTTTCCACCGATTTTGTTAAAAAAAATTACCTTGTGTTTTGAGGAACGCCCCTCTTATTTATGGTTTGTGCCTTACATACATGCCCTTATATGGAGATTAGTGTGTGTGTTCAACCTACATGATGTGGCATGATGTGATGGGTGGCACCAAAGCAGATTGAATTTAGGACTAATAATGTACGTACTCATTGGTACATGTAGTAATGTGCATGCCGTGTGAGGTTTGAACCAACAAAGGGGTCAAATAGACCAGACTTCATAGGAGTTTGAATTTAGAGTGACATCGGAAAAGTGTTTAAAACTGATTGGACATATTTTATCGGCTGTTTAAAACTATACTCCGTGTCAGTTGGTTTTTGTATTTGGCTAAAAGTTGAAATGAAATACAGCTAATTTTTAATGAAGAGTGCAATTGTGGATCGTGCTGACTGCTTTAAGCAGAGAGATTTAAAAATGGGAGAGCATGCAAAAAGACAGCGAAGACTGTGTCTGAAATAAACAGTAAACTTGACAAAGTTGACATGAAAGATTAGCGTACATGTAGATCAGCAAAATTGCAGTATAGGTCACACGGTAAAGATCACATGCTTGGAAAAGACCACATGCTTGGAAAAGACCACATGCTTGGTGTTCTTATTAGTAATGTTACAAAACCAAAACCTGGGCCCAATTTCATAGTGCTGCTTAATTAACCAGTACGCGCCGGGATTATTTTTAACGGAAACCGATCCGAGGCGGGTTCAGGCCGATGGTATCGGGAAGAACACCCGTGCATTTCTGGCCTTGCTCGTGACGTGTTTATGTATTATCTGTTTTGAATCTGTGAAAAACTTTGCATGTATATATACATCCTCCGGCGTGAACTGGTTAACAGCCAATGTGCATATCGCACTGTGTGTATATCACAACATACATGTAGGATACACCATTTTGCAGATATCAACATTTTTTACTACCGAATTATTCAGAAATATCTTACTTATTTGAAAGTAAATAACGATTTTCGGTAGATATATAATCGTGTAATTGTTAAAAATATATGTTTATATATATATTTTTTAACACGATAGCCGGACCTTCGATCCTGAAAAAAAACAAAAAAACATAAGAACCCCTGCCCGACTCCGGTTGAAAACGAATGCCAGTTTTTCTTGCTTTAAACAAATCCCGAACGCTTCGGATAAGTCAGTTAAACGATATTTACAATAAAATCCCCCCCAAAAAAAATATTGCCCCATTGCTGATAATTCAATCAATTACCAATGGTGTATCCTACTATACCTTTAAGCAGCATTATGAAATTTCACCTAGGACTTGGCATTGCCTGATATGTGTACTTACATACACCCAAATTATGCAGTCATTACAAATGACCAGTATTAATCACCAATTGTGTTTCTGTTAATGTTATGTATATTTTTAGTGTTGCAGCTTGTTTTTGTTTTACCCAGAGGGTTGTCATGTACATTTTTGTTTTGTATCTTAATGTGTGTGCTAAAAGCCCAAATGGTTACAATAATTCAAAATTTAAAAAGGTGCAATCTGTATTTATTATGCTAGTAAATATTTATTTGTTGTTCACACTTGGTTTTTTTTGTAAGCCAACTGTATGTTTTTGTAAGCCTTAATTGGCAGTGCTTTTAGAGCCTTAACATGATTTTATGCAACGCTGGTGTTGAATTATATTAGTAATTTAGTTTTTATATGAGTTGCGGTCTTGCGGATAACAGAAGAAAGATAGACAGACAACGAATTATAAATTGTTAACACCTGAATAAATCCCTGTTATCTGATTAGTGGATCGTTGATCACGTGCATTATTTAAAATATTCGTTTAATCGCATGGCACGCTGGCCTCACCACTACAAAAAGTTATATTAATGGATCTATATTCAACGGTGAATATAAATTCCATTGCACGTCACATCATTGGTCACGCTCTGACCAATCGCATTTATTCAGGTGTTGTATAAAACAAATAATGAATATTTCACGTTTGTGCGATGGACAAAATAATTTCATTTGGTGACAGATGGAATGTTCCATTCCACATGGCTTGGGAAATGTAATGGACTCATCCTTGACACATACAAGTACCCACCAAGTTTACAATCGTAATCTTTCTACTAGAAAAAAACCAGACAAACAGGCATAACCTTGGCCATTGGATATCAGCAAAGATAATAAGAAAGTAACAGGTCATAAGAACAAGAAGGAATCATGTACAGTACATGTATTTACGCAGATTTATGAATGCAAGTTATTCTGAAAGACAAACGATGATGTTGTGTGATTTGTATTTCACAGAGTGAAATGTATTGAACTGTAATGTATGTAACATTTAACTCTCTGTAAACAATACTTGTACAGTAGTTGTTTTTCGCACGGATCATTTGTACACAGATATTAAGTCGACTCCTGAAAACAAATTCAAATTTGATAGTATATTTTGTATTCGACTGTTTCAAGTCGGTTGTTAAGCCAAAGCCGAAATAAAGCGCATTTTGAATCTGGAAATGTTACTACAAACTATAAGGTATTCTGTGATGTAACAATAAGAAACCCTGTGATGTGTCCGTGTAATGGGTGTATACTTTTGTTCATTCGTATGAACGTATACAATGTGCATACCTTATTGTAAGTCCTTCAAAGTGCATTTTCTATACCACTTTGTATATACAAAAACCATTCCAATATCAGTCACAACTCAGGTGTAAGATCTATTTCATACGGTGTCTTTGAACATGGATTACAGAAAGTTGCATTTTCACCCCTAAATAAATTCATGAAAAAATGAACAACGAAAAGGAATGTGTACAGGTGTTGTTGTTTCATCAAGCAGTAGACAAAGTTGGGAAAGGCCTTGTGTACCGTATTACGGAACATGAAAGGAGTACACATTTGTGTATCTTTCTATACAGGGTGTTCGAGAAAAAGAACAAAAACTAATCCTAAAATGAACGATTAATTTGACCGAACTGTGTGCTGTATGACTATAATCATTTTGTTAACCATAAAGTAGGAGCAAAATGCTTTAAAATCTTACCTTACCGAGCCCCAATTGTTTTGAAAATGGTGCGTGAAAACCCATTTGCGACAGTTCCGGGTATTGACGTTAGGGCCGTTTTCCAAACCCCAACTTCGTCCTCGTCTGTGGCTTCATTTATGCAGTTTATTAGCAATAACCTAAAGCCGGAGATGGAGCCGATCCAGCTAGGTTTGGAAAACAGCCTGGGCCATGCGTGGACGTGATCCTAACCCTGATGAGTCGTCACAAATGGGTTTTCCCACACCATTTTGTTTAACAATGGGGCTCGCCGGTGAGGCATCATGGTATCATTTTAAAAGCATTTTGCTCCTACTTTATGGCAAACAAATGCTAATCATATAGCACACAGTTTAGTCAAATTTATCCTTATCAAATAAGTTAAGAGGGCTTAATATTTCGATCTTAACAATATCTTCTTCAGAGACATCCTTAGTTTGACGATAAGGTTTTTTTCTGGGACACCCTGTAGGAGACATACTGTACGTCCGAAATAAGGCATTTTCTGCTTTCAGAAGCTGTGTTCGTATACGACTTTCATATTGTAGTTAGAAATGTAACGTGGACTTTCAGCTTAAAATGCCAAATAATTAAGTCTAGAATGAAAACATTTAAAAAAGGATTGACGGAGATTGCAATCAGTACCTCATACATTAGTTTAGAGAAATTTGTTCTAGAATTTATAGCTTTCAACTGTCATTTAAAAACCCACTGAAATAAAACAATCCATCGATAGCTAACGTTGGTACATGTATGTAGTTAATGTCTGAACCTGTGATAGTCAGTATTAGTAAATTTCAGTGAAAAATTTAGAACATTTCACGGTTCAAAGACTTGAAGTCACGTATTGTGCCTGCTTGAAGTATTTATATTTTAAAAATTGTTTACCCTTTTGTCGAATACTTTTTTCCACTATTTACGATTATCTCCGTATCAACTGTATGACCAAGTAGTGGACTTTTAAATTGTACATGTTTCGTGTTTGAGATTTTTCAGTATAGAACTTGCCATTAGTGTACTTTTGTGATAAATAATATTGTATTGTTCATACCGAACAATAATTAAAAGGTTTAGTTCCAAAACGGGATATATCCATTTAAAAAAAAGGAAGAATATGCAAGGTTATAAAAAGGAGAAAAATAGTATTATAGCTGTTTCTAAACCTTTCTTCATTTTATTAGATTCTTAAGTTGTGTCTAAGTAAACACAAATCTGTAACATTCAGTATTACTGTTAGCCCTTCACACTATGAATATCTAACAAAAAACACTGTACACTAACAAAGTAAATTCATTGTTAAAAGATCACAGTGTAACTGACTATACAATTGTTGACTGCTGTGATGTGGGATATGACGTTCTGAACACCCAAGAGACGCATAGTACCCGGGCGAAGCGGATGGTGTTATATGCGCCCCCGAGGGTGCTATTTGCGTCCCCCAGGGTTCTATAATTATCCGTCCTCGAGGGTGTTCAAAACATGTTGTCCAGGCAAAATACATAATTTTGTTTTGTTGACCTCAAACAAATTGCAACAAATTGTTTTTCACCACAGTGCACTTCTATAAGGTCCCTAGAATTACATACTAAAAGTCTACAAAATCCAAGTGGTGAAAATATGTATAATTTGCATAATTCGTTAATTCCTGCCGTGTAATATGTTTATTCCCATATATTTGGGTATATTTTTTATTATTATTTTTTGAAAAGTTTGTTTTGGGCGATTATACTTACACATCCTTACTTCAATAACATTTTCTAAAGCATGTAAGTAACTAAATAATTATGAAAATATAGTAATGGTTCAAAATGACAACAATTATGCCCTATAATTTGCACGCATTTACCGTGTCTCCAGATATCATCAAGTAGTCAGTATTGACGTGCTTCAAATTCACCAAGTTGCTTACTGGCACAGTTATCCTAATAAAACCTTATGGGAAATCATATGAACAATGATAACATTGTGATATTTAGCCCAGCAAACACAAACTGGGAAAAAATGGTGTGTCCCTAAATTGTGGTGAAAAAAAAATTGTTGCAATTTGTTTGAGGTCAACTTATTTTTCCTGGACTAATATCCCACATCACAGCAGTCAGCAATTGTTTTGTTATATTCTTTGTCACACATACCGGTAGCTCACAGATAGCTGCCGTGCGATATCATGCTCTCACACTGATAGTATCACATCACATACATGTAGGTCGTGGGATACGCGCAAGTTATACGTGTACACTAGACACGTGATCGTTCTAGACCAATACAAAATCAGTATCCAGAACAGATGAGGTATAAGCACGATATGTGGCAGAGGTTTCAAGGGGGATTGGTTAGGTTACAATAGTGTTGAGTGCGTATAAAGTATAGGGATAAGAGGGGGGTACCCCTCTGCCACATATCGTGCTGGGTATACTGTATACTTAGTGTTTGTTTTTTTAAATCACTGACTCGGGTGGGACTAGAACCACGACCTCCTGCTTTCTAGTGCAAATGTCTCACCACTCGACCACCGAGCTAGTCGGGGTTGGCTGGCTGGTTCGAATAAGACATATGCACTATAAAGCAGGAGGTCGTGGGCTCAAGTCCCACAGTGTAAAAACATGTTGGGGAATGTTATCTTTTGAAATATGTAACGGCCGTCAACATTGACTTTGTGCACCCAGTAAGATTCTAAAAGACATTGTAAACAAGTAACGATGATTCAGTGCCAAGTAACAATAAATATGCATTGTTAGTGCACCATTGTTCTCTGTTCAGATGTTCATAATGGGAGTACAACAGGGAATATATCGCGTTTTGGAGAGAAAAAATATGTACGTGTTTATTAAAATAAATGTTTATAATTTTATTAATAATATATATATTCAGGCAATCACAATCCTTCGAATGAACAAACAAATATTGTATTTGTGTTTATGTGCATGTATAGTTGAAATGGTGCATTCCTTTCAAGATACAATATCATGCTTTCTCTATTTTCTCTGTTCTTTGGGGTTTTTTTCAGGCTCATTACTCATTAGTGTTTGTATGTGCAGATTAAAGGAAACGTGTAATAAGTTTGTTGTTTGCTTAAATCAATAAAGTATTATGTTGACAACAACATTATGTGTGTGGTTGTGTTTATTTTCTGTGATAAATGGGGAAAAATAATATTTGAACATTTTGATCAAACCACTCCGCCCCTCGAAGGGAAGCCTCATTAACATAAAACCTCGCGAGGGGTATGACGAAAATCATTTTGTTAACCATAAAGTAGGAGCTGCTACCCGGCCTGTCGTATACTGACTGCGCACATTGCAACAAGTGGTTTTTCATTCTGAATCGGGGTAAACATACAGTTTTTGGTCATGCCGACTATGTGTGTAGCTGCTAGGTGTAGAAAAACTACTAAGGATGGAGTAATTAGCCTTCATTTGTTTCCGGCTGATCCTAAATTTTGAAGGATTTGGACAGCTAAAGTAAAGCTTACCATAGAGCGAAGTGCTCCGACCTAAAGGAACCCCATCTTTATCCTCGCTCGAGTCCGTGTCTGAATAAGAAATACTGTGATTCGTCGGATTCACCAAAAACCGAGGAAGAGCTTAGACGATCGTCCATGTGAAATTCGATTACCGTGCACAAAGCGTACGCGATTCGTACACCGTGGGTACATGACCACATTGTGCACAACAATGTGGGCGACCTGAGTGAACCTAATCCGACACGAACCTACACGTAATCCGATGCGAACTGCAGGTTGTTAGAGATATTTTGGCTCAGAATTTTCCAAAAGCACCCAATTTGGACAAGATGTTACCTATCCCATACTTTTTCGATTGTTGATGACAGGCGCCAAGACGGGCACCCCCTGGGGCCGCCATACTTTACATAAATCGTTAATTCCTGTCGCATAATATATGTATTCCCATAATATTTGGGTATATTTGGCTTTTTCGCAAATTTTGCGAAAAAGCCTTTGTTTCTGTTCTGATTTTTTTTTTGGCTTTTTCGCAAATTTTGCGAAAAAGCCTTTGTTTTTGTTCTGATTTTTTTTTTTCTTCTTCTTTTTTCTTTTCTTTTAGTAACCTAAACCCCATAGACTTTGTACACGTTTTTCCTGCACGTCACTTTTAGTAGAAAGCAAAGTCGTATTACCATAAAACTTAACCCAAGTGAAGACCCTATAGTAAGCTCGTGTCTCGCCGAAAAACGTCATGGTGACGTCATCAGGGGTCACGTGACGTCATCTTAAAGGTGTAATTGATTTAATCTTTGAAAATCAATAACAAATCAACCGCAAAAGACCGAAACTTAATTTTTGTGGCAATAGATAGAATAATCTAGGATCTTAATTTTATCTCGTGTGCGTGAAATCACGTGACCCTTCCTTCCGGTCTAAACCGGAAGTGCCTCATAATTTGAAAGTGAAAAATGATATGAACTTACTTTCAACGATGTTAGTGTCTGGCTAGAATAAACTTTTCAAAAAAAATATTGGTGACGTCATAACATGTTATAGCGCCCTCTAGCGGCAGTTTGAAAAATTGTTAAAATGAATAATCTGTTGATGTGTGTGGCGAAGTTTGCTGAAATCACTTTATAACCGGTGTATTTAATCAGCTTTATGCTAGGAACAAGTTGACGGGAAGAAAAAATTATGACGTCACCAGACCGGAAGTTAGAATGAAAAGACTCCTTTTCCTTTGAAAATTCCTAAAAAATTAATCGTGACAGATACAATCTTGATTTTTGCTCTAAAGGTTAATGTAAAAGTAGTTCTCGAACTTCCCTGTGTTTTGGGGCAAAAAACGAACTTGAACATACCCTGCGGCACCCTTGAAATGTAATCGTTTTGGCCTAGGTGCAAAAAGCATTGACCCCTTACGTGTGTATGGCACACGTATAATATACATGCTAGTACATGTACGTATACACTGATAGTGTATTATGTATTGAGCGAATGTATCACCACTGACATCGTTCGTGCAAGCACATGTACGCTCACCCAAGAGGACACTAGCCGCCAACCTGTGAAACAGGATGACGTCATCAAATTGCCCATGGGGAAGGGCGCCGCGTACGACAGGTAGGTAAACACGCTTTCGGCTACGCAGAATCCAACCCCGTAGACTTTGTAAACGTTGCTTGCACAATTCAAAGCACTTTTAACGGAAAAACAAAGTCGTATTCCCATAAACTTGACCCAGGTGAAGACCCAATAGTGAACTCCAGTCTCGCCGACAGACACCACGAGGAAGACGTCATCAGGGCCACGTGACCTTATCTTAAAGGCGCAATTAATTTAATCTTTGAAAATCAATAAAACATCAACCGCAAAAGACCGAAACTTGAATTTTGTGCCAATTAATAG
This sequence comes from Crossaster papposus, assembly GCA_037893245.1. NCBI lineage: Eukaryota > Metazoa > Echinodermata > Asteroidea > Velatida > Solasteridae > Crossaster > Crossaster papposus. The sequence goes on from JBAIAA010000876.1 coordinate 116,794, forward strand.
AATAATCCAGGATCTTCATTTTATCTCCCGTGCGTGAAATCACGTGACCCTTCCTTCCGGTCCAAACCGGAAGTGCCTTATAATTTAAAAGTGGAAACGATGCTAACTTACTTTCAACGATGTAAGGCGCTGGCTAGGTTGTAAGTAACAAAAAAGTTAACAGTGACTTCATAAAATGTTAAAGCACCCTCTAGCGTCATGTTGACAAATGTTACGTCATATTACGATTATATTTGAATTATTACGTTTTTAGACGTTGAAGGCATATCTCAGCAACGGATCGTGTTAACATAACACCTCATTTTGTGTTGTTAGGTGATAGATAGTTGCACAAAAAGTTCACAAACGTGTGACGTCATCGTTTTAATCAGTTTTAATTCATTTTACTCTGTTTAAATTAACTTAAATTAGTTTTCAATGATTTTAAATTGTTTTGATGGTTTAAAAGTTCAATTTTTGAAATATTTAATAAAAAAAATTGCGAATGCGAAAAAGCCCTATGTTCTGTTCCTCGAACAGACGTAGTTCTAGTTTCTTCTTCTTCTTCTTCTTCTTCTTCTTCTTCTTCTTTTTTCTTTTCTTTTAGTAACCTAAACCCCATAGACTTTGTACACGTTTTTTCTGCCCGTCACTTTTAATAGAAAACAAAGTCGTATTTACATAAAACTTAACCCAGGTGAAGACCCTATAGTGAACTCGTGTCTCGCAGAAATACGTCATGGTGACGTCATCAGGGGTCACGTGACGTCATCTTAAAGGTGTAATTGATTTAATCTTTGAAATTCAATAACAAATCAACCGCAAAAGACCGAAACTAAATTTTTGTGGCAATAGATAGAATAATCCAGGATCTTAATTTTATCTCGTGTGCTTGAAATCACGTGACCCTTCCTTCCGGTCTAAACCGGAAGTGCCTCATAATTTAAAAGTGAAAAATGATATGAACTTACTTTCAACGATGTTAGTGTCTGGCTACAATGTATTTTTCAAAAAAAATATTGGTGACGTCATAACATGTTATAGCGCCCTCTAGCGGCAGTTTGAAAAATTGTTAAAATGAATAATCTGTTGATGTGTGTGGCGAAGTTTGCTGAAATCACTTTATAACCGGTGTATTTAATCAGCTTCATGCTAGGAACAAGTTGACGGGAAGAAAAAATTATGACGTCACCAGACCGGAAGTTAGAATGAAAAGACTCCTTTTCCTTTGAAAATTCCTAAAAAATTAAACCTGACAGATACAATCTTGATTTTTGCTCTAAAGGTTAATGTAAAAGTAGTTCTCGAACTTCCCTGTGTTTTGGGGCAAAAAACGAACTTGAACATAGCCTGCGGCACCCTTGAAATGTAATCGTTTTGGCCTAGGCGCATAAAGCATTGACCCCTTATGTGCCTGGCACACGTATAATAGGGGTGTACATGCTTGTATATGTACGTACGTATACACTGATAGTGTACTATGCATTGAGCGAATGTATCACTACTGACATCGTACGTGCATGCAAATGTACGCTCACCCAAGAGGACACTAGCCGCCAACAAGCGAAACAGGATGACGTCATCAAATTGCCTATGGGGAAGGGCGCCGTGTGCGACAGGTAGGTAAACAGGCTCTCGGCTACGCAGAATCCAATCCCATAGACTTTGTGAACGTTGTTTGCACAATTCCCAGCACTTTTAACGAAAAACAAAGTCGTATTTCCATAAAACTTAACCCAGATGAAGACCCTATAGTAAACTCGTGTCTCGCAGACATACGTCATGGTTACGTCGTCAGGGGTCACGTGACGTCATCTTAAAGGTGCAATTGATTTAATCTTTAAAAATAAATAACAAATCAACCACAAAAGACCGAAACTTGATTTTTGTGGCAATAGATATAATAATCCAGAATCTTCATTTTATCTCGTGTGCTTACAATCACGTGACCCTTCCTTCCGGTCCAAACTGGAAGTGCCTCATAATTTGAAAGTGAAAAATGATATGAACTTACTTTCAACGATGTTAGTGTCTGGCTAGAATAAACTTTTCCCAAAAAAAATCAGGCGACGTCATAATATGTTATAGCGCCCTCTAGCGGCAGGTTAAAAAATGGTTAAAATGAATAATCTGTTGATGTGTGTGGCGAATTTTGCTGAAACCACTTTATAACCGGTGTATATAATCAGCTTCGTGCTAAGAACATATTGAGAAAGAGATTTATTGATGACGTCACCAAACCGGAAGTTACAATAAAAAGACCTTAAAACCTTAAAACGTCGCTTAAAAATCAACCACGATAGATATAATCCAGATGTTTGCTTTAAATAGCACAGTTAAGACAGCTCTCGAGCTTTCTGTTAATTACGTCACGATGACGTCATCAAGTGTCAGATTACAAGCAACCAAATATTTCTAAATTTAATCTTTGAAAATCAATATAAAATCAACTGTAAGAGATCTGATTTAGATTTTTAGGAGAATTGATAGATTAATCCATGGTCTTCATAATTTGTATTACATGCAAAAAGACCTGACACTTCCTTCCGGTCCAAACCGGAATTTCCTTATAATTTAAAAGTAAAAAACGATGTGAACTTACGATGTTAGGAGCTGGCTAGGTTGTAAGTAACAAAAATGTTAACCGTGACTTCATAAAATGTTAAAGCGCCCTCTAGCGTCATGTTGACAAATGTTACGTCATATTACGATTATGTTTGAATTATTACGTTTTTAGACGTTGAAGGCATATCTCAGCAAAGGATCGTGTTAACATAACACCTCATTTTGTGTTGTTAGGTGATAGATAGTTGCACAAAAAGTTCAGAAACGTGTGACGTCATTTGAATTTATTTTAATCTGTTTAAATTAACTTAAATTCGTTTTTTCTTTTTTAAATACTCAAAAAAAATGCGAAAGCGAAAAAGCCCTATGTTCTGTTCCTTGAACAGACGTAGTTCTAGTTGTATTTAATTTTGGTGATTCTACTTGCACATCCTTACTTAAATAACATTTTTTTTTTTACATAATATAGTGACTGAATAATTATGATAACTTAACTTTGCCCCTTTACTCAAATAGCATCAAGTTGTCACGTCAAACGTCAGTATTAATAAACTTTAAATATTACTTACTGTCACAGTTGCCAACAACAAAATGGGAAGAAAACAAATTAAGTATCTTTGGATGAAAATTCCTGTTAAATAATTTAAAATGTGCCTTGGTGTGTAAGTAACAAGACCAGGGGTGCGTTCCACTCACGCGAACGTTTCCAACGTTGGCCAACGTTAGCGTTGTTCGCGTGAGTGGAACGCAATGTTCGCCAATTATGTTGGCAAACGTTAGCGAAAACGGCGAACGACATTTCGAGCTGTTCGATGTTTGCCAGTGACGTACTTTAAAGATGGCGGAGAAGTTAGCAGCCATTAGCAGCCGATGGTTTTCTTTTCACGGTTTTGATTTACGTTTCATACTTTTCGTTATTAATGGTGGATTGTTTTGAGCATTCACAGGGATCTTTTAAAGACAAATAATGAGTTTGACAAAAAGCAGCCAACCAAACGATGTCACTTTCACTGGGCGCCGCCATTTTAAAAACGTAGTTTTTAAAATATCGTTCCACTTCAACTAACGCATACTCAAAACGTAGGCGAACGTTCGCGGAAACAGTTCTCGTAAGTGGAACGCAGCACTGGGGTGATAAAATGGTATAAAATGACATTAATTGGCAGTGTTGTTGACTCGAGTCGGTGACTTGGACTCGAGTCCGACTCGAGTCGCCAATTTTTGTGACTTGCGACTTGACTTGACTTGGAGAAAAATGACTTGTGACTTGACTTGACTTGACGAAAAATGACTTGTGACTTGACTTGACTTGAGTAAATTTGACTTGACGACATTGCAAGTCATCATGTATTTACTATTTGTATGTTATTTAAACAAATTTGTGTTCAATCCGGCCACGGCAGCCGATGTATTTTTGTGACGGCAAAAATGTTTTTGCCGCGTCGCGAATCTGTACTATGTACTGCATGTACTGTGTGTACGGCTAGCTACGCACATGCAATATTACATTGCAAAGTCAAAGTGTGGGCTACATCCACTGATCTCTATAACTGGATAGGTCGAGCGGCTCTGCACGTGAAGCCATCAGCGGCCATATTGGGATATTAAAAACATTGCAGGCGTACACACGTTTGTATAGCGCAAGACCGAGAAAACGAATGCAATATCACAGGAAACGAAGTTAACATCACAAAAACAATCCAGTTTGATCAGGAAAATTAAGTTAAACATAATAACACGCAAGAATTACATGTATACGCCAAGTTTCAATGTTAAATAGGCCTATTTTTGGGAAAAGATATGAGACATTCGTGTGAGACGATGCAATGCAGTGCAAAGTCTATGGGATATGTCGGACAAGTATTTTCAAGAATTTCCAACTTCTAAACTGGTTTTTTTTTGGTTTTTTTTGGGTTTTTTTGGGGGGTGGGGGGGAGAATTCCACATCATAACCTTATGCACAAACCATAGGAAAAGGCAAAACGAGTTTTTTGGGATTAAGGAAATTCTTGAAATTGTTGGTTTAATTTTATATCCAGACACTAAAAAGTGCCAGTTTTATGATAAAATCAAAAAATGTTGAAAAAATTGAAAAAATGTCAGTGTTTCAGGAAAATTTAATTGGCACATCATGGTTTGTTCGTGGGGTTTTAAGGCAGTGTTCAGATTTGGAATCAACCTAATGTTTAGTAATTTTTTTAGAAAGGGTCCCAAAAATTCTTGCTGGACAAGTGGACAAAAAACAAATTATGTGGTTTTGAGCATAGAGCTGTATAATAAAGATACAGCTCTATGGCTTAAACTATGAACTTGAGAAACTTGAAATAAATCACAATTAAAAATATCAATCACATGTGTAAATAATGACATAAGTCACACAATGGATTCAATTTTGCTTAATGCTTTTATTTTACATTGATACACTACATATAACATGTAATAACTACTGCCATAGTAACAATATGCTTATTATGTATTGTTTACTGGTGTTATAAAACCAAATAAAAAACAATTAACCCCCGACTGTTTATGAATTTAAAACCAAAACAAAACTTGCGATGTCATTTTAGAATAATAATTGTTGATACTATGCAAAGATACATTTGGCAGCATTCTTCACAGGCCAAATTTTAATAGGACACCCTTGTACGGCTTTAACTTTGAATTGTGAGTGTTTCTAGATATTTGTGCGATATGAACACAATATTAAAGATTTGTACACCACAATTTTTGTTTTGTAAGAAAGCAAAATAAAACCATGATTGAAAAGCAAAATTTGACAGGGCGGCATAACATTTTAACAGGGCAGCATAAAAATATGACAGAACAGCGTAACATGTACACAGGGCGGCCGCTACCCAGTGATTGTGGAGAACACTGACTGGGTAAATCCATGTCATTTTAACATCTGTATAATTTGCTTTGAATATTAACAATACAATTTTAACCAGATTTGTCAGTTTTCATAAAACACATGTTCAATATATTTCCATGTTACAAAGATAGGTTTGTGACTGTTGCGACTGTTTTATTATCTGTACTTATATTGTTGAAACATGAAATGCCAAGATGCAGAGTTCTGCAATATATTTGCAGCACATCTATAGGGATGTGGAACACCGAGATAGCTTATCTTGGAAAACGTAGTTGGTCAATTAAGCTTCCGTATTTACTGATGGTTAAACAAAATAAGTTTTGACATTCGCTGTCATCTGTTGTCCTTCTGTCATAATGGGCGCAGTTCGTCCTATGACTTGTCCAGCCGTAATAAGCTGTACAGACTGACATCTTAGTAGCAAGAAGTGGACTTGGGTAAACCAATTAGCTGTAGTGAACAAAGAAAGAAAATATACAGGTATAAATTAAATGCCAAGGAAAGAATGTTGTAACATGACGCTACATTTATTTGGCATACCCATTTCTTCAGAGAGTGAAATTTCATTTGAGCACTGTAAGGAATGTCATCAGGACTTCGTTTTTAAGAGAGATTTGTGGGCGAAAATGAAATTGTTCTGAAGTATTGGAAATACGTGTCTATGATCCTTCCACCATGATAGCCTTGGCCTACACCATGCATTTAATAATACTATTATTATTATTAATAGGTGGCTCTACACTTCCACAATTGTGAGAGAAAAAACTGTGATCATTGCGATATTGGGATAATTCTGCAGAACATTAAATTTATGCACGTCAAATAGTTCATGACACAATATGTTGTGTACGAATGTGTACACAAATTACCACCATGAACTGTTTGACGTGCAAGTCAACGGGACAGTCTTCATGGGTACAAAATTAGTCTGAAAATACCTGTATTGTGGATTTCAATCATATTGTAAGGGTATCCTAGACCAACTGGTTCTATAAATCTACTGTTCTTTCGAAATATCCCAGTTTTTCTTTCAGATAAAATGATGGATAGGACCACAATATAACAAAATCCCGCTGGAATTCATGTGGAAACGAAAATATCGTTTTCGCCCAACAATGTTCTCCTAAATCTCTCTTAAAACCGTAGTCCTGACATTTTTTACAAAGATAGATACTGATCGCACAGTCTGCGAGTTTATTTAATAAATTTACTTATTTACAAAGGATTTTAATGCATTTTACCCACCATCGTTGCTGCCACTGTCTCACTCTCGACGTGTCTACGCGTCTTTTGCATGCACGAAGGCAATGTTTTGAATACCCCAACATGGCCGCCGGTTACTTCACGGCTCGCTATCCCATCAATGTACGCTCGACCTATCCAGTTATAGAGATCAGTGGCTACATCGCCTACGGCCTACATGTCTAGTCTTCCAATCCGTCGTAGTGGAAGCTGTGTGAGCTTTTACTGTTAAAAGCTGTGCATTAACATTCAACATAATTTAACAGACAGCTGGAAACGAGGTTATAGTGACATTGTTAATTGTTTTAAGAATTTGAAAAGTGTTGAACAAATTATCGCAAATTTACCGTAAACGAAACCGAATAACTATTTTGACTCAAACTGTATTGATTTATTAGTGTAAACATTATAGGGTACATGAACTTTTTAAATGGTTTACCCCCTAAAAGGAGAATTTTAAAACATTTCACGTGCGTAATGTTCAAATTCTCCCTATATCACCGATACACATGCATTTGGTAAGTTGTTTATCTCAGCGCGCATGCTTTGAGTGCATGCGCATAGCATGCGTACATACACCCCGCCGTGTACGCACATGTACACACAGGTTGTTGCTATGTACGGTAGGCCTGATCAATCATGTCGTGTTGGACACCAAAAGTAGTTACTTTCGGATTTATCAGTAGTTATCATTCGCGACTATAAATGACTTGTGACTTGTGACTTGACAAAAAGTGACTTGTGACTTGACTTGACTTGGGAAAATTTGACTTGTGACTTGACTTGACTTGAGAAAATTTGACTCGAGACTTGACTTGACTTGAGAAAATTTGACTTGTGACTTGACTTGACTTGAGAAAAAATGACATGGTTACAACTCTGTTAATTGGGGTTAATCACCGTAAATGTAATTGGCCCCCTCATTCACATGTTCAAACACTGACAAATGGTGGCGCTGTTCGTGACGAACATTCGGCAACCCCCCCCCCCCCCCAAAAAAAAAAAATAATAAATAAATAAATTAAAAAAAATTATAGTTTGGTACCTGACACTTTGGGCCTTTTCGAAACCTTTGCTTCGTTTCGGCTTTGGCCTCGCCTCCGAATTCCGAATTACTGAGAAGCAAATAGAAATTAAAGCAAATAGAAATAGTCTAAGTTTTGGGTTCATATCAATGGATTGAATGTTTCTGAAGCACAACAGGCATCAGAATGTGTCAGGGGATCTCGCAGTTGGGAATCTAAAATCGCCTTAAAGGTAGTATACACCATTTGCAGAAATCGAAAATATTTACTACCGAATTATTAAGAAATATCCTACTCATCTGAAAGTAAATGTTGATTCTGGGCATCCAGCAAAATTATTGCGCTAGATATCCTGTAATTATTCAGAAAAATACAATTTTTAAATAATAAATTCGCGATCGCCGGACGGCGATCGCGAAAAAACAAAGATAACATAAGAATAACTGCTCGACGCCGGTTGAAAAAACCCGCTGTTTTTCGTGCTTTTCTCGGCATCCATGATTCTAAAACTTCGGACAGCTCAGTTAAACGATATTTACTACAACCCCCCCCCAAATCTACTCATTCATGATAATTCAAGCAATGACCAATGGTGTATACTACCTTTAAGCCAAAATCAAAGACGAAGCCAGGGATTCGAAAAGGCCCTAGATAAGCCCCGTACGATGTAGCCTTTAAACAAGGCCACATGTCTGATAGACGCCGAGTGACTAAAAAGAGACTAATCGCGAAAACCTGAGTGAACTTCACGGCGTGCGTGCAGCATGCGATCCGCGTACGTAAATAAATGTACAATGTACATTGTACACACTGCTCTTGTCAAAGCCTGCAAATCGAGCACTTTCGTGTGATTACACACTCACAGACCGAGGACCTTCAACATACCGAGGACGTCCTCGATTTGTTATTAGGTCAAAAATGGCATCTCCTTGGCGATTTATAATTATTGTCAAAATTTCAACGGATTTGGAATATGTTCTCGGTTCGTCATAATGCCAACGTGCAGTGTGTTGTATCATGGAGCATTTTGTGTTCATCCGAACAAGTCAACTTGTAATAGCGCCACCTAGCGGCCAGATTATCGTCTCCTAGGCGCTAGGGACGCGTTAATCGCGTCTTCATGTAATTTGGGGAAAGCGTCATGTTCATCGGCTCAAGTTCAGACCTACAGAAAGTGCCCTAATGTTATGGTACGTACATTATAATTAACAAATATGTTTAAAACTGTTCTCGTGTACAATTTACATAGGATATTGAAGGAAATAGTAATCGGGTATTGTTGAAATAATTAATTTCACATGTGGAATTCTTTTCACATCAATCGTCAGCTTTCTCACAACCATTACAGTATGTTCCACCATACCTCCATGGTTCCACATGCCCAACCAAACCCAAAAACATTAACATAATAAATCCACCCAATTAAGAAATATTCGGTTATACTAAAAAATCATAGATAGACACATATTTATGTGCATTTATTTTTCTCAACTGAAATTGGGCATGACATAAAAAAGTGAAAGGTTATAATTTGGGTCATCAACAGTCGTATCCCGAATCAAATCGATTACAAGTACATGTAAAGTTGTCCCCTCACAAATGAAGTCGTCCACTACGTCAAGTCGTCCACTATCAAATTTTCCGAATTTCCCATGACCAGGTGGGCCCCTCGTCAAGTTGTCACCCAAGCAAAAGACAACAAATTAAAAACAAATTTTGCCTTTTTCATTAATTAATATTTTAAAACAATGATATTAATAATCACTTTTCATATTGTTTATTTTATGCATTTAGTTTAACTTTTCTACATAAATTTACATAATGTACATTTTGAATGAGTTTTTAGTATCGTCAGACCCCCTAAATCTGCGCGGTCCTATTTCTGCGCACTCGCCTTTAATTTCAATTTGGCAACGCGCGCATCTTAAAAATGATGTACTGTCACTAGGATCGTATTCTTTGATGCATGAACTTTCACAACCACCGAAAAATTATAGTGAATGCTTTAACGGTAAGTCGGGCAAAAATTGAAAAAAAATCTGATTTTTACAGCTAATTTACTAGGTACAATTGTTGGTAGAGGCTTTCGGGCCTGCAGAAGTCGAAAAGATGACCGCACGGTAAACTCTGTTATTCGCCCTCTGTCGTCAGTATTATAGCTACCGTGTCCTATATAATTCATTAATTTTGTTAAGGGGGTTTAAGACTTGCGGTGCAACAAAGAAGACATGTTTCTTATATTATTTTGGAATTTTCTTCTGTCATACCTATTAAAATCTGACATCTTGACAATGTTCTCTGTTGATTGGGATGATCAATATATGACATACATTCATCAAGATAATTCAGGTTACCAAATCTAAGAAGGGGTCAATTTATTAAGGCATTTAAATATTATTAGGTTTATTTGTATTTTTATTTAATTCAGGCCTAATCAACAACTGAGTTTATTGATGCACCCTTCTAAAAACTCAGCGAACCAATTGCTACTTGAAATGAACAATACAACGCACAACTTGGTCCTGGGTGTACCTTGTATAAACCATTATCACCAAGATTATTAATATTAGAACGAGAGGCTTGGAACGTCTGAGGTGACGATTTGTAATATTGTAAAACTAATTTGTATTGCCTAAAGAACATAAAAAGCCAATTTAGTATGAATTCAGAGCACGGCAGTCTTTAGTTTAGTTTGACTGAGAGTATGATTCGTGAACACTCGTGTAGAGCTAATCCTACTATATTTAAAGTAACAAAAATTGAATTAATTATTTTAATATGAATGTACATTTCCAACTTTATTAATACATTTCTTCAATGATAACAATACAAACTGGGGTCTACATTAAATAGGTAAAAATGTATAAATTGGATGTGAATTTTAAATATATGCCTTTTTGTAAAAAAAAATTAACAATTATCTATTGAGAATTAAACCATTATGGCGAATTAATCTTGAAATTACGAAAAGTGTACTGGCATTGAAAAAAAGAAGTAAATAATTAGGTTAAAAATGTTCAAGCTAATATATTTTCCAAAATCAAGGAGTAAAAAATGTTGTTCTTAAGTTGCATGACCCGGACACCGTAGATTTTCCATGAAGCGCCCCACTGCGCAGATTTAGGCAGGATTTGTTTCTGAACGCCAAAACTGCACGCTTTGGAATTCCCCGCTTGTCGCTACAAATAAAGAAAATTTGTCTTTGTTAATCCGCATAGTGGAAGATCGTAAGCCAACAATATAAGTTTTGTTGATGAAAAGAGTGGTTGCTCTTTTAGTTTTAAAGGTAGTATACACCATTGGTAATTGCTTGAATTATCATGAATGGGTAGATTTGGGGGGTTGTATTTCATAGTAAATATCGTTTAACTGACTTTTCCGAAGTTTTACAATCATGGATGCCGAGAAAAGCACGAAAAAACAGCGTTTGTTTTCAACCGGTGTCGAGCAGTTATTCTTATGTTATCTTTGTTTTTTCGCTCTCGCCGTTCTTTATAAAATTCATTTTTTTGGAATAATTACAGGATATCCAGCGCAATCCTTTTGCGGAATGCCTAAAATCATTATTTACTTTCAATTGAGTAAGGTATTTCTTAATAATTAAGTAGTAAATATTTTCGATTTCTGCAAATGGTGTATACTACCTTTAAGATACTCGGTTGCAAACCCTTATGTGCGCAGAAATAGGAAGATCGAGGATTTATGCAAATGTAGTTATTTATTAATTCTAAATAAATTGAACAGTTAATGCCCAATTTAAAATTTTTGTAAATGCAAGTTTATTTAATGCCCCCCCCCCCCCCCTCCCCCCCCCCCCCTTCACGGGGTCACTCGAATACTACATGTCCGTCCGCCGGGAGGATGTGGAATCGCTAATCGCGTTGCAAAATAGACCACCTAAGGCTAATTGAACCAGGGCAGTATCCATTTAATTTTATTGACTTTTACATCTATTGCTGGGAACAGACAAAAAAAAAAGTTTGTTTAATATTTGAAAGCTGTAAACGCTTTTAATAAACGTGATATATCATGTAATATGTCCCCCATTGTCTATTAATTATTACAAATTGGCTTATTCGCGCATTTCATAGTAGCAAGGCATGTGTTATATAGCTCATAAAATTTTTTTGGGGGTAACCAAAGAACCACAAATATTGTTTTTAAATGCGTCTCCGCAACACTTTAAGCCAACCCCTGACCAAAAACCAAATTTGTTATTTTGGGGGGGGAACTTAGGCTTAAATACTAAATAAAGCAGCTTCCTAAGCAATAAGGATGAATAGCAATCAGTCTTGAAATGTTTAACGAGTCCAACATGTACTTACTGAACCTGATTACAATAAGTATGGTTGCATTTCTCTTTGCAGGTGGCCCCTTAGTATATCATCATTTGTGACTGTGTTGAAGTTCTTCAGAGAGGGTTTACATATGAGAGTTTGTTCACCAATAGCAGTTCCCATGGCCTTTACAGTTTGAATCCTATTATGGCAGACCTTGGACACAGTGCTTGCAGCAGCACTTCCCTCTGTCCGTCCAGTTGTAACGATGCTCCAGTTCATACGGATGCCAGTGATTCTGATTGCGTTTCTCACGTCCGTTTGGATGACACATTGAATACTGCAAATGAACCGTTGAGTGTACGATCTCGCATCCCGTCGCCCATCAGAGACTTGACAGATGAGTGTAACATCACAGTTATGCAGACTAGTAATGAAAGTGGTCAAAGAAAATGGGACAAAAAAAACTTTTGCTTTTACTGTGATGAACCACAGGCCAAATTACCCCGTCATCTCGCGTCTTTGCATAAGGAAGAAACCGAAATAGTGCAGATATCGTCCGAAAACAACAATTTGATCCGCAATAAATTTCTGTTAAAAATCCGCAATGCTGGTAATCACAGACACAATTGCCAAGTAATTCGCCAAGGTCACGGTGTGCTTATAGTAGCATATAGGGTAGGTGCAGGTAATATGGGCCCATTAAGCTCATTTGCATAATTTGCATAAAGATAGATAAAATCATTCTAAAGAAACATTGGTTATTGGAATCAGTAACAACTACCCTTCCTTTTGATGATATAATTTAAACCATGTTGTATCCATTTATGACAGTTACATTCAAATTATGACGTCATCACCAAAGGTCCCATATTACCTGCAGTGCAGGTAATATGGGACGTATGGTAATTTGTATATGACAATATAATTTTCAAATGCAATTTCATTCCGCTCTATGACATCTATCGCGTCCCATATTACCTGCACCTTGTTGCGCTCCCGGAGCTCCCATTAAATGCATAATAAATCCTAAAACAATTATACACAGGACCCCACACCTTCAATACAATCAAAACACTTCATAAGCATCCTAAATATGTCAAGAATTCAGCTCACCCTCTGGTCAGTTTTTAATATCAGTACATTCCATGAAATATCTATTTTTAGATCAGAGCAAAAAAATACTGTCAACTTAACATACATTGTCAAATTTTGCTTATTTCTTCACCGAGATCTCCGTTCCCGAACAAATCAGCCATGTTGGCAGCGATGGCAATGAGTTATCGCAACTATTGAGAGCGCTATTTCTTGTCTTTGAAGCTTTATAGTTAAATAGGCGCCGAATTTAATTCATGCGTCCCATATTACCTGCAGTCCCATATTACCTGCACGTACCCTAGACCGAATCATCCCGTAAATGCAGATGCATATGGACCGTGCATGTATTGCTTTGGCTATTATGTGCGAACTGATCTTTGGAGACATCGTTGCTTACTAAATCCAGCGCTCTCTGCCCATGATAAAGGTGTTCGTGTACGTGGCCGAGTTGCTCACAAGAGTGATTTATTGAAACCGCCTCCTCCGGGTGTGTCCTTTGAGCTGAACAAGATTCTCTGCCCGATGAAGAAAGATCAGGTTGCCTTGATAGCCAAGACCGACTCGTTGGTTATTGAGTTCGCCAAACGTGAATTCCTAAAAATGGGCCATGATGTAGATCAACACGGATATATCCGAAACAAATTGCGTGAATTAGGTCGCCTCATCTTACAACTCAGGAAGAATACTGTGCAACCAAATGCATCGCTCGAGCTGTTTGTGCATCCCCGGCATGTCATTACCATAATTAACGCTGTCCATGACATTGCTGGCTTTGACAAACGCAAACAATTGTATAGTGTTCCATCATTGGCACTAAAGATAGGACATTCCATAAAAAAGTGTGCCCTGGTGGTGAAAGGCAATGCTCTAGAGCATGGCCTGAAGCAGAAAGCTGATGACGCAGAACAGTTTTTGGAGTTATGCAATTTGAAGTGGCGAGACCATGTATCTGTCCATGCACACCGAACATTGTACCAAGAAAAGCGGAACAAGAATACAGTTCTCCCAACCAATGCAGATGTTGTTAAGATGTCGTCCTTCCTTAAAGAAGCTGCCAACCAGCAAGTGCAAATTCTGGAAGATGCGTCTGGTGATGGAATCAAGCTTGCATGGAAGTGTTTGAATGAAGTGACGCTGTGCCATCTCATAATGTTCAATCGCAGGCGACAAGGGGAGGTGTCAAAGATGCAATTACACGATTTTCACAAGCGGACCACAGCACAAATTGATGGGGGCTGTGTCTTGAGTGATTTGGAACGGCATTTATGCAAAATGTTCACAGTTGTTGAAATAGTGGGTAAGAAGGGCCGGACTGTACCAGTGCTGCTGTGTACTGATGCAGTGACATGGTTGGGTGCACTTGTAGCCAAGAGAATTGAAGCTGGAGTAGCGGCAGAGAACCCTTACTTGTTTGCGCGCTGTTATGGAGGCTTGGGCCACATACGAGGAAGTGACCAGCTCCGATCCTATGCTGACATTGTGGGCCTAGATAATCCTACAAGCATCCGGTCTACTAAGCTTCGTAAGCATGTAGCAACTGCATCACAAATATTATCATTGAAGGAGCATCAGCTGGAGACATTAGCAAACTTCATGGGTCACGACTTGCGAATACACCGTGAATACTACCAGCTACCAGACACTGTGCAGAGGGTAACACAATTGTCAAGACTGTTCCTCAGCTTAGAGAGGGGCAACTTGCCTTCCCAGGAGGGCAGGTCCTTGAACGAATTGGATGTATTGGGAGGTAAGTACAATTTAAATGGATCTGTGCATGAGGTACACATGCCGATGACTGTTTGTAAGTTGACCTGGATTCATATGCATTTAGACAATAGTGTTTTCTATGTGGTTTTTTCCCAATCACTTCAGAAGGCTTCACGAGTGACAGCAGCGATGGCAGTGACGATGGCAGTGACACCCGCAGTGATGGTAACATCGGTGATGTCAACGACACCCGCAGTGATGGTAACATCGGTGATGTCAACGACACCCGCAGTGATGGTAACATCGGTGATGTCAACGACACCCGCGGTGATGGTAACATCGGTGATGTCAGCGACACCTGTGGCAGCAGTAAGTTGAAATGTTTTATCAGTGTGTCACAATGTCAGGCGGTCATTGTATGTGTTAAAACTACTGATGAATTCGAGTGTCTAAAGCTGTAATGTATGTGTTGTATTACAGTACAGGTTCAAGCAAACAAGGCATCAGTCACGGTGAGGCATCGGCGGATAACGGCGACACGTCGTAGTTGGACGGAAGAGGAGAGAAGAGACGTCATGGAAAGTCTGCACAGATTCTTTGTTCTGAAGAAAATTCCTGGTAAGCGTGATATTGAAAGATCATGTACCATAGCACTGCAGAGTCGATCATGGAAGAACATCAAAGACTTTTGCCGCAACACACTTATTCGAGAACAACGATAAGTGGCTATCTTTAACCACTCCACGCCGGTGGACGTGTACACACGCAGCAATTGTCCGCACCCGAGGAAATAATTCACTCGTGTTAGAAAGCATTTGTGAATGTATTTGGGCTGAAATGGCAAACGCACCTTGATAATAAGCAAAATAGAGAATTATGTGTATGGCGTCCTCACATTGATATGATCATGTACCTCCAGAAAAATGTCCCCTATTGGATAGACTGCTCAATAGGTCCTCCATGTGATGGTCTGCACATGTATGCATGTACATGTACACACACATGGATATGTACATGCAAGATGCCATGCAAGCAGTTACGCACGCAGCAGATTTTGTTCAGACATGGCGAGTGAAGACGACAGTTCGGGGCAGGGGAGCGCATATTCCACAGAATCGGACGAAATATCCGCAGTATCATCAGGTCCTACATCTGAACCTGCAGCAACACATCTGGCTGGCATTCTTCTTTTAACCAGTTTGCGCCGGATGACGTATATAAACGCAAAGATTTTCCCAAATTTAAAACGGATGACGCATAAACACGCCAAGTTCAAGTTCAGAAATGTATGTCAGCTGCGAGCAAGGCCGTAAATGCGTGGGTGTGCTTCCCGGCACTATCAGCCTGAACCCGCTTCGGTTCGAGTTTCGCTAAAAATAATCCCGCCCGTGGGCTCGGCGATGTTAAAATAATCCCGGCGCGAACTGGTTAAATAAGAAAACTCGGAACAATTCCTTTGACAATAACTTGAGTCCACCATGTGGCTTTGCCCCCTTTTGAATGCTTCAATGTGAAATTGTAGTAATAATAATAATAATAATTTGGGAGGCTAATCATCCTTACTCGCAGCTGGTGTGCTGAATTGCGCGAAGGACGCGGCTACAACATGGTCGAGTCGCTGGCACGTAAAGGCGCCTCCGGCAGCCGGCCACATCGACTCATGTATGACTACAGAGCACAGCCTGAGATCGAAAGTGTTTGATTTTTCAGGAGGGAGGAAAACCGGATGACCTGGAGAAAAACCCTCGTGGCACAGGGGAGAACCAACGCACAACTCTTCTCACATATGGTCCGGGCCGGGAATCGAACCCGGGCCACATTGGTGAGAGGCAAGCGCTTTACACACAAGCCACCCATGCCACCTGATTGTCTTAACATAAGAACTGAACATGTGTTGTGGGGGCTTTAATGCTTTCAGAAAGATGGGTATCTGATTTAGAAAATCGTGGAAAATACTATGTCACCGGAAGCTCCTGTTAATTACGAACCTTCTAGTGAAATGGACAACACGATATGGCGAAATATATGAACCTTACGATCTTTCGGGGGCGTGGGGGGATAAAGTTGTTCACGGAATACCCAGTATGCAAATATTGTCGGGTCTTACTACAGGCTAGACGTGATAAATGACATACGACAGTTATTTAATTTTGTTTCGGTCAACATCCATAGTCCACATCGCAAGCAAAATACTTATGTACAGAATGTCTCAGACCAAAAAAGGTAATTCTGACAATTAAAAGTTATTTTGGCCAAGATATCCATTATGTGGCTATCGTGTGTTACCATAAAATAGGAGCAAAATACTTTCCAGTGATACCTTGATTGCAATTATCTAGTCATGCATCACTGAGCATGCATCATTGTTTTGAAAATAGTTATGGAAAACTCTTTTTGAACAGTTCACGGTCAGACATGAGCATCACACTCGGATATATGGCCCGAGGGAAATCTAACCGTTTGAAAGAATGTGATACGTAAACTGCAAGATGTTGGTGATATTTGGCACCAACACCTTACGTGCCCAACTCTTTCGATGTAAAATCCACAATGGCGGCACATGTCAGGCAGCCACAGCTCGTCTTAACATTACAGGGTTATCACGTAGGATTTCGATCTCATGTTGAATGCGGACTTAAATTGCACATCCCGGATTACTTAGTGGACTGGTGAGCACTTTGTTTTTACCCCCCCCCCCCCCCCCCCTATCTCCAACAAGAAAACTCACAAGGAGTCAAATCCGGTGAATTGGTGGCCGGCCATTCCACAGTATGATTCAAAGCATAAACTGTCCCAGGAGGGTCTTCACATACAATTTTCCAAACATTGGTGCACTGCTGAGTGATGCCATAACATGCATATCGTTGTCAAATTCACCCTTTATTGTCAGAATTACTTTTGTTTTCTTCTAGAACACCCTGTACAGTATACAGTAAATAGAAGGATGGAAAGATAATATGAGCAAATAAAAATAAGCTAAAAACATGGCACCATAAAAGCATTATTTAATCATTAAAATGATAAAATACTAAATCAGATAAAACCGGCATATTACTAATGACAGGTGGGCCTCTATATACTTTGTCGTGAGGATTGGAAACTAAAAAGAGACTGGCTTTACATGTTTATACTGGGATTGTTGTGTGAAATGAAATTTGTATTTAATCGGGGATTGAATCAATTGTAAATGGAATCCCCAATCATTCTCATCGGTTATGTGAAAGGAATAGCAAGAAGAGTGGCCTGTTCTTTGATGGAAACAACTGTATTAAAGATGGTGTGTCCGTACTTTTAGAAGGTTGCACCCTTAACAATAGATGTTTAAATTGAGTTGATAGTTTTCTAGCATTGTCTTTGTTATGAGCTTTCGAATGAGATATCGCACACACAGAAATCGGCTAACGGCGAGGAAATGTAACGAAATTCAATTTTGGAATTAGGAGCGTCCCGCTATAGTATGCACATGTACATGTACTGTACATACAATACATACCGCGCAACCGTTTGCACATCCATCAGCGCTGTACCGCACCGCACCGCACCGCACCGCACCGCACCGCACCGCACCGCACCGCACCGCACCGCACCGCACCGCACCGCACCGCACCGCACCGCACCGCACCGCACCGCACCGCACCGCACCGCACCGCACCGCACCGCACCGCACCGCACCGCACCGCACCGCACCGCACCGCACCGCACCGCACCGCACCGCACCGCACCGCACCGCACCGCACCGCACCGCACCGCACCGCACCGCACCGCACCGCACCGCACCGCACCGCACCGCACCGCACCGCACCGCACCGCACCGCACCGCACCGCACCGCACCGCACCGCACCGCACCGCACCGCACCGCACCGCACCGCACCGCACCGCACCGCACCGCACCGCACCGCACCGCACCGCACCGCACCGCACCGCACCGCACCGCACCGCACCGCACCGCACCGCACCGCACCGCACCGCACCGCACCGCACCGCACCGCACCGCACCGCACCGCACCGCACCGCACCGCACCGCACCGCACCGCACCGCACCGCACCGCACCGACCGACCTCTAAGCCTGGACATTTCATTGGCTCACAGAGTGACGTCGATCCGTCCCGAATCGAAAGCTCCCTAATGGGTCTATATGGATGACGGCGACGATCCTTCTGCCAATGGCAGCCTTACTGAAGCTTTGGATATGGTAAAGACATGCCAACAGCTCATCAAGTTGCCCGACAGATCTCCTCATGGCTGCACTCAATACCGTCAAAGAGCGTGTCGCCGACAACTGGCTGAAGACTCCGCCAAGAGAGAACAGTTTTGTTAATATGCAATTCGTAAGTCATCAGGCTAATTTATCACCGGATGATTCACACCCATCACAGCAGTTTACCCCCCAGGTTTGATTGTACCAGCACACTCCGTAAATTTAAACGGAATTCTTCACCTATGATCTCGATTATTGCAAATCGAGTATCACTTGATTAGTGCATGCATATACTAAACTTGGTCCCCAAGAAAAAACATTTGTTTTCCAATTTGTAACACGTCAGGCTGATTTGTAGCTTTGCATTATCGGTCGATTGAGTACCAAATGACATATTGAATTGTGTTGAAAAATAATTTGGCAATCGAACAAGACTGTTTAGTACATTTAGTCTATGAACTCTATTCTATAAGGTAGATATTGGAAAATAAATAAATTTTCTGACTTAGAAACGTAGGAAGAAAATGTCATTTCTTTTCGTTATCGAACGACAGATGGGCTCAATAGAGCCGTTACATAACGTTTTCGTTACCCCAACGCACTTAGCTTATAAAAGCGGACATTGCATTCAAATTCAATGCCTTTCTTCTCGGTCTGAGCATTCGAACCGCACTTGCCCTCCCGCCCGACTTATAACTTAAAGCCCATAATAGTAATAACGGTACATGTATTACTAATAATTGTAACTAACTGCAGGGAACAGGGAGTGCACCCTTGATCGGTGTCCTAGGATGCAACCACGTTTCCTCTTAAAAATAAGGTTTTGTTCGTGGCCTCCGAGTGCCAGCAAAAATGCAGGACTGTGGCACCGTTCGCCCTGCCTCATTCACTTTCTATATCGAGACAATTTCCTGCATATTAGGCTAATCTAAGCTGCCGTGAATTTTTCTTTTTATCGACAAGAGAACAATTTTTCGCAGCCATTTTAGAGGCACTAGAGTGATCGAAGTCGTTTATCAGAAAAACATCGTTTTCATACGCTTTTAGGCATTGTATTTTGCAAAGATTTTTGCCTCTTATTCCTTCCAAACTCTCGGCATTTAGGTCCTACAGGGTGGTCAAAAAAAAACTATACCCAACTTTGGAGGCCATTTTCTCCTAGATGATAAAATATTTTAGTAATTTGGTTTGCATATTATTAAAGTATATATCGTTGAGCATTATTGGTGAAAATAGGGAAGATATTACATTAATATTTTTGGAGATATTCCTATTTTTAGCGAGTATGTGTAAAAATTGCTTTTCCACGGGAGTTAATAATTCACATTATATGCCACAATAATGTAATGACGCGATAGTCTTTTGACAAATGTTTTTGCGAGAGCTTCTTTTATTTACACTAAAATTGATAAATAATACTTTTTGATAGATAGGCTTCTGGTTTTGTTCATTTCAGTTAGTTCAACAAATGATATAATTTCATGTATCTGGAACATCAATAGACAATTGTCATGATTTTTTGCACATAATATCGTCATTGCATAAGTTAACAATTTTAGTCTGCAATTATGCATTGTCGCAAATAGAGTAAGCATTTATTTATATTTTAAATTCACATTGTTTGTAAATAAGGTATATTTATTCATGATTTTAATCTCACAAACATTTTTCTTACTTGGTTAGACTGCCAAAGAATTTGCGCAGGAACAGACTTTAACTTATGCAATGACGATATTATGTGTAAAAAATCATGACAATTGTCTATTGATGTTCCAGATACATGAAATTATATCATTTGTTGAACTAACTGAAATGAACAAAACCAGAAGCCTATCTATTAAAAAGTATTATTTATCCATTTTAGTGTAAATAAAAGAAGCTCTCGCAAAAACATTTGTCAAAGGACTATCGCGTCATTACATTATTGTGTCATATCATATTCAAACATGTTGATGCATTGACAGCTCCCGTGGAAAAGCCATTTGTACACATACTCGCTAAAAATAGGAATATCTCCAAACATATTAATGTAATATCTTCCCTATTTTCACCAATAATGCTCAACGATATATGCTTTAATAATATGCAAACCAAATTACTAAAATATTTTATCATCTAGGAGAAAATGGCCTCCAAAGTTGGGTATAGTTTTTTTTGGATCACCCTGTATGTGCCCAACTGATTTAATTATACCAATAGGCCAATACTACAAAGAGATTGTAACTCTGGTAACACACGTAGTTGTGTACTCAATGTGGATGTACAAAATGTACCCAGATTTCAGGGTGGGTCTACAGGGTGTGTCACAAAAATGTCCCACTTTGAAAAATTGCCTTAAAATTAATATTCTATATTTTTTTGAAAATCCACAATGGTTCAGTGCTTTTGTTGTGCAATTGCACGTACTCAACATGCCACGCATAAGTGAGCACAGGCTAATTACGTAAATTGAGATACATCTGTTTTGCGCAAAAAAGTGCTGGGTTGAAAACAGGATCTGAGACCATGAGAAACAACGTTAGGTATGTCCTTTGTCTATCACAAATTGCCATTACTTCTGAATTGACCCTTTCACACTTTCAGTTCTCAACTTGTCCACCATTTCTTTTCTGGCAGATTTCGGCCCTTCTCATCATCAGCATATCTTACACTGCACGCCGGATCAAAGCTCTGTCCCGTCTGAGAACATTGACGTCTGCCGTTATGCGTTCCTCAACAACTGAGGGCAGGTCCGTACATTTCAGTTAAACTGAAATGTGTCAAGGGATGTGCTGAGTTCAAGAAAGTGCAAACACCTGGTGTTGCACCATTCTGGGGACATCCATTCATTGATTAAATAACATGACATAACACAATTGAGTGCACTTGGCCTGCTATCTTGGCACGTCTCCTAACCTCATTGACTTGAATTAACCCTTAGAAAGCTGATAGCAGGCAAGTAGCAAGTAAATGCTTACGACAGCAAAGAAATAGTAGCCACCTGGAGAGCAAAGGGTTAGGGCAATTTCCTAAAAAACGTTGGGGACCCTTAAGGGCATACCTAACGTTGTTTCTCATGGTCTCAGATCCTGTTTTTAACCCAGCACCTTTCCGCGAAAAACAGATGTTTCGCAATTTAATTAGCCTTGCTCACTTATGCGTGACATGTTGAGTACGTGCAATTGAGCACAAAAAGCACTGAACCATTGTCTATCAACCTATGTAAAACGATCCGCTAAAAAATTATAGAATATTAACTTTAGGGCAATTTTCAAAGTGGGACATTTATTTGTATACACCCTGTATATACACATGAAATGAGCGAGTTCCAGTGCTCTGCCATCCTGATAGTTCACCAAATCATGTTGGTCTTTTTCCTTTTCTTTCGGTTTATGAACTCTATTACACGAGGGAGATATAGACAAGAATTTTTTGTTTTTGACGTAGGAACGTAGGAAGAAAATATTGACAATGTAAGTGCTTAACATGCAGGTGCGCGTGCAATTAAACCTTATAAAACGTAGCGGTTGTAACCAATAGCGGTTTCAACCGTGTAACCAACAATGGACCGTGGTGTTGTTTACCAACGCCAATGCGCGTCGAGCATGCAGTCGAAAAAGCACATGCGCTTAATAGGCTCCCTTTGGCCACAAATTAGGAGCTGGACGCTCATAATTCCAAATTTAAATTTAATTAATTATTTACTCGCTGTTGGCCAATTTTGTGTGCGCAATGTTTCATTCGAAAGCTCATATTAAATGCAATGATATAACATTATCAATTCAATTTGAAATTTTATTTTCAGGGTGCAACTCTCTAAAAGCACGGACACACCAACTTCAACCCTTTTGTTTGACAGCACACATGCGAACAAATATCAACAGTCCAGTCTTTTGCATCTGTTTCCCGTATGGATAAAATACAGTTGTTGGACAGCTTCAAAATGACTCTCGCCGATTTGTGTTGTTTTAGGTTGACCTGTTTTGGGTTGTCTATGCACTACCCTGTGGACTTCACTGAACGAAACTGGACAGGGATGCACAAAACGGCACATCTTCATATGCATCTTCGTCACTGCACTCGGTTTACTTTACTGCACAATTGTTTCCGTGGAACAGTAAAGCAATTGTTTTGGACAGCACTGTAATCTGATTATCCCTCTGATGAGTACTTTTTGCAATACACAAAATGACACAGCTGTGTATCTTTGTGCTGCTAACCAACTCACCCAAATAGACTTCTGCATAGGGAAACAGTGTGGTGTATTTCTTCCTCCGATCCGTGGGCCATGAAACCTCATTCAACACAATGATAGTGCTATACATGTAGGCTCCAATTAGAGGATGGGGAGTTTAAAACCAATTTGAGTTTTAATATAATGACTGCGACTTTTCCCCAGCCCACTCATGCCAGCATATACCACCACCATATACCGCCACCCTATCTTAACCCACACCACAAGGGTTTTGCGTGGAAAATCATTACGATTGTTTGAAACTTTCCAATAATACCAATGTAGGGCCTATAGCCTACGGTATTTACCACTGAAAACTCAAAATCTAGGTTTACAATATTAGTTGGTGGTTAATAATCGTAATGATCGTTTCCATTCCTGCCTATTTGAACGTGGTTTTGTGTCCCACATCAGGGGCGGATGCAGGATTTTTGTAAAGGGGGTTCCACATAAATACTGGAAAATATTTAGGGGGGCAGAGACTGCGAGCGCGGAGCGCGAAGCCCATACGGCGTGGGGCTTCGGGTCCCGCCTAAGGGCCCCGGACAATTTTTGATTCTAGATGCTCTGTGGTGCAATCTGAGGCATTTACTGGCTACCTTTCCCTGACTTTTTGAGCCGAAAAGGCGTGGGGTCCCGGGCCCGCTTAAGGGCCCCGAAATTTGTTGGATTCTAGATGCTCGGTGGGGCAATCTGAGGAATTCCCTGGCCACTTTCCCCTGACGTTTTTAGCCGAAAAGGCGTGGGGTCCGGGGCCCGCTTAAGGGCCCCGAATAATGTTGGATTCTAGATGCTCTGTGGTGCAATCTGAGGCATTTCCTGGCCATTTCCCCTGACTTTTCGAGCCGAAAATGCGTGCAAGGGAAAGGTTTCTGACGCTGCCACTTTGGTAGTGGCGGTACTCACGGCCAAACACGAGACAATTTTAATGCAGCGAATAAACCTAGCAGTAAATGCACCAACTAAATAGCCATAATGTGTACGGGTGTACGTACATGTACATGAGCATGGTTTGTACATGTACATGTATATACACAAATTTATTAACAATTTACAAAGACTGACGTCGGCTGCACAATATACAAAGACGTTAGCTGTATCATGTATGCATGTGCGGCGTGTTTTGTCTACCCAGGCCAAGTACATGTTTATAATGCTTTAATAATTGGCCCAAAATGGGTCCACAGAACCGATGATTCACTCTCTATCTTCAACCATACTTCAACTTGTAGGTTTGTTTTTGTGTTTTTTTACTCAAGAAAAAAAGGGCCGGGCCCGGACCCCTTGGAACCCCCCCCCCCCCCCCCCCCCCCCACCCCCCTGTATCCGCCCATGCACATTAATTTGTTTATAATTTATAAATACAATTCAAATGAGTGGTATTTCTAATTGCAAACACTGAACAAAGCAGAGTAGTCAAGACGGTCCTTTACAGGGTGGCCCCCAAAACGGACAAGCACACTTCTACTATACCCCGAGGTCAAAACTATACCTATACCAATAGATAGAACATATTTCTATAGGAAAAATGATAGCAAGATGTCTCTGTTTCGGCCAGTAGTTTTAGCTCCATACCCTATTTTGTGAAGCCTGGGTACTTTCGCACCGAGAAATAACTAAACCGCCACCGCGAATTTAAAGTGACGTGGTTTAATTATGAATTGTTTAATTATCAAAATGACATCTGACTTCGCTTCACAAGATAGGGTCTGAAGCTAAAACTACTGGCCCATATCGAGATATCTTCTAGAAAGATTCGCCATCCATTGGTATAGGTAGTTTGGGCCTCAGGGTAGTGGAAGTATGCTTGTCCGTTGAGGTCAGCCTGTACACGCACGTTTGTTTATGGTGTTTCTTTTGTTCCTCTCGATGATTTCCTTTGTTTGTACTCAAACTTTTTTCCGACGGCTCTCATTGGTTTTGTACACAAATCTCAATCGAGGACGTCCTCGATTCTAACCCTAACCCCAATTCACGTTCGTGTCGCGAGGCATGTGTCCTCCATAACAAACGCACATATACATGCCATACGGAAGCCCGTATACTTCAATCATACATAATGATTGTTGCAAAAAACAGACCTTTCGTTTCAGTGTTTAACTTTTGGCTCTAGCCTATTATGTTGTGTGACCTTATGCTAACATTTTCAGCTCAGAAAAAAATCACCTAAACCGTTAATTTAAAAACTAAAAGTTGAACGGAAAGAACGGTGCAAAAAATTCAAATTCAAATTATAATGTTTAACTTGATGACAAGCGCCTCGCCTGCAGCCAGAGAGATTCCGCTCATACCCTGGGGGTTTCCGTTGCGATCCATGTTGCTGCTGACTTCAATGACCCCAGTGTCATCCTCGGCTTTCAACTCTAACTTCATTAGGGCTGCGGTGTAATCCTCAGTAGACTCGGAGGTACCAGCGTTGATGATGACTAGGAAGGAATCAAGGCCCGGTGTATCAGGCATGCGGAGGAAAGAGAAGATCTTGTCGTTCACGATGACGTACTTGAGGTGGTTGGTTTGGAAGGCAGGCTCGTCTTTCCGAAGTGCTGCTAGCTTCTTGTAGAGTGCCAACGCGGAGGTGTTGTCTGCCTTTTGGTCAGCAACGTTGACTCCTGAGAGGTAGTTCTGGTTGACAGGAAGCCATGTTTTCCCGGAGGTGCTGCTGAAGCCGGCATGGGATGACCTGTCCCACTGCATCGGGGAACGCTCAGGGTCTCGTGTGTACTCTTTCCAGTGGTTCGGATTGTTTTTGGCAAATGGATCCCGACTTTCGTTATATGAGACCCAGATGTCCCCCATAGCTATCTCGTCGCCGTAATATGTCTTGGGAGTTCCAGGGAGAAGCAGCTGAATAATGGTTAATGCCCGAGTGTAGTTGGCCCCTATACGATGAGGGATGCGAAAATTGTCGTGGTTACAGATGATCCAGTTTGGCCATTTATCAGACGGTAGGTCTTTCATCCAGTCGTTGACCAGTTGGTGTATTTTTGTCCCAGAGAGGTTCCACCTCTTAAGTTGAGTCAATGCATAGTTGAAGGGGAAGTCTGCTTCAGGACGTTCTAGGGTTCCGTAGTACGGGAGAAGTGCTTTGTGAGTATCGTAAGTCTCCGTTGCCATGAAACGGTAGTTTGATTCCTTGCTGTATTTACCCAACACTGATCGCCACGCGTACAATAATTCATGTATCTCCGGGAGATCGGACGTCTTGTTGTGGATAAGGCTGTGATACTGGGGTCGCTCGTCTGGTATTGGCGTGTAGTCTGGATTGATTGGTTCGTCCTCCAAGTCTTCGCTTTCGTAAATGTGTCTGACTGCATCAATACGAATACCGTCTACGCCTTTTTCGAGCCAGAATTGTAGAACATCTATTATCTCCAGCTGAACTGCGGGATCACGGTGATTCAGATCTGGCTGCTTTTTAAGGAATTGGTGCAGGTAGAACTGCTGTCTCTCTGGTACCCACTCCCATACCGTACCGCCCAGCAGACCCACCCAGTTATTTGGAATGCATTCCTCAGGAGGATCAGAACAATTCTTCTTCGCGTCTACCCAAACATAGTAATCTTTGTATCGGTTGGTGCTGTCTTTGTTTTTCTTGCTCTCTATAAACCACTGGTGCTCATCGCTGGTGTGGTTGGGGACAAAATCCATCACGAGTTTAAGGCCAAGCCGGTGTGCCTTACTGATCAGCTCATCAAAGTCAGCCATGCTACCGAATGTGGGATCGATATCTTTGAAATCGGCCACATCGTAGCCAAAGTCGACCATGGGCGACTTGTAGACGGGATTTAACCATAAGGTACCTACCCCAATGTCGTTGAAGTACTCCAGGCGGGACGTGATACCAACGAGGTCCCCTACACCATCACCGTCCGAGTCCATGAAGGAACGCGGGTAGATCTGGTACACGATCGTACTCTTCCACCATTCATCCCATCTAAATCCAACAGCTGTGTTTGGTAGAAACACGAACAGGAGAAAAACGCGCATGGCCGCCATCATGACTTTTCGTTTAAAATAACTGTCGAAGCTTGTGGTATATACGTGTATTTTATGTTTCAATACCGCCGTAGGGGTATTCGCTGACCGTTATTTATCATGATCAGCCACGTTATTAAGCACATGCGCATAAGCTGGGCGCAGCAGGCCCTATAGGTCGCTCTAGACGCTAGGTGTCTTGATTTGTAGGCAATCGTCTGGCAAATTCATTGAGCAGTTTTGGAAGTATCAACAACAGGTTGACTGCCAATATTCTTTACGCCCGCACAATTCACTTCTACGAAACCCGAGAAGTGTATTGAAGACGATCACGTTCTCCCATTTGATATATTTTCATCGTGTTCTATGATGTGAAGGATCAGTTGCACTCGCGTGCGTTGTGCTGAAACAATAACCTGGCTACCCAAAATAAACATCCGTTGTTCACATTGCAAGACACAAAGGGTTTAGTTGCCAGTGGCCCGTGTCGTATAGGGTTATCAACTGCATTGCAACAAATATATGTATATATACACGTACACACATGTATATACCAGCAGAGGGTACTATACTGCACTGGCTGTTATTTTCGGCCAAACTTCAACATGGAAGCTATGCGCACTGTTCTTCTCATCGTGTTAATACCGAACTTGGCAGAAGGATTTACATGGGATGAATGGTGGAAGGGTACTATCGTGTACCAAATCTACCCGCGTTCCTTCATGGACTCGGACGGAGATGGCGTGGGGGATCTAGATGGTATCACGTCCCGCCTGGAGTACTTCAACGACATCGGGGTAGGCACCGTATGGCTGAGCCCGGTGTACAAGTCGCCCATGGCCGACTTGGGCTACGATGTGGCCGATTTCAAAGCTATCGATCCCATATTCGGTACCATGGCTGACTTTGATGAGCTGATCAGTAAGGCACACCGGCTTGGCCTTAAACTCGTGATGGATTTTGTCCCCAACCACACCAGCGATCAGCACCAGTGGTTTATAGAGAGCAAGAAAAACAAAGACAGCACCAACCGATACAAAGATTACTATGTTTGGGTAGACCCGAAGAAGAATTGTTCTGATCCTCCTGAGGAATGCATTCCAAATAACTGGGTGGGTCTGCTGGGCGGTACGGTATGGGAGTGGATACCAGAAAGACAGCAGTTCTATCTGCATCAGTTTCTTAACATTCAGCCAGATCTCAACTATCGTAACCCCGCCGTGCATTTGGAGATGATCAACGTCCTGCGATTCTGGCTGGAGAAAGGCGTAGATGGCTTCCGTGTAGACGCAATCAGACACATGTATGAAAGCGAAGGCCTGGAGGATGAACCAACCAACCCCGATTATTCGTCTATACAGAGTAAACAGGCCGGTTATGACAGTCTTGTTCACACCAAGACGTTTGATATGCCGGAAGTGCACGACCTTATCTACGAATGGCGAAGCGTCTTAAATGAATACAGCATGGAACCAAAATACCGGTTCCTGACACTGGAAACTAATGACACTCACAAGACACTTCTCCCGTACTACGGAACTCCGAGTCGTCCTGAGTCAGATTTTCCTTTCAATTTTGGACTTACTGCACTCAACATAAAGAAACTCAGCGGGACCACAGTTCATCAGCTGGTCAATGCATGGATGGTGGACCTACCGCATGATGGATGGCCGAACTGGGTGATTGGTAATCATGACTGTTCTCGTATCGCTGATCGAGTGGGAATCAAATACGCACGAGCTTTAAACGTCTTGAATCTGCTTCTTCCAGGAACCCCTAAAACCTACTACGGAGAAGAGATATGTATGATGAATACTTGGGTCCCACTCAACAAATCCCAGGATCCTTATGCAGGCTTAGAAGCTAGCCACTGGAAGGACGGACGAGATCAAGAACGTTCTCCAATGCAATGGGACAGATCGTCGCATGCCGGCTTCAGTACCACTCCCGGGGATACATGGCTTCCGACCAACCAGAACTACCTCTCAGGAGTCAACATTGCTGACCAAAATGCAGACAACACATCTGCGTTGGCACTCTACAAGAAGCTAGCAGAACTCCGGAAAGACGAGCCTGCCTTCCAAACCAACTACCTCAAGTACGTCATCGTGAACGACAAGATCTTCTCTTTCCTTCGTATGCCTGATACACCAGGCCTTGATTCCTTCCTAGTCATCATCAACGCTGGTACCTCTGAGTCTACTGATGACTACTCTGCAGCTTTGATGGAAAGTCACCAGTTGAAGATTGAAGGAAACATCGGGATCATCACGATCAGCAGTAACATGGATCAAGAGAGAGTGTCTCGAGATATGAGCAAGGTCTCTGTCGCAATAGGCGAAGCACTTGTTATCAAAGTCTCTTTATAGGGTATACAATCCGTCCCTAGCTGTGAAGAGCGAGGCTCTATCGACCCATCAGGTTAAAACCATAAGGCCCGTTCTTACAGCCAGGCAGAAAAAGACAGAATGATTCTTTCAATGGACATTAATAATTATTTGATGCAATGCCAAATGCAGCACTTTCTTGAGGACAAATTCTGTTCGCTTGGTTGCTCAACTACGAAATCATTTGCAGTTTTATTTATGTCGCCTTACTCGTTTCTATTTTGAGTGGTAATTTATAAGAAATTATATAAAATTGTAGATCAAACTTATTTTGCGGTTGACAGTAAAACGGTGAAAATTTAATCTGATACATAGAGTAAATCGAAGTACTGTTGGGGTTTTATCTACCGACAAGTGTTAAGCAGTTAGCGCCAGGATTATGATGACATTTACTTGGCCCCGCCGAGGGATTGTTTTTCACGAACCTCGATCCGAGATTGAATTAGGCCGGCATCTGATGGTAGTACACCCTATTTCCGGCTTCGGGGCGTGTTTATCCGTCATTCGTTTCGAATTCCGGAAAAAAACCACGTTGCGTGTATATGTACATGTACGTCAAATGACGCGAACTCACGGCACGGCCCAGCTCTCGCAATACATGTACCTATAAAAGCTGGTTCGTACTTCACGCGAAAACAAATGCGATGCAGATTTGCCGTCAGGAAACATTCGCTGCGAAAATTCGCCAAGTTAAAATGTGTTCAACTTTTACGAAATCGCAAGCCCCAAATTCACATCGGCCTTCGCTTTCGTGCCGAGTATGAAACTACGAAGCGGGTGATTTTGTTTTATCTCTCAATTCAGCTAACTCGTACGAACGACTTATATGCCGTATGTACGACTTATGTCTCGTACATACGACTCAAATGTAACTCGCACGTACGACTTATTTGTCGCACATATGGCCTATATGTCGTACGTGCGACTTATATGTCGTACGCACGACGTATATCTCGTACGTGTGACTGAATTACATGTAACTCGTACGTACGACTTATATCTCGTTATGAATTGTAACTCTTGTGTGTACGACTTATGAAGTCTAAGTCAAGTCATCTTATTTTAATCACTTTCTAGTGTATGCGGTTGGCAGTATCTATATCCAAAGATGGCGGACAAACTTAATTGTGCACCTGTTACTGAATGAGGAACCGTAATGTATAAGTCTTACGTACAACTTAAGTCCCATACGACTTAAGTCGTACGTACGACATAATACTGAGAGATAATTTTCACCATGTCACTATTCAGGGGCCAATTTCATAGAGCTGCCTAAGCACAAATTTGTGCTTGAAGTACAAAAGCCCTTGCTTAATAAATCAGATAGGGAGCCAAAATTCAATGTGATTGTTATGCTAAGCTAACAACAGCTGAATGCCTACCACAAACAATATACATCACATGAAGTTGTGGCTGGTAAGCTGGTTTTACTAAGTGTGATGGACGAAGTTCGGCCATCATTCCGGGATTCAACTTACGAACAAGAACTCGGAAATAAAGACACTAAACAGAGAGGATTTCCGTACTCTCAATAATTTATTACGTAGCCAACATGGCAACAGTAAGTATACAGGGAGCAATGGCGACCACACGACTCTGGATCATAGAACGACCAGTGCAAGGCAAAACCATGGCTTTTATACAGCAAATAACTGGACTGTTATATAATCTAATCCAAATCGGATTACAGTTAATCCATACAATACTCGTTACGTAGTAAATAACCAGGTGCATCACATACGTGCATCACATACGCCCCTCCTTCAAAGATTGGCTCCTGCCAATTTCACAATAAAGGGCAAACAAATATTTATTTTACAAATTAATACAAATTATACCATTTTAAATCAATAAACATGATTAATCCAACGCGTCTGTTGATCGTCTGTTGATCTTCCAATGTCCTTCCAATGTTCTTCCAATAGTTTAAGGAACTCGATGCCGCGGTTCATCGGTTCCCAAGGGGCAATGTAGAACATCAGACTCTGCTCCAGATCTGGTCTTGTTGTAGCGCTAATTGGAGCCAAGGGCCTCGAGGACTATACAATCATAAAAATAAACATTTAAACTTTGGTTTTTCCAGTAATCTTTACTGGATTACTTCGCAAATAATCCTGTAAAGTTTCATTTAAATTCTCAACTGGTTCCCAAGTATTCTTACTGTTTGCAAAACCTTTCCATTTAATTAGATAGTACAATTTGTCATTCACAATCCTTCCACGTAAAACCCTTTTTACTTCATACTCCTGACCGATTTTATCAGGACTTGGAACTCCTGAAATCCCTGGAATCCAATTATTGTTTCCAGTTTGAGTTGCTTTCAGAGGTGTGAAAGATGATTCTGGACAATCTGTATCTTCCAAATTCTGGATTGTTTTTTGTTGTTCAAGATCTGTTGGGGCTTCTTCATTGGCTGGTCGCGCAAACCTATCATAAGCAAATTTCATTCGATTGACATGAATTGGAGCTTTAAGTAATTTGTTATTTTCCATATTTCGAACTCTAAAATTAACAGGGCCAGTTTGTTCAACCAACAAGTATGGACCACACCAAAATTGAGAAAGTTTCCTGGAAAGTCCTTTTTGAGTTACCGGAAAATACAAATACACAACATCTCCCACCTGATAAGGTACATTCTGAGTACGTTTATCATAACGTCGTTTCATTGAAGACTGGTTTAACTTCAATTGTTGTTTTGAGATCTCTCTTGTTACCTCCAATTGTGTAATAAGATCATGCAAGTATTCTCTCACATTACGATCTTTATACTGCGGTTTCGGACAAAGCGACACGTCGATAGGCAACACAGCCTCCCTCCCATACAACAAAAAGAACGGACTAAACCCTATGGAATTATCTGCTGGTGTACTGCTATATGCAAATTGAATTGCGGGGATAAATTTGTCCCAATTAGTCTGAAACTTGTTAACATAATGAGTAATTGTATCCAAAATTACAGCATTAAAGCGTTCCTGCACCGCATTGCATTGTGGATGATATGGACTTGTATTAACCTTATCAGTCCTCATTAATTTACAGACCTCAGCTACAATTTTACTCAAGAAATTTGATCCTCTGTCGCTAAGTAATATACGAGGACAGCCATGATTGCAAAATACTTCTCTAAAGAAAGCAGTGGCGACAGTAATTGCATCTGTGGCAGATATAGGAACCAACATCGGCCACCTCGTACAGTGATCTGTAAAGCATAAGACATATTTGTTACCAGAAGTTGTTACAGGGAGTGGTCCCAAAATATCAACGGTAACTCTTTCAAATGGTTCAGCAGTTTCCATGATAAGGAGTGGAGCTACAACTTTATGTTTGGGAGTTTTTGTTTTAGCACAAGAATCACAAGATCATACCCAGTTGTCAATGTCCTTATGCATATATTTCCAGTAGTACTTTTGTCTGATTTTACTATAAGTCCTGTGAAATCCAAAATGAGCTGATAATACATGATCATGACAATTATAAATAATAGTATCCACCAAAATGTGTGGTATATATAATTGAACAGTATCTCGCTCAGGTAATGTACGTGTCTTAGGAGTATACCATACATGATATAAAATACCATCATACACAAAATATTGATTAGCTTCTGAAAGCAATTTACGAGCTTTCTTATTTGTCGGCACAATATTTGAATGAAGAAGATCTATCATAGATTTGGCAAAACTATCTTTCTGTTGTTCTTGTCTAAACTTATCCAAATCCAGATTATCATAAACATTTGGTAGTTTAGTTACATATTTATCCATCTTTTGACCAATACGTTTATTATACTGATATCTAATATTTCGAGGTTCAGACATCAAACAAAAATCAGTATTATTTTCTACTAAGGGTTTGTCAGGATGTAACTGATGATCTTCTGTCAACTGCACATTAACAAATATCTTATCTTCGACACATACATTTGATTCTTGAGATCTACTAAGTGCATCAACATTTGTCTGTTTGCTTCCTGGTCTATGCTCAATATCAAAATTGAATGATTGCAAATACAATGACCATCGAGCTAAACGACCCGAGGAATGTTTATCCTTAAACAACCACTTCAATGCTTGATGATCTGTAATGACAGTAAACTTACGTGGACCCATAAGATACGAGGAGAACTTCTTAATTCCCCTACTACTGCTAATGCCTCCAATTCGGTAATCGCATAATTTCGTTCTGCTGGAGATAAAGATCGACCACCATATGCTATAACACGTTCTTTATCATTCTGTACTTGTGATAAAACAAAACCTAATCCTTTAGTACTTGCATCAGTTTGCAAAATAAATTCGGAACCATCAAACTGAGGAAATGCCAGGATTGGGGGTTCTATAAGATGTTGTTTCAATAATAGAAACGCCTCATCGCATTCTTGAGTCCATACAAATGTAACATTCTTCCGAGTAAGGGCTGTTAAAGGACAAGCGATCTTGCTATAATCCTTAATATACCGTCTGTAATATCCGGTAAACCCCAAAAAGGTTCTAATTTCGGAGACAGTCTTAGGTCTTGGATATTCATTAACAACCTTAATTTTGTCAAAATCGGTAGCAATGCCATCAGAACTAATTATATGCCCAAGATACTTGATCTGATCTTTAGCAAAAGCACATTTTTCTGGTTTTAGTTTCAAATTGGCTTCTCTAAATTTGTCAAATACCTGTCGCAAATGCTTTAGATGGTCAGTAAAGGAATTACTGTAAACAATTACATCTAATTACATCTAAATACACTAAGCAAATTTTCCAATGCAATCCTCGTAGAACCTCTTGCATGGTCCTTTGAAAAGTACAAGGTGCATTATGAAGACCAAATGGCATAACATTGAACTCAAAGAGACCATCTTGAGTAATAAATGCAGTCTTTTTTTTAGCGTCATTTTCCAAAGCGATTTGCCAATAGCCGGAGGCCATGTCTAAGGTGGAAAAAAATAATGGCCGTTGCATACCAAGGTTGTCAAAAGTATCCGAAATATTTGGCAAAGGAAAAGTATCACGTTCAGTTATACGGTTTAAAGCTCTAAAGTCTACACAAAATCTATAATCACCCGATTTCTTTTTTACCATAACAATGGGACTTGCAAATGGGGAAGTAGATTCAGAGATCACACGATCCTTCAGCATCTTTTGAACATGTTCTCTTATAGTTTGCTGCAAAAGTGGTGAATGCCTATATGGTCGGGATCTAACTGGAGGACTGTTTCCCGTATTAATATCGTGTTTTACCTTATCGTAAAAACCTGGTGTACCATTTTCAATGTGAAATATATCAGAATACTCGTTGAGTAGCATGTTTAATTGAACCTTTTGATCTGGTTTTAAAGATTCTGCCACATCAACTTTATTCAAAACTTCACCTGAAGAATTGTAACACTCGTAATTTTCGTGTTCAGAATCGCATTCTACGAATGAGTTATCAAAATTGGTCAATTTGGTAATATCATTCGTATCGACAACGGAAAAAGTCCCAATCTTAGTACGAGGGTACAGTGTCACTGGATTATCCGATGGATTCATAGCCATAACAATGACATTACCATTTGATTTCGACTTCTGAGTAACAGAAATTGTATTAGCAATTAATACGCCTAGATTTTGAACATTTCGTCCAGTAGTACACTGACCAATAATACCAGAAGGCATATTATTCTTAACCTTGGCATAGAAAACTGTTTGTGATCGAGCTGGAATGTTAATTTCTTTAACGGTTCGCAACTGATTCTTTCTATGAATTTTCAATTTTGATCTGCCAAAATCAATAGTTGCATTTTGTGTATTCAAAAAACTGTACACCTAATATTACATTGCAACTGAGTCCTTCGGCTATATGAAATGGTACAGTGAACCGTTTTCCAGCAATGACAATTGGAACATAAATACATCCAGTAATAACAAGTTTACCTCCATCTGCTACTTTTGCCGACACAATCTTTGAATCACACATAAGAAATTTGGTCAAAAACTGATTTGTTTGTAAGTACCGATTTGATAGCAAATTAACTGTTGCACCAGTATCTCTCAAACAATTTACAGTATCTGTACCAATCGAAATTGGAATAGTACTGGTCTTTGTCAAATCAATTTCAATGGGATCATGGGTTTTCAAATCCTTGCCACCTACATTTTTATGTTTGACCCCTTTGTTTTGGAACGTAGAAGGCTGTACTATAGTTTAACTTGTGGCCGTCAATGTGTAATTTAGAAAAGCAATCGGCCTTCCTATGCCCATACTTTCCACATCTAGGACAGATACCATCAAACTTAACATTCCTTGGAAACGACACACGTTTATTTGACTGATCTGACCTTTTGTAATTTAACTGACTAGGAGACCTGGGTTGTTTGTGAACCCACTTTACTGTTTCTTCAATGTGATTCAATTGACATTGTATCTTAGTAATACTTGCTTCCATCTTAACAAATTGGTCATCAGTATTAGAGTTAACAACACTAATCTTGGTAGGAGTCGAGATCTTATCTATACTTTCGCCCAGTCTAGCGAAATCAATGGCTTCCACTATACTTTTGGGCTGCTTAGAAATGACAAACGCTTTAAGCGAGGATTTTAATCCCCGAACAAATCTACCTATTTGTTCATTTTCTGAATATTTCAATTGACGGCTCAATTGAAGAATGTCTGATACATAACAATCAATTGACTCGAATTCACCCTGAGAACGGTCAGCTAATTTCGCTTCACGAACCCATCTAGCACTATCGCCTTCAAATACTTGTTGAAGAGTAGTAACCACTCTAGAGAAGTCATTTTTGTCACTATCTGACAAACCTACATAACAAATGGCAGCTGGTCCTTTTAATCGAAGGCCCAAAGCTAAGGCTTTTTTGTCTGGAGCGAAATCTCGCAATTTAGCGTATATATCAAATCTGTTAAGAAAAAGATCAAGATCTTCCGTTCCTGAATATGTGTCGTCATATTTACATTCTTATTTACTAGTCATAGTGAAATAGGTAATACAATTAATACATATAAATACAGAGTACGTTTTTTTGGACAATCTGTATCTTCCAAATTCTGGATTGTTTTTTGTTGTTCAAGATCTGTTGGGGCTTCTTCATTGGCTGGTCGCGCAAACCTATCATAAGCAAATTTCATTCGATTGACATGAATTGGAGCTTTAAGTAATTTGTTATTTTCCATATTTCGAACTCTAAAATTAACAGGGCCAGTTTGTTCAACCAACAAGTATGGACCACACCAAAATTGAGAAAGTTTCCTGGAAAGTCCTTTTTGAGTTACCGGAAAATACAAATACACAACATCTCCCACCTGATAAGGTACATTCTGAGTACGTTTATCATAACGTCGTTTCATTGAAGACTGGTTTAACTTCAATTGTTGTTTTGAGATCTCTCTTGTTACCTCCAATTGTGTAATAAGATCATGCAAGTATTCTCTCACATTACGATCTTTATACTGCGGTTTCGGACAAAGCGACACGTCGATAGGCAACACAGCCTCCCTCCCATACAACAAAAAGAACGGACTAAACCCTATGGAATTATCTGCTGGTGTACTGCTATATGCAAATTGAATTGCAGGGATAAATTTGTCCCAATTAGTCTGAAACTTGTTAACATAATGAGTAATTGTATCCAAAATTACAGCATTAAAGCGTTCCTGCACCGCATTGCATTGTGGATGATATGGACTTGTATTAACCTTATCAGTTCTCATTAATTTACAGACCTCAGCTACAATTTTACTCAAGAAATTTGATCCTCTGTCGCTAAGTAATATACGAGGACAGCCATGATTGCAAAATACTTCTCTAAAGAAAGCAGTGGCGACAGTAATTGCATCTGTGGCAGATATAGGAACCAACATCGGCCACCTCGTACAGTGATCTGTAAAGCATAAGACATATTTGTTACCAGAAGTTGTTACAGGGAGTGGTCCCAAAATATCAACGGTAACTCTTTCAAATGGTTCAGCAGTTTCCATGATAAGGAGTGGAGCTACAACTTTATGTTTGGGAGTTTTTGTTTTAGCACAAGAATCACAAGATCGTACCCAGTTGTCAATGTCCTTATGCATATATTTCCAATAGTACTTTTGTCTGATTAATACAAATTAATACAAATTATACCATTTTAAATCAATAAACATGATTAATCCAACGCGTCTGTTGATCGTCTGTTGATCTTCCAATGTCCTTCCAATGTCCTTCCAATAGTTCAAGGAACTCGATGCCGCGGTTCATCGGTTCCCAAGGGGCAATGTAGAACATCAGACGCTGCTAATCTCGTTATGAATTGTAACTCTTGTGTGTACGACTTATGAAGTCTAAGTCAAGTCATCTTATTTTAATCACTTTCTAGTGTATGCGGTTGGCAGTATCTATATCCAAAGATGGCGGACAAACTTAATTGTGCACCTGTTACTGAATGAGGAACCGTAATGTATAAGTCTTACGTACGACTTAAGTCCCATACGACTTAAGTCGTACGTACGACATAATACTGAGAGATAATTTTCACCATGTCACTATTCAGGGGCCAATTTCATAGAGCTGCCTAAGCACAAATTTGTGCTTGAAGTACAAAAGCCCTTGCTTAATAAATCAGGTAAAGAGCCAAAATTCCATGTGATTGTTATGCTAAGCTAACAACAGCTGAATGCCTACCACAAACAATATACATCACATGAAGTTGTGGCTGGTAAGCTGGTTTTACTAAGCAAGAATGTTTTTGCTTAAGCAATTTTTATCCTTAATCTGCTCTATGAAATTGGCCCCTGCTTCGTATGAACCGACTTTAATACAATCGAAACAAAATGGTTGCACTCTCCTTGGGAATGAAACTCGCTGCTGTCGTTCCCATGGTTCGTATTAGATTGCAGGCGTTCAAATTAATGTATTATACCCGACATTTTCATATTAACACATCCTAAGTTGAAGTTATGTCATTCGGTTCAAGTCATCATCCAATTTAGCAGTAGGTTTGGTTAAGGGTAATTGTTTGCACGAGATTCTTATTCTTTTGTATTCGTTTACTCGTATTCTGTTTAAAAGGCAAGATTCGAGGCAATAACGTTCCGACTTTCGACTGCATGCTATCTGCTATTATATCCTTTTAATCTATAGAAATGAACATGTAAACTAGTGCTACGGGAAAATCGAATTAAACGTAAAGATCGACGTGTATTCATGAAATATTGCTTTTTTGTGTTCTGTTTCAAATTGTTGACCTTTTACTCTTCTATTTTTTAAAGTGAATAAAGAAATTGGCAAGGTGGGACTCGAGCCTGCGAGATTCTTTGTTCACTTTGAAATGTATGCAAATTAAAAATTGCTATCCTTGTTTTCTTACATCTCTTACATTTTGATTTAATTAGCGTGAACAATATTAAAGGAGCACTATGTCCTAAAAATCCCCGAAAATGTCATGTTTTGGATTGTTTACTTATCCTATTTCAAGCAAAATTATAGTTGAAAGGGAAACCAACCTAATGTGTTATCATTTCCAAGAAAATACGAACAAACCAGGTTGTTTACGTTTGACGCGGCAAACATTTTAGGGTATTCGTACACACGCATTTCCAATTATCCAGCCATCAGGAAATTATGGGCTGTATCTCGTATCAGCGCAGTGACTACATCAGACTGGTGCCGCAAACCTTGCATTAAATACACGACTGATATCATACTGATAATTAAGGTTACATGCCACTGATACGTGTCTTGATATCAGCATCGCCGCAGCTACATACGTTGTCATGGTATCGCGACTGGCACCCAAACAGCTCGAGTTTTTTTTTGGGGGGGGGTCAGAAAAACGACCCTAGAAACTCGTTCTACACAAGAAGGTCAGAAAAACGACCCTAGAAACTCGTTCTACACAAGAATAACACAAACGCCCAGTTTTTTTAAAGGATGACTGTGTGGATGTTCATATCCTACTTTTAAATGCTCTTTCCGATAAACATCATTGCGTTCAAAACGCAATTTGTAGAGCAATTGGCCGAATCCAGGACATAGTGCCCCTTTAAAGAAATACGACCATAAAGAAAGAAATTAATGATCAACAATGCATTTGTTTTTATTAAGCGGAGAATGTATAAACACTTAATTAAGTGGTATTAGTGACAGTACACACGCACAACACATAAAGGCAAACGGCGCCGAACTTGACTTACATTGCAGATTTGATGTATAAACACAGCCGTCATCTATTCACGTGACACGTACTAGAACTACTCAT
Organism: Crossaster papposus; assembly: GCA_037893245.1. Taxonomy (NCBI): domain Eukaryota; kingdom Metazoa; phylum Echinodermata; class Asteroidea; order Velatida; family Solasteridae; genus Crossaster; species Crossaster papposus. The sequence continues at coordinate 156,563 of JBAIAA010000876.1, forward strand.
TCAATTCTATTATTGAAACTTTGTAAAATGTACATTGTACATTTCGGAATTGATATTCATTATTATATAAATACAGGCGTCTATCCACGTGTCACATACGTATTATTGAGAGCAAAATAAAAAAACTTTGGGAGACATCTCCATAGAGACGTGCACAAAATTTTTCATTCTTTATTGTAACCTAACCCGTTTTTACCTAGAGCTTTTTCCACTAAATTTCATATTTATGCATTTTGGACCCTACTCTATCAATCTAGACTGTAAAAAAACCAAAAATATCGTTTTTTAAGGTAGCTGGGGAATTAGGGAGACACTAAAATGTCTCCCTAAGTCCAATGTCTCCCAACTACCTAAAAACTTACGCTAAAATGTCTCCCGAAGGTGCTCATTGTAAATATAATACAAGGCATTTATATGGCGCTCTACAAAGATCACAGCGCCTAAAAATCAACATGCAACACACACATACACAAAAATATTATATATTTATCAACAAATGGGAAATAAGTGTGTTTTGAGTAGGCGCTTGAAGATCACAATGGACGCCGCTTCCCTGATAATAACCGGCAGTTGATTCCACAGATTCGGAGCAGCAACAAAAAATGAGCTATCCCCGGCTTTCTTGTTGGAGCGAGGAACAACCAGTCGGGTGACATTAGAAGGGGAGTGGAGTCTCATGCGATCTTCAGGTCTCTCTTTGTTATAACAAGCTAGATTATCAGTAATGTAGCTTGGGGATTGACTACTGATAGATTTATATACATACAACAGGATTTTGAACACGATTCTTTCGTTGACAGGGAGCCAGTGAAGCGAGCGCAGTAAGTGACCAGATGAACTTTCTCTGCCGCATGAAAACACAAGACGCGCAGCTTTATTTTGAAGACGCTGTACACGTCTTATGTCGACTTCCCTGGCACCATGTAGCAAAGAGTTGGCATAGTCAATACGAGAAAGAACCAAAGATCTAACAGCATTTTGGCAAGCCTCCTGAGTGAGAAACTGGCGAATCCGCCATAAATTACGAATATGAAAATTAACACTTCTACAAATTGTATTGTTGTGACTGGTCATGGATAATGCAGAATCAAGTGTAACCCCTAGATTCTTAACAGTGTTGGAGGGCTTAATACATGTGTCTCCAAGTTTTAACTCAATATGTGGTAATTTGTTGATGACTGTCGGTGTAGCAAAAACAAAGAATTCAGTTTTGTCTTGATTTAGCTGTAACATGTTATGGGCCATCCAAGTATTGATCTTAGAAATACAAGTGGAATGATTAGTGAGCGTACGATCAGAATCACCAGCCACTTTTGGGTCAAATTCTGCATAGAGCTGGGTATCGTCAGCATAAAATAATATGAACATTTAGATTGTGTTCTCTGATGATATTACCAACTGGATGAGTGTACACGGTGAAACACTGTGGGCCTATTACTGAGCCCTGGGGTACCGAGATTCTTAAAACATGCTCAAAGAATTGAACAGTCTTGATGGATACGGCGTCCATTGAGATAAGACATGAACCTGGGGCCAATTTCATAGAGCTGCTATGCTAAAAAATTTGCTTAGCACAAACAAGTTATGCTCATTAAAAACAGGTTATCAGCCAAAATTATACGTGTTTTTCATGCTAAGCAAAAAAACAGAAGATTATCAATCCAGAACAATAAAGATCAGGTGAAAATTTGGTCTGTAACCTTGTTTTTGCCAAGGACAAATTGTCATGCTAAGCAAATTGTTGTGCTTAGCAGCTCTATGAAATTGGCCCCAGGACTTAGTGGCACCTGTAATACCCAAACAAGTCTCAAGTCTGTCAAGAAGTATTCCATGATCAATAGTATCAAATGCTGCTGACATGTCAAGTAAAACCAAGAGAACAACTTTGTTTTTATCTAGGGATTGCAAGATGTCATTTTTCACCTTAAGCAAGGCAGTCTTATTACTGTGGTGGGATTTATATGCTGACTGGAATTTTTCACTGAGATGGTTGTTTTTTACATGATTTGTAACTTGACATGACGCAGCCTTTTTAATTACTTTTCCAATGAATTTGATATTTAAAACAGGTCGATAACTCTTAAAGGCATTGGGATCGAGGGTAGGTTTCTTAAGAACAGGGGTGATTATCGACTGCTTGAAGGTTTCAGGGAAAATACCAGATGGAAGGGAAGCGTTAAGACTGAGTTGCTCTAAAAATCAAAGAAGTGGTGGCAGATTTTGTTTTATGGATTTCGTTTATTCTTTGCACACGTGAAGGCCTTCATCCAGAATGTAAAAAGAAAGCATATTTATTGCATCCACACTTTGGTTGCCATGACAACGGGTGAAAATAGAAAGTTACCACATTTCGCCTAATTTAGCTCTTTTCATAAGTAAAAATGACCAAAGGTTGTGAGCTTCACTGTATAAAGACCAAATAGTTTGCCTACCTCTCAGCTAAACATGGTAAAGATACGTCCTTAATCTTTCCAAAAATGCACTTGATACAAGTACAGTTAATTGTGAATGGAAGATTCCATTATTCCATATAGGTGTGTTTTGAGCAAAAGTCAATTTGGGAAATAGAGGTGGTTGCTAAAATTGTCAGAAGTCCGAAAGTGGCATATTTAGGAAGGTTTTGCTTCCAGGATTGAAAGATAAGATGCTGGTCTGTAAGAATATGGAAACAAAAGTTTTGGTATTTTTTGTACGGGGGAGCAGTGTTGCCAGAAACTTCATGCTTTATTTATTTTTAAATGTATATTTTCAGATTTAATATATGGAAAATAATGCTCTTAATCTTTCCAAAAATGCACTTGATACAAGTACAGTTAATTGTGAATGGAAGATTCCATTATTCCATATAGGTGTGTTTTGAGCAAAAGTCAATTTGGGAAATAGAGGTGGTTGCTAAAATTGTCAGAAGTCCGAAAGTGGCATATTTAGGAAGATTTTGCTTCCAGGATTGAAAGATAAGATGCTGGTCTGTAAGAATATGGAAACAAAAGTTTTGGTATTTTTTGTACGGGGGAGCAGTGTTGCCAGAAACTTCATGCTTTATTTATTTTTAAATGTATATTTTCAGATTTTATATATGGAAAATAATGCTCTTAAATGACTTTCTACATGCTGAACAATGATGCTGACTGACAAAATACCAGGACAAAATATAGTAAAGCAGCTTACAAGTATAAAAAACATAACTCTAAATTGTATAAACATGCATCGCAAAGACAGTGTTGCCAGAAAGGTAGTATTAAAAGACCAAAACTCGTAACAAAAACTAAATTTACATAGTTGTGTGACAAAGTTGGCAGTGACATTGTTAGTAGTGACACAATTGGCAATGATGCAGTTGGTAATAACATAGTTGGTGATGAAATAATTGGCGGTGACATAATTGGCAATGACATAATTGGCAGCAACAAATGTTGAACAAGTCTTTCAAAAAGGCTTTAGCCATACATATGCAATGACCTTCAAGTTCAATAGTGCATCTGTTTATATGCAGTTTATACACTAGGACATGCTGTAAAAGCATCTCATTTGGTGACTCGCAGGAAGATGCAACAATGCCAAAACATCTTTGAATTTTCATTCACAGATAAAGTGTTTAAAATAAATGCCCCATTTTTCCCATGAAACAGCTAAAAACACTGTATGTAAAGTTAACCCCCATGTTGTGGACATCCGATACTTGCCCTGGCACAGAGTAGATTATGCACAAAGTCTATACATAAAGAGACTTCCATATCCGAAATAGTACATAGAGATAATTTCCATATCAGTATCTCAGATACTGTAGTACATATAAAGTGTATGATTTGAACAGTATCATTTTGATTTCAGAGTATCGTCTCTGTATATAAGATCGATCACACAGAAGACTTTTATAAAGTTGTAGGTATCAGACCTTACATGTAGTTACACTTTTTTCAGCATTCTCCAACATTAAAAAGTATTATGAATATTTTGAGATAAAATACAACTGTTCTCCTTGCTAGAAAGTCCAATATGTTGCCTGTTCCTAGCAGTTGAACTTGATCTATATGTAAAACAGTAAAGCTACAGGATTAATACCACTTACAAGTTCTTGTAGTACATGTAGTAGCAAGTTGGTTATTACCAGTCTGCATGTGTTGAGGACATTGAGGAGTGATCACTTTAGCCCAAGGTGCAAGCATGTATAGTGGGGATATAATGTAAACAGATGGAGATATAATGTAAACATATACTCTCTGAGTCAGTGGTCAGCTTCTTTGAGCAGACGGTCAATTCATTGAGCAATTGTATTTAGTTCAAAGAACATAAACTACTACATTTAACCCCTCTGTAGGTGCCGTGTGTAAGGAATGCTAAACAATGTAAACAATAAGATATGACATTAATAACAAAAAAAAATGCCAAATGAAAAAATTAATTTTTAAAAACATGTATGTTTCATTCCTGAAATTTCAATGCTTCACTATACATGCTTGATATAATGCCAACTTTTGAATGGAATATAGGGCTACAATGTGGATTACACTATATGTTACAACCAAACTAGGCTTAAAGACGGGTTACAGGCAACAGTGTTGCAACTTTGTTTAATTTTGTATCCATGTACATGTATACTGTTATATTTTTATATACTGTAGTCCAGGTCCAAAAGAAAATGTTTGACATAAAAAGTCACTTACCAATTCCATGTTTCTTAACTATTATAGGCCTATATATAAAGGTTCAAATTTAAAAATCATGTCTCTGGCAACACTGACTGCCTTTAATGCCATTTAAGTATTTTTTCTCTTCATATCAACATTCATTTTATGTATTCTATCATAAATATGACCAATTTGTTATATAATTTTGCAATTAGGTCTTTCTTTAATGTATAATTTGTGGCCATTCATTGCGGTTTTTTTCCAGCCAAAGTGCTAACTTTCCGGCAACACTGTTTTTGCGTACTTGAAATACCAAAACATTTTATTCCATGTTTATGTAGGTTGGTATCTTATCTACCAATCATGAAAGTGGCATTATCTACAAAGTGCCACTTTCGGCTTTATGGCCCAATTCAATACCCTATTTTTCGCTATTAGAAAATATGATGACAACACCCCTATTTAAAATAATGGTTTGACCCAAAGTGGAACACACACATTACATGTTAAAATCGTTTTCTGAAAGAGTAAACATGGTTGTGCAATATGTGTGAAAGACAAACTTCTACTCTTTCCCCCTTAGATGTACCAGTGCTTCTAATTTACCTATATTTCATTACTTAAATAGTGTAAAATCTTGAAAAATTTGTTGGAAATCTTATTTTGGCCGTTACCATGGCAACAAACATCTAATATCATTTTTTTTCCTATTTTTGTAATTCATGTACCCATATCTACCCATACATGGAGTATTGCCAAAATCAATTTTTTGAAGTCTGCCACCTTTTAAAAAATATCTTTGATTTTTACAGCAACCCAGTCTTAACAATTCTTGTTATGACCGGTAACACACTAGGCAAGCATCGTTTAACAAGCCAGGATGGTAACGTGTCTAGTGAACACGACTTGTTAGACAGTTGCCTAATGAGTATTTTTCAACGTCAGATTTGGTGAGAATCTTGAAATTAAGCAAATTTATGCTAGGATCTAATTGAAACTGACATGGTATAGTATCTGAGCGGAAAGAAGCTTCAGATGTAACCTTAGATCGGATTTGCTCAACTTTGTCAACGAAAAAGGATATAAAACTATCAGCAAGTTCAGATTCAGAGAGTCACAAACTGGTAATGTTCTTGAAACGCAGTTTAGAAGGCCCCGTATAGTCGTGTACATGTCCTTAGAGCTAGCACTGGTGAATTTGTCGGAGTAGTATGTTTTTTTGCATCAGCAATCAGCTTCTGGACATTTCAATATTTTACATAGAGAAGGATTATTCCGAGAGCGAGCCCGGCGGGGGTGGGGCAGACCCATCCACCACTATTTGACTTCGTATTTTCATGCTACACTTCTTGACGCTTCCGGATGTCTTCCAACTGGACAATCTTATGCTGTTAACCTGTGTTACATAGAATGCGTTGTACTTACCATTAAGATTGGCCTGCATGAAAATTGCTTTCAAAAACACTCATTTGGAAGAATTCTTTCTCTAACAGTGGCACATGCTCGGTGTTGAGTGCTGGTGATATCTTTGAATCGACATTATGGTAAAACCAACGGCATTTGAAAGCTAATTTAGTTATCTGTGAAGCTCATACAAACATCAATAGCAAATGCTGAATATTCAATTAACGCGTTCCAATAAGCCATTTAAATAACATCTGGTACACTGACTTGTTCACACAGCTTGGCACAGTTTAACTTTAAATTCTCCAGACCAAAGACACTGTTGCTATATCACGTGATTCGAGGCAAGCTTTTGCATAGTTACGTAAGAGACGCTCAGCACCAATACATTGTTTACAATGGGTAAGAATGGCAAAAAGACACCAGACCATTCCAAAGCTGGGGGTTGCTAGCGTATGACGCGTAAGGCTTGCCCCGAATCACGTGATATAGCAACAGCGTCTTTGGTCTGGATAATTTAAAGTTAAACTGTGCCAAGCTGTGTGAGCAAGTCAGTGTACCAGATGTTATTCAAATTTAACTCGGGGTCACGCGCAAATGGCTTATTGCACAATTTGTTGTGACACCCTGTACACAGAGATACAACTTCATGGTGTTGTTTAGTATCCGTCTTATTATTTCAGGTACATGTAGTTTGGATGCTTTAAATGAAAAAAAATCTATGCAAATGTTCTACTCTGTAGACGATGTGCCCTCTGTTTACATCTAGGCTACAAGAGGCCCTAGGCAACATAATGTCGGCAAAAACGCTGCTATAATAAACTAAGTGTTGGCATCTATAGTAGTATAGTTGCATTATCAAAATAGGAATTTTATACTGAATACAAAAACAACGCCTTTTCTTTTGATGAGAAGTAATCCCGCCCAGGGTCCAGTGAATTAAAATTATGCAGTCATGAAATGACACACCCAGTCCTCGGATCACGACATCTTTGTTCCCGTTAACAACTGAAACAAATCTCGAAAATGAGAATTACCGTTGAACTCATGTGACGTGAACGGCGGCCCCATTCCTAATGTCAAGAAGATAAACAAGGATATTGTTCTAAGGTAGGATTTACAGTTAATATGTTTAAAATGCTCTACGTGAATAGCAGTGTATTAATTAGGCTATGGTAAAATCCTGCTGTGGCAACATACGCATTTATTCCAGTATTTACCCAGCAACACATACATCTACGCGTCCGCTCTACAACGACACTGTCTTTTCCGAAACATACTTTTATTTGGTCTTTTATCTCTCATGCTTTGTTTCCCCCAACTGCAACTCGACCATCCTTCATTATACTGTACAAACCCCCTTCTTAAAATAATGGTCATCCTTTATATTTCGCTAATTTGGTCCCGCCTAAAACCTAAAGTTTAAATCAATATTTTCGTTGTCGCTATATTAGTGCGTACGTGTTTTACGCCTTGCCATACACACGTTCACGTGCGCAGAATGACAGAGATAATTGGCGTCACCATCCCGTTGCTAAGGAGGGCGGGGCTTATGGTCAAATCCGGATCGGTCTATTGTCAGAATCATTTATCATTTAAACCATCGTACACAAACACAACATAACATACTCAATAATGCTGATATTGTGCGAGCTGCAGCGACCTGCGTAGAACCCGCACACTTCAATTACTACTAATACTTGGACATCAATAGATTTGTCAACGTTACATCAGAAAGATTTACTACCTAAACTGGAAGCCTCCATTGCCTCCCCTGCCAAAACAGACTGCAACCACGAGTGGTGTAGAACATGTACAACCTAAAGAATTATCAATAACAAATAGGAAAATGTATGAATTGGACAAATTTACTTCTGGAAATTGAGAAGAAAAGGCTATGGTTGCAAAGGAACATTTAAAAGTGTCGCAGTATCTTAATGCTAATTTGCAGATGGTCATTGCTAATGCCTGTCAGCAGCGTGCCATCATTTTGGTGCCAGCTGAAGATAGTGCTTAACGTCTTAACTTCTCATTTCCAGATGTTTTTTATTCCCTGTCATAATTTTCCCTATTTATTGGGGCCATTAAAAGTAATCAACGTTTACAAAATGTTGACTCTAAAATGTAGGGGAATTGTCTCCTATGGAGCGTCAAAAGTGGACAACCGTATTTTCCGATTTTCTCAGAGCTAGTATAATTTTAGGTTTTCAGAAATTGCGACACTGGTTAAAAAAAAACTGGATTTTATGCTAGCCGAAATTTGGATTTTACTATCTGTGTCGCAGTTTCTGAAAACTTAAAATGTTTGTTCTACATGTACTAGCTTTTGACGCTCCATATTCATTATTTTAACATCACCGAGCCGACGCGCGGGATTATTTTTAACGAAACTCGATCCGAGGTGGGTTCAGCCCGATGGTACCGGAAAGCACACCCACGCATTTCCGGCCTTGCTCCCTGCTGACAGACATTTCTGGCCTTGTTCATTGCTGACGAACATTTTCGGCCTTGCTCGTGGCTTGTTTATGTGTCATCCGTTTTGAATCTGGGAAAAACTTTGTGTTTGTATATGTCATCCGGTGCGAACTGGTTAAAAGTCAAACTTAAAAACATTGATATTTTGAATGCTCCTTTATACTTGACATTGAAATTAGTCTTGGTTCCAAGATTACGTAAGCGGAGTGATCTTACAAAACCCAGTCAGCCACCCCACTATGAAATTTTGGTTGCAAGGCGTGCGTAGGCTGCCGATGCGGGCGCCCTTTAACATACGCTACAGACCACGCCATGACGTTCAATTAGTGTTCATGCGTTTTGCACGTACGTAAGACGGTCATTAAGCTCTTGGCCAATAAAAAGATCTGCTTTGCAGGCTCCACCCCAAGCGTCACTCCCCTCGACTGTCCACGTCCTTAGAATTCCACAATGAGCCCCGTCTGCCATTGTTCGTTTTATTTCACTCCGTTGATTTGCAACGGTCGTGAAGAAGACAATGCAACTCTATACTTCATCGAGTTGTTCACGGCTCGGAGGTTATAGGACTCTTTATGGCGATAGTGCAGGCCCGTACGGTACGCAGGGGGGTGCGACGGGTGCGTAAGCACCACCCCCACCCTCCGGGAACACAATGGTTCCCGACCGGGAACACAAAGGTCAACACAATTTCTCTGCCACAAATCGTGCTTCATAATGGTGTTCTTGGTGAACACCTGCAGTTGAGTTACTCCCTTTTATATGAAAGTTTTACCTTTCTAAAGACGAGTTGTATTTTCAGGAGACATCGACCTACGTACGCCAAGTGATTATTATTTACATAGACCATTATGAAGCACGATATGTGGCAGAGAAACCTTCCCTCTTTTGTGTTGACCATTGCGTTCCCGGATTCTCAGGAATTCTGTTTAGGTTTCAAGGGTGGGTTAGGTAACAATAGTGTTGAGTGTGTATAGGGTATAGGGATAAGAGGGGGTTAGTCCAGGCAAAATACATAATTTTGTTTTGTTAACCTCAAACAAATTGCAACAAATTGTTTTTCACCACAGTGCACTTCTATAAGGTCCCTAGAATGACATACTAAAAATCTACAAAAATCCAAGTGGTGGAAATATGTCTAATTTGCATAAATCGTTAATCCCTGCCATGTAATATTTTGTATTCCCATATTTGGGTATATATTTTATTTTTATTTTTTGAAAAGTTTATTTTGGTGATTATACTTACATATCCTTACTTGAATAACATTTGCTAAAGCATATAAGTGACTGAATAATTATGAGAACACAGTAATTATCCAAAATGACAACTTTGTGACTCTATAAATGTGCGCACATTACACTGTCTCCAGATATCATCATGTAGTCAGTATTGGTGAGCTTCAAATTCACCAAGTTGCTTACTGGCACAGTTATCATATTAAAAACTTATGGAAAATCATATGGACAATGATAACATTGTGATATTTAGCCCAGCAAACAAAAACTTGAAAAAAATGATGTGTCCCTAAATTGGGCTAACAAGTAGGTGAAGGGTTGCCTAAGGTGAGAGACTTGAACAAGTTCAAGGAAACCCCCCAAATTTAAGATTTGTGTTGCTTACAATAATCATATCTACGTTAAAATGTATTTTGGGGATTTCCTTGAACTTGTTCAAGTATTCCATGTTAGGCAACCCTTTAACTACTTTTTAGCCCAATTTATAGACACACCATTTTCCCCCAGTTTTTGTTTTCTGGGCTAAATATCACAATGTTATTATTGTTCATATGATTTTTCATAAGGTTTTAGTATACACGACGTATCATTTGAAAAGACTCACAATCCTTTTGGTACGTCTTTTACTTTACATTTGTATACACGACGTATCATTTGAAAACACTCACAATCCTTTAGGTGCGTCTTTTACTTTACATTTGTATACACGACGTATCATTTGAAAAGACTCACAATCCTTTAGGTGCGTCTTTTGGCTAATTATACACAATGGCTAATTATTATATCCTAAAGTTGCGCGCATTTACCTTGTTTCCATACAATGTATATCATCAAGTAGTCTTGCCAAACTTCAGTCTTGATGAGCTTTAAAATCACCAAGTATTAAACCCTTATGGAAAATCATATGAACAATGATAACATTTTGATATTTAGCCCAGCAAACAAAAACAGGCAAAAATGAGATGGCTGTAAATTGGAATAAAATGTCGGTGAAGGGTTGCCTAACGTGGGAGACTTAAACAAGTTCAAGGAAATCCCCCAAATAGGAGTATTATTGCTTATAATTATGTCAACGTCAAATGGTTTCTTACACATAATTTTAGTGATTTCCTTGAACTTTTCACCACTTTTAGCCCAATTTACGGACACCAAATTTTTTCCATTTTTGTTTGCTGGGCTAAATATTACAATGTTATCATTGTTCATATGATTTTCCATAGGGTTTTAATATGGTAACTGTGCCAGTATGCAACTTGGTGAATTTGAAGCTTATCAATACTGAGGTTTGGCAAGACTACTTGATGATAACCGGAGACAAGGTAAATGCGCGCAACTTAAGGGTATGATTTTTAGCCCTTTCGATTGTTACTATGTTCTCATGATTATTCAGTCAATTATATGCTTTACAAAATGTTATTGAAGTAAGGGAACTGTAAGTAAAATCACAAAAATAAATTTTGCAAAAAAAATTAAAAAATATATATATAGGCCTATCTATCTAAATATGGGAACAAATATATTACACGACAGGTATTAAAGATTTATGCAAGTTAGGCATATTTCCACTAAAAATCCAGCCTGGTGACCATCATTTTCGGATTCAGCACCCCAAAATAGCTATATTACAAACTTCTACTCAAAAGATGCCTCTTCTTGCCCTAGATGAGACCCTTTTTTTTTAATATCGCCTAGACTATAATAGTTCTTATTGCCGGACAACCATTGAAGTAATAGAAGGCAGTGTGTTGTTAATCCCCATTGTTGCAAATCCACGAGTAAAAGGAAATTGAACAATCGGCTACCGAACTCGTTGTGAAATTCTATAGACGTCGACGGTCGGATAGGGTTGGAGTTCGGGGCGGAGTCAGCAAAGCAGAGCTTTTCATTGGCCAATAGCTTAATCACCGTCTTACGTACGTGCAAAACGCATGAACACTAATAGGATGTCTTGGCTAACTGACAATCGCTCAAAAATGTATGAGCAGAATTGTGATGCATTTCCATGTGCCCGCATAGGCCGTCTACGCGCACTGCATACTGAGATTAGGACGTCTTGCAACCAAGACTACCCACTGTGTAGCAGAATAATGTAAAAATATACTGTAAAAATGGAGAATGCACACGAGTTCCTGCAGTTAGAGGCCAAAAATCAACTTAAGACGAAGCCAGGGAAAGGCATATTGTTTGTATTATCATGGCAAATTTATAAACTTGACTTCTCATTGGATATACAAACAAGTCTTGTTTATATTTATTATCTTTCTTTATTATAATTTCTTTCTTGGAACAATTTGTGTATATACAATGTACATGTAGAATTTATTTATAAATAAAAAACAGAAGCCTTGTTCCTAGACTTGCATTGGTTTCTCAATTTGTCATGTTTTGTAGTGTTTTATATATAAGCTATAAGCCTATAAACTGGGTACAAAAACTACAAAAACAATCCTTTGGTTCTGGCTTTGATTTGATTTTAACAGGTGGGTTGCTTATCTAACAATACATTTGGAGAACGCACTCCTTACAAACAACATTCCCGAGTACATTATGTATTTTGTTCGACCAATATAGGCCTACATTCATCTTTTAGGGGTGCATGAGGGCGCTGTTTAACTTTTGAGACAAAAAAGTGCGCCGGAGATTTGTTATGATTTGAGAAAGTGAGATTTAAACGAGGGTCACGGTGGGTTTTTTTGCACGCGACATTTACTAACGTTAACGGAAAATGATAAACTATCCTTGTAGGACGCTCCAAAACATGTCGTAAATCTTTAACGATTTAGAAAATACCCTTCCGAGAAGAGCGATACCGTCCTCTGATTTCGTCGTCTTCGAGATGATATATAGGGGATTTATTCGGTCACGGAACAATCTTTCACGGCGAAGCGCTCTTCGGTGTTCACGTTGAAAACTCGGTAAGTTACGACATATCCTGAGAATGCGTAACTTTCGTGAAATCCGTCCTAAAGTTATTGCGCAACTTACGCAATAAGTTATGGCGTAAGTCCACTTACGCCATAAAGTAAAGTTTCGTGAAATCGGCTGCTGTATGTCACACTTTGCAGGGGACATATCCAGACTTGTCCGCGCGCTTAGTTCGAGCACGACATCGTCGGGTCGATTTCGTCGGAGCGCACTCACTGTCATCCTCTGTCGTTGCACGTTGAAACCACCGCACTTCCAACAACTGTATGAGAGGTGAGTCAACTTATAACTTTCAGAAATTCTATAACTGATTATGACTGCCAAACGATGTGGGCATTTTCCAAGGAGACGCTTTCAGAGACGCATTTTTGGAAATTTTCGATAGTAGGCCTAGTTTGTGCACATAAGCATTATAATGACGCACACGCGCGCGTGCGGGATGCTACCATTGCATGGGCAGTAAGTGCGTATAGCACGTGCGTGGCTGCAGTCGGCTGAATGAAAACAAATTATGACTCAGCATTGAAGTCTTAAAATCTTGTTTTCCCGAAACATACAACATTTACAGGGCTAAAACTTTACCAAGTTGCTTGTCAAGCATCTGCCTTTAATTTTTGAGCTTTTTTGCTGCTTCAAATGATAAAACTACACAATGACAACATGGTCTACTGACTGCTTTAAACAAGAGTTTAAAACCGGTGGATGTAAAATGGCGTAATCGCCGCTCGTATACGTACTTCTAAAGCAGCCTCGACTCCATGGGTGCGTGCGCGTTCCTTCACTAACCACTGGCCGTGAGGAATGCGTGAACGACGCTGACTGGCTATTTAGTGCCTACGGCGCGCGCGTTTCGTAAACTGCACGCCCTGGATGTAATGCGCGCGTCACGCACGCCACGTATGTTTGGTTTTTTTAAGTCTGCGCCTCACCTGCCTTAGGCCCTTTTCCAAACCTCCAGGCTTCGGCTTTGGCTTCGGCTCCGGCTTCAATTTATGAGGCTTCGTCTTCATGAGGCTCCGCGACAAGCCTTAAAGCTTTGGAACACTGAGGCTTCGGGAGGCTTCGGCTGGCTTCGACTAGCGACTCTATGCTATTCGTAATGCTTCGTTACATTTCGTTGAGTTTAGATGGCAACATCGCCAATAAACGGCTAAAGCAATATTATTTGTCGCCTCGTTCACTACGGGCGGGAAAAATAGCCGTATCCAGGAATAAATGTAAACTTTTATACATGTATAAATGCCATTTATTCACTCAACCAAAATCTGTCTTTTCCCCTTTTCGTAACCGCGTCTGTAAACCTCTGGAAAAGGTTTTGTTTGGGGCACAATTGAAATATTTCACTAACAAACAATCCACTTTATTTGGGGGGGGGGGGGGGGGGGGGGTTGGCAAGTGGCCTCATTCAAAATATTTGCATTGATATTGCTAAAAACGGAATCTATTTTTACTTCGGGAAGGGAACTTGTAATTCTTTTTTTACGATTTGATCTGCAGATTCGATCTAAGGTGCTGTGTCCGTCTTTCAAGGAAATAATGTACTTTTAGGCAAAGAATTGTCAATCATTTATTATTACTGATGGTTTATTTGGCAAAAAGGTTATAACATGAACAAAAAATTACATTCAGATTAAAACAGGGCATCATAATTACAAATCATTCCATTTAAAACTAAACAAAAGATTAAATTGAGAATATAATTATAAAAAAGTGCTCACACAGATAATTTAAAAGACAAAATTGCAATAAAAAATCCCAATGTTAAATTAAAAAAACAAAATACAAAATATTAAAATTTTAAAATTGTAATGTATCCTTTGCTGTGACTGCTGGGAATATATATTATTGAAACCCCCTACCACCAGTACCATTCTAAAACAATAATAGCTCCTTTGAAGTAAGTTTTCACAAATTTAAAGACATGCCAGGATTAGGTTTGTTTTAAAAATAGATTGAGGCCTCAAATAGAGGCTGCTCAAAACCAACCTTTTTCAAATTGCTTTTGATTGATATGTTACACAAATTGTATTCCTTTCTTAAAAAACATGTTTTCCTTGATGTAATAGTAGTTTGTGATGTACATGGATTTTTGCCTTTTAATATTCTAATGAATCTGGTTTTATCATTTTTTTTTACAGTGCATTTAAATTAAATTTATGTACATAACGTTTGCACTTCATAAATAACATTATTATTGTCAGGACTACATTTTATACTTTCTTTTTAGACTTTCTACTGCTGACAATTGATTATTTGATATAGAATTTTCCCCAGCATATAAACAAATACCAACTGTCATTTGTAGTGCAGGCATATGCATTATAAATAAGAGAGTTGAGTTTAGTTGACCAGGACCTGTTCCAATAATTCCATGCTCTTCCAGTGTAAACAACATAAACAG
Source organism: Crossaster papposus (assembly GCA_037893245.1). Classification (NCBI taxonomy): domain Eukaryota; kingdom Metazoa; phylum Echinodermata; class Asteroidea; order Velatida; family Solasteridae; genus Crossaster; species Crossaster papposus. The sequence goes on from JBAIAA010000876.1 coordinate 171,631, forward strand.
GGAGTAAATTGTTTTTCTTCAAAATTGGGAGATTTAGGTGAGCAAATATGTGAACACACTCAGTACAGATCTTTAGCTTTGATTGTTCAGAAGATACCTGTGCAATTAAATTAGTCTCTATATTGTCAAAGATCCTTTATAACAACACCGCTGGCAAACAGAAATTGAGATTCTCCCTCTTTTGGCTGATGGACTTGGAGAGGCTTGTAGTGAAGAATGAACCTTCCTCCACTGCTAGAAATAAGTAGTGGGGAGAAAATGATTGGCTCATCTTTCATAGTGCACGCAATCCATGGTGGTGGTAGAAAGTCCAAGATGGAGTTTACCTGTGCTTGAATTCCGAATATCCTGCAGAACCTAAGAACCATCAAGAAAATAAACAAAAGCAGAATTAAGAATGGTGATGGTCTAGGACAAAATAGCAAGTTAGGTATACACACACACTGAATGCTTCAAGTGGTGGTGTTGGTGCAAACAAATTTGCCTCTCAAACAAGACATTGTGTTTTTCCCAAGGAAATGCTCCACAGGGATCACCAAAACACAATGAAAGTACTTCTATTTCAAAAAGAAATTAGTTGTTAATTTCCAAACTAACCCCTTTTCCCAACTTTACACCTTGAGCTTTAGAACTAGAACTTCCAGCTCCATTTAGCTTGTGACATGTTGAGATTTAGAGGTGAAATTTTTAAGTTACATTCTTTCTAAATCTCTAGCAATATTTCCATTTTTGTAGGCCTAGCCTAACTCAGATTTTGGTATTGAATATAAAACTATTTTCACTTATTTTTTTTATTAACATGCATGTGACAATGAGGTGTAACAATGCGCTCAGTTAAACTGGCTATTGTTACGCCATGTCGTGCGATTGGGTGCCGACTGCTAAATTGAACAGAAATTGCAAATAAATCCATGCCTAACGTTAGGCTACACCCTGTACGCTGTATGCGTTTCCTACATTCGGCCACTTCTAAAGAAGTCCAGCCTGGACAAGGAGATTCTGAAAAACTACAGACCCGTCTCAAACCTGAAGTACCTGGGAAAAACCATCGAGCGTATTGTCTCATCCCGCATCTCTGACCACATTCAAGACCATGAGCTATCGGACGTTTTCCAGTCTGCATACAAGCCATTCCACGGGACGGAAGTTGCGCTTGTTAGGGTCAGTAATGATATCCTGTCTTCGATGGATAATGGTGATATCACTGCGCTGGTTTTGCTCGATTTGAGTGCAGCATTCGATACCGTTGATCATGGCATCCTCTTATCTCGACTTCAAAACTATCTCGGTATACACGACACTGCTCTCGAATGGTGCAGGTCCTATCTCACAAATAGAACCCAGCATGTCTGCATTGGCAATGCAATATCAGATCCTGTTGTTTTAGAGTACTCTGTACCACAAGGGTCTGTGCTAGGCCCACAGTGGTTTACTCTTTATACCTTGCCAATTCGTGATATCATCTTGAAACATCATCTGAACTACCACGTCTATGCTGACGATACTCAACTCTATATAACCTTCAAGTCTTCACAGGAGCCTGCCGATTCTTCGATTGCAAGACTGGAGCAATGCATCTCTGAGATCCGATGCTGGATGAAAAACAACTTTCTAAAGCTGAATGAGGAAAAGACGGAGTTTCTCTTGTTTGGATCACGCCAACAATTAAAAAAGGTGTCTGTGCCATTTATTACAATCGGTGATGCACAGATAGCCCCATCGTTGCAGGCCCGGAACTTGGGGGTTATATTTGATTCAGCAATGACATTTAAACCTCACGTCGCTAACACTGTTCGTTTGGCATCATTCCAAATTAGAAACATTGGTCGTATTCGCAAGTATTTGAATAGGAGTGCTACCGAGCACATTATCCATGCATTTGTGACTTCACGACTAGACAACGGAAATTCACTACTCTACGGACTCCCTCAGAATCAAATATACCGTCTTCAACGTCTTCAAAATACTGCTGCCCGCATCATCACCTTATCTAGGAGGAACTGTCACATAACCCCCATTTTGAAGGAACTACACTGGCTTCCTGTCTCCCAAAGGATTGTTTTCAAACTCATGCTTCTGGTCCACAAAGCTCTCAACAACAAGGCTCCCTACTACATTAAGGAACTACTACATGAATATTCTCCAGCAAGAACTCTTAGATCAAGTAACCAGCAACTTCTCAAGGAACCAATTGCTAAACGAACATGGGGCGCCATATCTTTTTCTGTTGCAGCTCCTCGACTTTGGAATTCATTGCCACTTGAACTCAGATCATGCCATTGTACAACTAGGTTCAAATCACTTCTTAAAACTTACTTGATGTCGCAAATTTTTAAGGATTAATTACTTGTTGTTGTCTACAGCGCCTTGAGCACCCTGCAGGGTGGATATGTGCGCTTTACAAATCTCATTATTATTATTATTATTATTATCACCATACCGACTTGAGGAAACTCGATATGATCAATAGTTTCGGGTCAAAAGAAGCCAGAAGGCCGACTGCCGTAACAATAGCCACTGCCCCACTGCATTTATTTATTATAACCACGCAGCTTGACCAGTGCGGGTTTGCTCTATGGTAGTGGTACTGGTAGGAAGTTGGATTTGGAACTTTTGTCAAAAAAACGGTAGCAACAACGTTAGCGTTATAAATGTTGCCCTAGGCCCTATAGATAGTATAATTATCTTCATGGTTACACGTAACATTTTCACTTGAGTTGGTAAATTTCTTTTAACAAAATCATTACCGTGAATGTTCGGTGAAAACTTCCATGCAAATGAGCAAACACACCGCGAAAACAATGGCGGCCGTCGCAAACCTTTTTTGTTTGTGATTTGTGTGTGGCTTGTATCACGTGACATTACGTCACGAAGCCTCCACAAAGTCACCTCTTCGGCAGGCTTCATAATCTAGCCAAAAACGGAGCCTCTTGATGAAGCCAAAGCCAAAGCCTCCATTTGGTATGGGCTTCAAAATGGCGGAATGGAGACGAAGCCGAAGACGAAGCCAAATCCGGGGGTTTGGAAAACAGCCTTAGATGGACGACAGAGGTACGTACATTTAATATAAATCCTTGCTAAATAACGCGACGTCAAAATATCATGTTTGAAAGGATTGATTCTGCTAAATAACAATTACAAAAAGTTAAAGCATTGCGTCGCGCGTTAAACGCATCGACTGCAGCCCTAATTTAAATGTGCCAATATATGGCACATTTAAATTAGACAATGCCAGGGGTTAAGATTGCGCAAGGCATGATGGCTAATTGTCTAGTATCTGTCTTTATATATAGAACATTAATAAATACCCAGGAGAGTTGCTGGCTTCTGATTGGTCGAGACCCGATCACGCGGAGTCGATTATCAGGTAGTAATATCATGGCTTTCAAGAAGAAGCGAATAAATGTTCCCTGAACCAGCATTAATCAAGCATCATGTAAGCCGATGATTGGCCGAATGCAACAGTTCTACGGTAACTTGTAACAAGGACGCGTCAAATCTTGATACTGCGCGCTATAAATGTAAGCATCATGTAAGCCAATGATTGGCCGAATGCAACAGTTCTACGGTAACTTGTAACAAGGGCGCGTCAAATCTTGATACTGCGCGCTATAAATGTACGCGTAGAACGTTTGTATCTAAACGCGCAGCATTTTCCAAAATGCGCGTGTCGTCTGTTAACGCTAGCGCGTTAAGACCGGTTCATACTCGGCGCGAAAGCAAACGCGAACGCGAATTTGTGACGTCAGGTGGATTTTTCGCGATGCGAAATCGCAAAAGTTGAACACATTAAACTTGGGCGAATGTTCGCAGCGAACGCTTTGTGACGTCAAATTCGTATCGCAATCGCTTTCGCGTAAAGTATGAACCGGCCTTTGCTATGCATGGTGGGCATCAGTGGTCAGCTAGTGTGGTCTCAAAGTATGGGTTATAATAACAAAACATATTGAAGAGACAGGGTACCATGCATAAGCTAAAACATGGCCCCTAAACATGAACACAAAACGCTGGAAATATCGCCGAAAGAAAAGTCACGAAATTTGGAGCATTTTCACCATTTTTCTCGTTAAAAAGGTATTTATTAATGGACCTCGCCTTCGGCTCGATTCATTACCAGCGGTCATCCCCCAACCCGGTCATTATCACGCAGTAATAATCGGGTCCTCGCACTAAAAATAAATACCTAGGAGAGTTGAAGGCTTCTGATTGGCCGAGACTCGATCACGTGCAGGTCATTATATGTAGTAATATCATGGCCATTTTCTAAACCCCGGCTTTGGGTTGCATTATGGCCACATTACAGACGTTTTCCTAGTTCCGGATCGCAAAAACTATTCAGGCTGTTTTCGGCAAGTCTAATCCTCGAAATTTAAATGAAATAGGTTTAGTAGTTTACCTTGAGTGATGGAGAAACTACAGTTTTTGTTTCGATATTTATGCTCTTCTTTATTTTAAAATACGACTCAAATATACCGACATCCCTTTTTCTAGTTGCGGATCAGTTTAACCAATTCCGGATCGAGTAAAAAACTGCTTCGTACATGAAAAATTATCACGCTAGGACCAACCCGAATCAAGCCTATATTTCTGATAAAGTATTCATTAATTTATATAAATATAGAGTTTAAAATAAATGTCAACTACTTTGACTTCCAATAAAGTTTAAAAAGAGGACTTGCAAGAAAATGCTTTGAAATGTTTTGTCCGTGTACGTGTGTGGCGCGCGGCAACGAGCCGATAAACTTTGTCCCACCGTAGAGGAATAAACTCCATGGTCCCACAGAACACGTCATATGAAATCGCTTGCGCGCGTGTAGTTGATGCATGTATTTCACGGGCGATCCGGAACTAGGAAAAAATTAACGTTCAGTCTTTGGCAGATTTTTTAATACTGGAGACTTTTAGACTTATTTTTACTTATGTATCAAGAAGCTTGTATGTTTCTTTTCAAAATGCACTTCATCTAAACAAATAGTATTGGAGACCAAGCCATAACAAGGTAGGTTTTTATTTGAAGCGATCCGGGACTAGGACAAATCCGGAACTAGGAAAACAACTGTACCACTGCTAAACTACATGAACAAAGCCAAAATACGGAAACAAAGCGTTTTTGTAAAACGGCCTAGAAGAAGCCGCGAAGTCGCGAAATTCGGAGTATTTTCACAATTTTTCTCGTTAAAAAGGTATTTATTAAAGGTAATAACAGTGCGAGAACCCGGTTATTACTGCGTGGTAATGACCGGGTTAAGGGAAGACCGCTGGTAATGGACCTCGCCTTCGGCTCGATCCATTACCAGCGGTCATCCCCCAACCCGGTCATTATCACGCAGTAATAATCGGGTCCTCGCACTGTTATTACCTAATTAATTTTGCTGCACTTTAAACGATAACAACGCATAAATGACGACAAATGGTCTACTGAAATACCAGTTCGCGCCGGGATTATTTTAACATCACCGAGCCGACGCGCGGGATTATTTTAAACCAAACTCGATCCGAAGCGGGTTCTGGTCGATAGTACCGGGATGCACCTACGCGTTTCCGGCCTTGCTCGCTGCTGACAGACATTTCCGGGGAAAATGGGGAAAACTTTGTATACGTCATCCGGCGCGATCTGGTTGGTTACAAGCTTAAATGTGGGCGTGAAATGCCCAGAGTTGAAATCACCGCCTATTTACTTTAAGGCACGATACATCAAATAAATATTAATATCAACTTATTATTAATAAAATTAGAATTAAAATTAAAAATTTAATTGAAATTGAAATTGAAATATTTAAAATTGAAATTGAAATTGAAATAATTGAAATTGAAATAATTGAAATTGAAATAATTGAAATTGAAATAACTGAAATTGAAATAATTGAAATTAAAATAATTTAAATCGAAACAATTGAAATTGAAATAATTGAAATTGAAATAATTGAAATTGAAATAATTGAAATTGAAATAATTAAAATTGAAATTGAAATGATTGAAATTGAAATAATTGAAATTGACAAAATGTTAATTTAAATAATTGAAATTGAAATTGAAATGATTGAATTGAAATTGAAATTGAATTTACATTTAACATAATATTTAAAATTAAAATAATTGAAACTGAAATTGAAATAATTAAAATTGAAACTAAAATTGAAATTGAAATTGAAATATTTGAAATTGAAATAAATAAAATTGAAAAAATTGAAATTGAAAAAATTAAAATAGAAAAAATTGAAATTGAAAAAATTGAAATTGAAAAAATTGAAATTGAAAAAATTGAAATTTTAATAATTGAAATAATTGAAATTGAAATTGAAATTGAAATGATTGAATTGAAATTGAAATTGAATTTACATTTAACATAATATTTAAAATTGAAATATTTCAATTAAAATTGAACTAATTAAAATTGAACTAATTAAAATTGAAATTGACAAAATTGAAATTGACAAAATTGAAATTGAAAAAATTGAAATTGAAAAAATTAAAATATAACAAATTGAAATTGAAAAAATTGAAATTGAAAAAATTGAAATTGAAAAAATTGAAATTTTAATAATTGAAATAATTGAAATTGAAATTGAAATTGAAATGATTGAATTGAAATTAAAATTGAATTTACATTTAACATAATATTTTAATTGAAATATTTCAATTAAAATTGAACTAATTAAAATTAAACTAATTAAAATTGAAATTGACAAAATTGAAATTGAAAAAATTGAAATTGAAAAAATTGAAATTGAAAAAATTGAAATTGAAAAAATTGAAATTGAAAAAATTGAAATTGAAAAAATTGAAATTGAAAAAATTGAAATTGAAAAAATTGAAATTTTAATAATTGAAATAATTGAAATTGAAATTGAAATTGAAATGATTGAATTGAAATTGAAATTGAATTTACATTTAACATAATATTTAAAATTGAAATATTTCAATTAAAATTGAACTAATTAAAATTGAACTAATTAAAATTGAAATTGAAATTAAAATAATTGAAACTGAAATTGAAATAATTAAAATTGAAACTGAAATTGAAATTGAAATTGAAATATTTGAAATTGAAATAAATAAAATTGAAATAATTAAAATTGAAATTAATGCAATTGATGCAATCAATGCAGTTAAAAAAAAAATAACCATAGTATTATATACATCAAAAGGCGTACGCAATACGATGCTTTTTTATAATATTCATTAAATCTAAAGGCCCTGTCACACCTTTGCGTATATCAAGTACTTATGATTTCCTTATTAAAAAATGTCAATACGCAGCCGTACGCTCAAAATTTCAAAATGTTTCGATTACTTTGACTTATATGCGACGCACACCTAGCGTATAAGTAACGAATTCAGCGCATCCATGGCGTATGAGGTGCGTATGAGTTGCGTATGCAGTGCGCAACACTATTTTACTCTTGCGAATAGCTGCGTATGCAGTGCGCATGCCGAGCGTATTCCAGACGCACCCTACTTATCCCGACCGCATGCCTGACGCACTTCCGACGAATGCCGAGCGTATTTCCGTCGCATGTCCCCCGCTCGCCACGCGTTATAAAATGGCGGCGGCTTCCCGCTGTTGTCAGTACCAGTGCAGATTCCATAGCGTGAACATCAGCGTATTACCGCGTATGAACCGCTTATCCCCCACGAACACATAGCGTACTTGTACCGCGCTCGACCGATGCGGGACCGATGCGCTGCGTATTTATAACTTATGACCTGCGTAACAGCGTACGCTGCGTAGTTTTGTGCTTGCCCAAAACTATCCGGCGTACTGGGCCGTACTGTGCGCATGCCTACGTACATAAAACTTACACAAAACGATTGAGATGCATATGAGGTGCATATTGTGCGTATGAAAAAAATGTCAATGCGCAACTCTTAAGGAATTAGGATACGCAAAAGTGTGACAGGGCCCTAAAGGCCCTGTCACACTTATAAGTTATAAATACGCAGCGCATCGGTCCCGCATCGGTCGAGCGCGGTACAAGTACGCTATGTGTTCGTGGGGGATAAGCGGTTCATACGCGGTAATACGCTGATGTTCACGCTATGGAATCTGCACTGGTACTGACAACAGCGGGAAGCCGCCGCCTTTTTATAACGCGTGGCGAGCGGCGGACATGCGACGGAAATACGCAACTCATACGCACCTCATACGCCATGGATGCGCTGAATTCGTTACTTATACGCTAGGTGTGCGTCGCATATAAGTCAAAGTAATCGAAACATTTTGAAATTTTGAGCGTACGGCTGCGTATTGAATTTTTTTAACAAGGAACTCATAAGTACTTGATATACGCAAAGGTGTGACAGGGCCTTTACATTGATTACGTAACAATTCGGTGGAAAATGTTCTGATTTGTCGAAAGTATATGTCCACCCATAAACGTGAACACAGTTAATAATAGCAGTATAATTTGTGCCATAAACCTGTGAATTTACACCCGGGCATATCCACTAGGTACCCACACGTGACATGGGTTAGTGGTGGCTGGCACCGGGGCAGGCACTAGGATCCGTCGTGATGGCTAATCAAACGGTATCTTAATGTAACATGTATACACGTAAGCTTACGCACCATTGGTTGTACAGTGCCTGACACGTGCGTGGTTGCAGTCGGTTGAATGAAAACGCGCTCTGAATGCTGATTTAGGGCACAGATCAAATTATGTCTCTCAAATGTGGAATTGAAGTCGGAATCTTCAAATCTTGTTTTCCCGGAACACATACAGCAACCACAGAAATAAAATTTCATTGGGTTGGTTTATCAAGCAGTTGTCTTTATAGTTTGCTGCTTCAAATGATAAATATACACAAAATGGACTACTTTAGCTTTAATCATGTACGTTTAAAACCGGCCGTTGGACTTAAAATGGCCCGAGCCGAAATCGCTGCCAATACTTTTAAGACACAGAACATGAACAAATAATATCGACTTCGATTATAACGATAGCATTTTATACAGCAAAAGGCGTAAGTGTAAGTATTCCCAGCTATTTTCAAACGTTTATCATTCGAATTCACAAATTCTAACATTCCAATTCGCCCAGCAATATTGATTTAGTACAATTTCAAATTGTACGAATACAAAATATAAGCACACGTATACGTTTCCGTCTAGAGTCGGGATATACGCCGAATTCGTTTTACTCGGAAAATCAAATTCGCCTATGCCACAACATTTCAAAGGAAATTTGCTTAATTTCGTCGTACGTCATTATGATGTCATCATCAGTAGAAGACCAACGTGGCAATTTTCCACCTTTTCTTTCCTTGTTTCTTCACATTACTCGTTTAGTTTATTGGGGTGTTTGGTTGTTTGTTTATTTTGAACATGGTAATCTTTGCAATCTGTTCATGTTTTAGTAACTGTTCTTTTTAGTTCAATGTACAATGTATATCAGTGGCGTATCCAGTTGGAGCGGGCGGTGCAACTTGCCTTCAACCCACGTTCCTCCCGCCCCCGCCCCGCCACCAAAGAAGCTGCATATCATATACTACTTTTCAGTACTCTTCTTAGTACGATAAATCATGCCCACAAGGTGCTCGGTACCACAATATATAAAGCAGACACCAGACTAATGTATTTAACATAAGTTGGAAATTGATCGATGTCAGACGAACAGACGAATTTGATTTGCAGTGATACTGTATTATTGACTCAGTGCAGTGTTTAAAAAGGGTGCCCAAACGTGATTGTTTTCTTGGACGAAACTGAATGTTAGTGGATTTGACTGAACAGCTCCTTTTTTTTAATAGCCGAAAAAACCTAAAACTTTCCATTTCAAAATCTTACATTAATTAGTTGACAGTAATATTGAAATTAGACATAAAACTCCGGCACTTATTTCAGATCTAGTACATTTGTAATCACAAGCTTCTCACAATAACAATCTTCATGCAAAGTTTTGATAACAATTAAAATAAAATTGTTTAAAATATACATGTATATTCTTCCAAGAATGATTTGAATGGTTTGAACTGAGAGACCAATTCCGCGGTTTCTTTATAGTCATGTCCCCTGCCAACTTCTTCATAGTGTGTGCCATGACTGGTTCTTGGGACCTGCCGTCACAGAATGATCTTTTTCGTGAAGAGGAATGAGAGGATGACTGTAAGAAAGGTCTTCAGTGCGACCAACCAAATGTATAGCTAGACCGAGTTTGACGATGCTGACGATTCAACTCCAAACTATACAGTGGAGTGGTGACTCAGAAAGTGAAAAAGATATCTTAGCATCCAGCAAACTTGAAGAATTTTACTCATAGAGCAAAGTTTAATAATTGTGTGTACTAGCGGATATTCTTGTTCGTGTAGAATTGATTTCAGTGTTTGAGACCAGTCAGGTTTTGAGAGCAGTTATGGGTATGACAGGCCAAAACATGTTTATAAAGGCATTGATTACGCAGTTAAATGCAATAGTTACATTTAACTTTCCCCGTGTCTGGTGGGCCTTTTAGTAAACAAAATGTCTGGTAGTGGGATCTATGTCTCTGAGGTGTACCTGATTATTTAATACGAGTTCCAAGTGGTACTTTCAATAATTACTCGAAGTCAATTCTAATATACTAGGCATAGATGCCAGATTGGGGGGGGGGGGGGGGGGGGGGGGGTTGTATGGCAGGCCCTATGTAGCGGAAACTGTTTTCTCGTAGGGGCCATTCTGTGGTCTATGTGATGTATTTATTTGAAAATAGTTTCATGAGGTACACGTACCTCCAATGTTTGATCTAGGCCAAATTTGTGGGGGCACCTGTTCATTTCCAATTGGTTTGAGGTGGTACCTCCAATGTTTACTCGAGTACATTTTGAAGCCTCATTTGGATGCCCCCAGGGGCCACACACATCATGGTGTCCCTGGCAGACATCCATATCTGCACGCTTAAAACTAAAGTGATGAATCAACCTTATAAGTGTGCGGTCAGGAACTACTCTTTAAAAGTTGCAATTCTATACATAAAACTGATTAATTCAATTATGTTGAATTGATCAGTTTAATAGCTGAAATTACAACTTTTAAAGAGTAGTCACTGACCGCACACTTATTATAGGCCTAAGGTTGATTCAACACTTTAGTTTTAAGCGTGTGTTTAATGTTAAGTTACAAAAATGATTCTGTGGAGTGAAATACTGTACTCTGTGGAGACGTGAACACAATGGGGATAATGGGAATGGATACGTCTGATGTAAAGGTCCCCATAAGTTTTGTTTACGAAATAGATATATTTAGATTAACTTGAAATGATTCTAAAACTAGTGTTAAGATGTTGGTTAGTGTTTGGGTTAGGGTATAACATAGGGTATATTGGGTGTAAATTTCAACCCCGGAAATTGATTGTGGCTAAAATAGGAGCATTTTGAAAAAGTTGTCGATTTTAAAACCATTTTGTACACGAGAACAAAGCGATGTCTTCGCAAGGATACAAACATGCGGATGTACAGTATGTTCAGATATTGGTATCTCGTTCGTTTGATCCCAACGCTCTAGGCTCTTGGTCTAATGGCCCAGTCACAATGTCGGCGATCTGTCGGGGATTAGTTTTGGCCGGGGGTCGTCGTAGAAAATAAAGAATCCTTGAACAATCCTAGCAATAATCCTAATAAAAGTGGAGCAGTCACATTGTCTGAGATTTTTTCAAGGATTTTGACCCGGTTTTGTCGAAAAATCTTCTGTCACAGCCTCCTGCAGCAAGAGCGTCTCAAACTTTTAGCGATCCGATCGGAGGCGCCCTTATATACACGGCGATTTACTACGATTCCACCGTACGATTCGTCGGAGACGATCACAGAAAGCGTACGAATCGTCGCAGGGCGCCTCCGATTCAGTCGGAGGGCGCCGGAGACCACTCGCAGACATTGAATCTCAACCTGAATTTCCAATCCCACACAGAATCTTGCGACTAGTTTCAGATTATTCGGAGGACGCCTCCGATTAATCGGAGGGCATCGTAGGTCATCGGAGATTGTGTCTGGGATGCCCAAAATGGGTGAACAATCTTGCGAGCAATCTTAAAACTTAAGTTCAAAGTTGGGGACCGCGACGGGTGTGGCGATGCCTAAAAAATCTGCGACAAGCCGCAGGCGTCCGGAGAGCGCCTCCGACGGGTGCAAAATCGTGAGATCTGTCTCAAGATTTTGTTCAAATTTCCCGGTTTTACCCATCGCCGACGCATCGCAACTGATTTGTGACTGGCCCATTAGTATGAATAAGAAGTTTTCTATGCGACAACTTTTTAAGATTTCTTGAAACAGGACGAGCCAATGTCATAAAGATCGACTTAAACAAAAATAGCCTGTTGGAAAAAGACTTTACCTTGGTTTTTACCAAATTAAATAGCCACGGTTCAGGGGCGGCTCAGTGTCAATCTTGATACTTTCAAATGAAGACTTTTAGGCCCATTATTGTGTTAAGCGCGTTGCCCAGTATAAGCGCAGTTCGCGGTGCGTTGCCCGTGGAACGAAAGATACTGTACACAATTACAATATATTTATTTGTATACGCGCGTGCAAAGTCGTTGCGCAATAGGCGCGTCGAACTTGTGCGGTAACGGTTACGCGCAACCATTCACCGACGCGCCGTTTTGCCCATACTTTTTCCAATCACGGTTTTGTGAACACGACTGACGGTCTATGCGTTTATGTTTGTGCTCATGGTATACACATCAGCCTCGCCTGAGTGGGCGCGCGTGCGTTCTTTCACAAACCCCTGGCCATGAATAATGTAAACGACGCTGACTGGCTATGCAGTGCGTACTTCGCGCGTATTTCGAAAACTGCACGCCCACTTGTAATGCGCTCGCGCGTTCCTGAACGTCACGTCATGTACAAAACATTTTTTCAAGACTGCGCAATACCTGTACAACATGGATTTTGGAAGCCTCGTTTTTTCGCCCCAAAACGTATACGTTGTAGAGGGTTGACAGAGGTACGTACATTTAATATAAATCCTTCCTAAATAACGCGACGTCGAAATGCAATGTTTAAAAGGATTGATTCTACAAAATAACAATTACAACATGTTAAACATGGCGTCCCGCGTTGAACTTATAGACTGCAGCTCTAATTTCAAATGTGCCAATAGATGGCACATTTAAAGGTAGGATACACCATTGGTAATTGCTTGAATTATCATGAATGGGTACGTTCGGGGGGTTGTATTTTATAGTAAATACCGTTTAACTGACCAGTCCGTAGTTTTACAATCATGGATGCTGAGAAAAGCAAGAAAAACGGCGTTCGTTTTTATCCGGGGTAGGGCAGTGGGTCTTATGATGTTCTTGTTTTTTTCGCAATTGCCGTCTGGCGATCGTGATTTTTTTATTTTTTTGTTATTCAATTGTCTGGAACAATTACAGGTTATCTAGCGCAATCATTTTGCTGGATGCCTAAAATCATTATTTACTTTCAAAGATATTTCTTCAAGATATTTCATAATAATTCGGCAGTAAACTTTTTCGATATCTGCAAATGGTGTATTGTACTTTTAAATGAGACAATTCCAGAGATTAAAAGATGCGCGTTTCTGCTAAACCGAACGTCACAATGATGAGTTCCAAGGTACGTTTGTTCTCTGTAATTAGTTAACCAGTTGGAAAGTTATGATTACCTGTATAAATTCTTTCTCATCACAAAACAATATGGGGGTGGGGTGGGGGTGAACAAATGGAGCATCACGCATTCAACTTAAAATGGAGGCGGGAAGATATCATCCCCTGTGATTTACACCCGCGGTTGGTTTATTCTTTTTTAAATGAGAGCAGCGAGGCTTCAAAGCAACTGGAGCCCCCCCCCCCCCCCCCCCCCCCCCCCCTCCTGATTTACTACTGTCTTCAAGATAGTTGCACACTTGAACTTTGTTCTAACCTTGGTTGTTTGTATTCACCTTTTCGAAACAAACTGTCAGGAAAGTGTAAAGGAAAGGATTGAGGGACGAGTTGATTGGCAGAAGCAGAACCACAACCCACGCATACACCTCAGTGGACAGAGTGACTGTCTCCGTCTGCGTCAGAATTCCCAGGATGATTATTGGTATCCAACAGCAAAAATCTGTCATCACGATCAGCGCCATCTTGACCGCCATTTTGACTTCGCGCTTCCTGTGGGCATTCACTTGCACAGCACTGGTCGTCCGCTTGACGCTGATGAAGATGGCGACGTAGCAAAACAGGACAAGGAGAAACAAAACCAGGTTGACACCAAGGAAAAGAACGATTGACAGGATCCAAGATGGTTTTTGACCTTGGGCTACGGAAAAATCTTCTATACTGGAATAATACGACCCAAATATGTCCCACTCTACCCCAACCTCAGAATCCTTAGTGGTAAGAGGAAGGCCGATACAAACATCCGAAAGTCCATAAACATCAGACTCAGACCCAAATGAAAGTGTCGGCACGATACTCAGACAAAGTGCCATAAACCACAAGACAGCAATGACAACTGTTGCTGATTTACCCCCTAGAGAGAAGTTTCTCAACGGAAACACAATTCCCAAGAAGCAGTCTACGCTGATGAGAGTCACAAAAAACACCGAAGCTTCGCTGGACAGAACTGACAGAACTCCGGCCAGTTTGCACAGTGTGCTGGTGCGCCACTCAGGGGCCACAAGAAAGTAGTACTCGCCAAATGTAAAATCTGCACCAGCTATGATTAGCATGTACACACCCATCGTGAGGTCTGCGATGGCCAGGTTTCCAACCATAAGTGAAAGAGTCTTTTTACCCCCTCTGTCCCTTTTCAGTTTAAGCCTCCAAATGAGGACAGACAAATTACCAATAAGCGCGCACATCCCAAATACCCACAGCACCGCTCGTAATATGTCATTTGGCATAAGACTGTCGCACAGCTTCAGTGATGGTTGAGGCTTTTGGGGCAAACAATCTTGCTCGATATCAAAAGTAAGCAACTTGGAGAAGGCACAACACAGGCGGTAGTCATCAACGTATCTGAAAATGTAAAGCAACAAAATGTATTAAAGGATACAAAATGTACAGATAAATTTCTGGACAGAACTGCACATGCAACGCTCAGTCAGTCCGCAGCGCACTAAAAAGCCGTTCTTTTTATGTGCGCTTTATGTATGGCACTTTGTGCGTGACCTCTTTTTTGAATACTTAATGAGCTGGCGACGACGCCTTGAATTTGGTTTTATTCACCGACTGTCAATATTATGTATATTTTCTTTTGGATAAGGAAACATTCTGTTATATTATCAAATCAGATTGGAAATATATGGCATTTAGAGGGTGACATTTATAACGTAAAAAAGCTCCCGAACCAACAAATTGACCTTTAAAAAAAGACGAGATTTTTCTATCTTCTGGCGGCGGCCACAACCCAATTTCACATTGATGTTAAAGATAATTTCATATTCTATCAATTTGGGGTTGCTTTTAACTTATTCCAGTCAGGGCGCAAAAAATCATAACGTTCTTAATAAACTAACAAACGGAACATCCCGCCATGACAGTGCATAGTCTTCCTGCGCCCTCATTGGTCGAAAATGACGTCATTGAAAAAGGCTTCGTGATAACATGTAGTTCATTACAATACGCAGTCGTTTTTTTGTATTTTTTTAATTGTTCAAGCGAAATAGATTTATCTGCTAATCAGTGGGTTTTTTCTTTTTAATAGTGGACTGATTTGTTAAAAAATGTATTGCCTGCATAAAACAATGTATACCAGACACATACAATACAAACAAGCGACAAATGAAGTCGTTGGTTAACATTTATTGATAACAATAACATTGATAAATACACACTTTCACAATTTATATCTGTATTGTGAGATAGGTTTATATAATAAACTGCACTTTTTCGCTTACATTAATATACCCTGTTGATGTTCTATGGCTTGAATACAAATGTTAAACTTAACCCTGAAAATTTGTTTAATTACATCCGCAATTACATGTACATAAATACTAATTGAAGAAATGACAAATTAGGGTTGGTAATGTTATAGGATAATGAATGTTTAGCATTTAGGAAAAACTTTAACACAAATATGGCCAACATTCAAATTAAAATAATGACAACATAGTGAAGATGATAATTACCATCATCTTTGGCATAATGTTCAATGAAACCATTAAGATTTATTATAAAAGTAAATAAAGTTTGTGTTATCCTTTCCTGATGTCTTTGGCATAGTTTCTTGTAAATATTAAATTACAAAGTAGACCCGCTTCTAACATTGTAAATACAAATGATTTTAAATAAGACATAAATTTTGCTAATATAAATGCTATTGCACATAAATTGTATCACTGATAATAGAAATAATAAAATCTGCATTTATAAAGTTATGCTGTTTGTGTACAAATTTTGCTCAAAACTTCTTTGGCATAGTTTTTGGCTTCAGGTCTGTTTCAACTGCACTGTGTTTGTACAACACTACACTACTGACATATATATATTATTTAAAACACTTACATACACACAAAATTAAATCTACATGTACAAAGCTTGTGCTGTAGGTATCCACCAGTACATTTAAAGCTTAACTATTGTAGCGCAACGGTGTGCTTGCAAGTTAGCGCAAGAAGCGCCCTCTGTAGTTGGGGGTCGCGCGCGACTTGGTTGGGGAGTCGATCACTGGGCGTCTTCGAGAACGGACGTGGATCACCGCACCTCGTGAAGTACGGACGTGTGGATCGTGCGTTGTGCACTGGGCGAGGACATACAGGAGGTCAGTAGCCGGAAACACACCGGGGATCTGTAGCTTGGTCCGTGTGTTGCTACCTCGTGGGCATTAACCACTGGATCTCGGCAGTCCTACCGCCGGCGACGGGGAGTTGTCCGATAGTTCGGGGATCGCGTTAGCGTGGGCGGAAAGCGCGGCGACCAGTCTCACACTTAACGCAGGTGCCGTTTCAATGATTATTAATAAGTGATTTGTGCATTATAATTGAAGGAATGAGCATTAAAAGAACTTGATTATCGTTGTGATCCGACCAGCAGAAGTGTATGTTTGGGTCCCTTATTCGTCTGTCCTGTTCGTCAGTTGGATTCGTCTCTTCAGTGTTCTTCCTTAAGGAAACTCTTGAACGCGTTGGCGGCATACGGCACTCCGAACGAGCCCATTCCCTAGGTCACCTAGATCACCGCTCATCTAGGCTAACTTAAGGTATAGGTCTGGAGGCCAGGGCGACCTGATACTTGTCGGGAGCCCCGGTTGCGCCACAAATGGTGTCAGAAGTGGGATTAAAGCGTACAAATAGCAGGAACCTTAAGGGATATAGGATATGGAACCACTCAACGGGGATCAGATGGAGGAACAACTTGCTATCCTTAGGATGGATGTGCAGAGAGGCGAGGAACTTCTGCATGGTGCCATAGATGAAAGGCAACGACTGAGGGAAGAACTAGAATAATTAAAAGGGGAGTTGCTGGAGTCTAGGCAACATGGATTAGAAAGGACACTAGGAATAGCAACCCCAGAGTTGTTTTCGATGACACCCAGGCTGTCACCTTTGGGAACGGTGCCAGCAACACCAGCCAATACGATGGCGACCTCAACGAGTAGAGATGGGTATGCAAAGGAAACAGCTAAGGGTTATGAACCTGCAGGAAGACCCCTTAAGGAGAACAACGCAGAGAAGCAAGTCAAGGAGGACATGGCAGGACTAGAGGTTCAGCTAAGAAAACCGAACATTTGTCCGGATAGATTTAACGGGAAGGTGCCTTGGAAAGACTACAAAGCACATTTCATGGCCTTTCGTGTGGCCAATGGATGGAAGGACGAAAAAGCAAAAGTGTTTCTGGCTGCAAGCCTTCAGGGATCAGCCTTGAGTGTGTTGGGTTGCCAGCCAGAGGGTAAGAAGTATTCCTTCCAGGAATTAATCCGCTCGTTGGATCAGAGGTTTGGCCCAGGCCAGCAGGCGGAGTATCACTTAATGGAGCTGCGACATCGTCGTCAGGGAGAACGAGAGACGTTACAGGAATTGGGGCAGAGTGTAAGAGAACTCTCTGCGTTGGCTTATCCGGAATTATCAGAGGAAGGAAGGGATCGATTAGCGAGGGGACATTTTATGGATTCAGTTGGAAATAGGACGATTAGGGAGGCGATTTTCAGGACATCCCTAGATGACTCCATAAGGGCAGCGTTGGCTGCAGAGAGCTACAACAGGGTAGAGGAGCAGAGAGCTGTGGACAAAACAAAGAAGTATGCAAGAATGATTGAATCGGAACATACCGTGAAGGATACGGGCGAGGTTCCTGTTAATCAGGCAGTGCTTGATCGAGCTGTGCATCAGATAATTTCCCGTCTCGAGGAGAAAGTTCCAATAAGGAACGAGGAGCAGGTACGACCTTTCGAACGCAGAAGGGCAAACGTTGAAGACGTGTGCCACAATTGCAGGTGCAAAGGACATTTTGCGAGAGACTGCAAGAAGCCGAAGGTCAGGAGATCCGGGGTGTCGGGGAACGACATGCAGCCGTCTCGTGGACCCGTGGGGCGGCTGAGAGAAGTCAAGGGTCAGGACAGCATCAGGAAAGCCACCGCCAAGTCGGAGGCGAATCAGTAGACCATGACGTGAACAACCACCGTGTACTTCCTGTAAGAGATAGACAACTAAGCAGGGAAGAAACCCTTAAGGAACAACCCTTGAGTTGCGGAAAAGAAGATCTGCCCACCCCTGAAGGGCCAACCTTAAGGGAGACTCAGGGAAGTGGACTTTTCGTATCTGCAGTGGTTAGAGAAGTAACAATTACCATGTTGATCGACACTGGAGCTACAAACACCCTACTTTCGGCCTCGACGTACTACAATATGGCACAAGAGAGGAGGCCTACACTCAAAACTGAAGGAATTGAAGTACATGGTGCAAACGGGACCTTAATTAAGACAATGGGAAGCGCCTGGGTAGAGGTTCAGGTTGGAAAGTCGGTGAGAACTGTTTGTGTTGTTTTTGCACAGCTGGAGGTTGAAGGGATCCTGGGAATGGATTACTTATTGCCAACTAACGGGAGGCTGGATTTTCGGGACTTGATGTTCATGGTAAATGGGGAGCACATCCAGTGTGTTGACAGACAAGGGGCGAATTTGTGTGCCAGAGTGCTGGTCGAGGAAACAACCGCCGTGCCACCTGGACACGAAGCTCTTATGTGGGGACGAGTTACAAGTAAAATAACAGGACTAGGAGTAATTGAACCTGCGCCAGAAGGTGAGCTTGCGTGCAGAGGACTGGTAGTGGCAAGACTACTAGTGAAACCAGACGATGGAAAGCTGCCAATTCGCGTGTTTAATCCCGGACGGCGGCTGTGTGTAGTGAAGGCAGGAAGTATGGCAGGGTTTCTTACGATAGTGCAGGAAGGGGACGTGGAGGAACAGAGGCACCAAGAGGTGGAGAACCCACAGGAACTACCGGACTATTTAGGGGACATATATAACAGGAGCATTGAAGGGGTGAGCCCAGAGTTTCACCCACAAATAGCAGGGCTGCTTGGAGAATATAAGGACGTCTTTTCGAGGGATAAGGACGACGTCGGACGCACTGACTGGACAAAGCATCGAATAGATACTGGCGATGCGAGACCGAGACGTGAGAGGCCACGGAGGTTCCCGGCTGTAGAACAGGAGGAAATAAACAGGCAGGTTCAGGACTTACTAAAAGGAGGACGAATCGAGCCTTCAAGTAGCCCGTGGGCTTCAAATGTGGTATTGGTCAAGAAAAAGGATGGGACAAAGCGGTTTTGCGTGGACTATAGAAAACTTAACGCAATGACTGTGAAAGATGCATATCCCATCCCAAGAATCGACGACTCACTAGATGCCCTTGCTGGATCACGCTGGTTTTCGACCCTGGACTTAACTTCGGGCTACTGGCAGGTAGCCCTGGACGACGAGGCTATGGAGAAGTCAGCGTTTGTCGTAAGGGGAGGATTGTATAACTGGCGCGTCATGCCATTCGGCATGTGTAACGCACCGTCCACATTTGAGAGGCTCATGGAGCGAGTTCTCAACGGTCTACATTGGGAAATTCTTCTCGTGTATTTGGACGACGTCATCGTTTTCGGGAGGACAATTCCGGAGGAGCTTGGCCGCCTAAGGGTGGTGTTTCAGCGTATGAGGGACGCAGGGCTGAAGTTGAAGCCACAGAAATGCGAACTTTTTAAGCAGAAGGTTCTCTACCTAGGTCACATTGTCTCGGCAGCAGGAGTCGAAACTGACCCGGAGAAGGTACAGGCTGTGAAGGAATGGCCAACTCCGCAATCCGGAAGGGATGTCCGTAGTTTTATAGGATTATCGTCCTATTATAGGAGATTTATTCAGGGGTTTTCGGACATCGCCCGGCCCCTGCATCGTCTGACCGAGAAATCAAGGCCATTTGAGTGGACAGAGGAGTGCCAGGAGTCATTCCAGGAACTTAAGGGACGACTTATAAGGGCACCGATTCTGACGTATCCGGATCCCGGGCAGGATTTTATTCTGGATACCGACGCCAGCGCTTTCGGAATTGGAGGAGTGCTATCTCAAGTAAGGGAAGGCCAGGAGAAAGTCGTGGCTTACGCTAGTAGGGTTCTGAAGAAAGCAGAGCAAAACTATTGCGTTACCCGCAGGGAGCTGCTTGCAGTTGTTTATTTCTTGAGGCAGTTTAGGCCGTACATATATGGACGACGAGTAACAATAAGGACATATCATGGAGCCTTGAAGTGGCTTCTGAACTTCAAGGACTCGACGGGACAAACAGCGCGTTGGCTGCAGATCATAGGAGAGTTCGACTTCGAGATAATCCATCGAGCTGTGAGGTCACATCAAAATGCTGACAGCCTGTCGCGCCGACCTTGCTCACAGTGCGGAAGAGATGAAGATAGCAGGGATGCACATGAAGGGAAATCTGTAGAGGGAACTGTGGTGATGGACACTTCGGTTCAAAACGCGGAGATTAGGGCGGAACTACGTGTAGTGGGAGTGCAGCCCCACATCTCCAAAGAAGCTTGGAGAAGGGCACAACTGGAAGACGAACAGATGAGCTGGCTGATTCAAGCGGAGGAAGGGACAGAGACACGCCCTGACTGGGAGAATGTTTCTCCGAAACCCGCAGCTGCAAAGAATTACTGGCTGCAGTGGGACCAACTGACAGTCCGAGAAGGGATCTTGCACCGTCGGTGGGAGTCTGACGATGGGCGGAAGGTCCATTGGCGGACTGTAGTGCCTCAGAAGTATCGGGAGGAGATACTGCAGGAGTTGCATGCAGGAAGGACAAGTGGTCACCTGGGTACAAACAAGATCATGGCTAAGGTGCGCCTTAAGTTCTACTGGTCAGGCCTAAGTGCTGATGTCAGGTCCTTCATTAGGCGGTGCGACTTATGTGCAAAGAGGAAGTCGCCGAGTAGGAAGCGAAAGGCACCTCTACAACAACATTTAGTTGGGGCACCTGTTGAGCGGGTGGCAATGGATATCGTTGGACCCTTCCCTGTGACAACCAGTGGAAACCGATACATCCTTGTGATCGGTGATTACTTTAGCAAATGGTTTGAAGCGTATCCCATCCCAGACGAAAGGGCAGTGACTTGTCGAGGAGTTCGTGTGCAGGTTCGGAGTTCCAAAGACACTGCACACCGACCAAGGGAGAAACTTCGAGTCAAATTTAATCGCCTAAGTGTGCAGGATCCTTGGTGTGGAAAAGACTCGGACAACACCGTACAATCCCAAATCGGACGGGATGGTAGAGCGCTATAATCGTACTCTAGTGAATATCGTGGCAATCATGATGAAGGATCAGGAAAACAAGAAGGACTGGGATAAGGAGTTACCCTACGCAACAGCGGCGTACCGTAGTACCCCACAGGAGTCGACGGGGGAACTCCTAATATGATCATGCTAGGGAGGGAAATATCCCTTCCCATTGATCTAACAATTGAGCAACCACCTGCAGAAGATGAGACACAGGACTTGGACTATGCCCAAGAGATGCAGATGAGAATGCAGCGTTCTCATGAAAGAGCCCGCAAATGTCTTGCAAAGAGCGCACGGAGGCAGAAGCGCAACTACGACAGGAAGGTCTGCAAGGAACAGTTCGCAGAAGGAAAGTTTTGCTGGCTGTATAACCCAGCGAAGAAGAAGGGTGTCTCTCCAAAGTTGATGTGCAGATGGGAAGGTCCGTACCTAATATTGGACAAACTATCTGACGTTACTTATAGGATACAGCAGAAGAGGGGAGGAAAGATGAAGGTCATCCACAGTGACCGCATAAAGCCATATGAGGAAAAACCGATACAAGCTTGGGCAAACAGGACAAATAGTAGCCAGCAGGAAGAGAACGAAGATTCTCCAGAAACTCAGCAGCAGGAGATAAGTGGATCTAGCCATGGAAGTGACGAGGAAAAACATGACTTACCTGAAGTGGAGTCACTTGAGGAAACCAACATTCTTGAAACAGAGGAGACAGCAGTAGTGGATGAGCTAATAGGAAGTGTGGAGTCACTTCAAGAGGACTTGACCCCGGGTGCACAGATGAACAATGTGCAACCTTCAGGACCTATTAGCATTGAAGTAGCACCTGCGCAGACAGAGCAAAGCCAAGCGCGGACGAGAAGAAACCTAGTGCGCCAACGGCGGCTGCCGCAGCGATATCGTTAACCGAGAACATCGGATCAATATAGATTCACCCGCTAGCAGAATTAATACAGGGATGAAATACAAATATTAAGGAGGATAACATTAATGTGAATTTTTCATTTTTGCAGTGGAAAAGAAAGAAAAGAGGACACACCTACTGAAGGATGGACAAGGTGAAGGATTGGAGTCGACCCAAGGACTGGGACACAGTGAGATTGCTCCAGTGCAAGGAATGCGGTGACACCTTCATAAATAAGAGGAGGTTCGACAAGCATGTGGGGAGTCACGGGTCAAGGCAGATCCAATTCTTCTGCTTTAAGTGTGAGCGCAGCTACACGAGGAAAGACAACCTCAAGGTGCACTACCATAACCACCACCCTTCATCCATGGAAGATTTGGCCAAGATATACCCGGAGACGGAAGGGGAACACAAACGTGCGAAGGCTAGCGCGGGAGGTAAGCAGGCCGACAAACAGCGACAGCAGGATCGCGCTGACAAGCGTCGGAAATCAAAGACGACGGAGGATACTGGAGAGCCTAAGCGGAAACAGCCAAAGGCGGTAGATGAATCTGAGAAGGGGAAAGAGGAGCCGAAAGTAGAGACGCCGACTGAGGATGCCTTGAAGTGGCCAGTACCCTCAACTCCTGGGCGGATGGAGATTGATGACGCTCCTGAGTTGTCCCTTTCCCGGGCTCATTGTCTTTGGTGGATCAGTGCCTGAGTCAACAGCCGCAGTCCTTGGTATACCTATCTGGAGGAAAGCCAAGCGGAATGATGACCATGGTCCAGGATCTGAAGTCCGAGTGTGGGAGTGAGGACGAGGAGGACGTGCGGGTCGTGCTTCCTGGGGATCCAAAGGGTGCCAAAGCTAAATCCCCTTCCCAGCAGATTAGTCTTGGGCGAGTCCTTGAAGGGACTACCTTAAGGGGCCAGCAGCCGAAGAAGCGTCAAACCAATTACCCTGCAACTGTCGTGCGGGATACCTCATCTCCCAAGCCAGCCACAGCCCGAGTATTCAACATCCGTGGGGAGGAACCTGGGGCTCAGCGTGCAGTACCTGTCAGCACTCCCGACTTAGAGATCATGATGGCTGGAAAGGTCCGGAGTGTCAAGGAGGTGCACACCACATCAAGGTTCCAGAATGGTGTAAAGGTGTCTGAAGAAGTCACCGAGAGAACCTACGAGGTCAACTTCACTGCTGGTTTTGTTCTTCAGTAGCGGTTGCGTCGCAGCGCGATGACATATAGTTTCATCATCGAGAACTGCACCTTGAGAACTGCACCCTAAATTTGTGTGCATGACCTTAAGGACATTGCTTATTAAAAGTTGTTGTTTGCTAGTTGAAAGTTACTGAAACCGTTGTATTTTGTAAACTCTAAACTCTGTAAGATCAGAGCTGTAATTGTTCTATTTTGTATGTGATAGCAGGCATGTGAGCTGTAAGATGAGGCCTTTATTTAAATTTGTTCGTTTAAATTCATTGCAATCACTGTTGAGATTACATCCAATTTACAAGAAAGAAGTGTACACTTAAGGATACCCTGCAACTGCTTCCCTTAAGTTCATCGCCTTAAGTGACACTAATTTTGAGTTATTATATTATACTAGGAGCAAGCACATCCTTTGCTTTTAGTTAGTATCAGTTTTTGAGACCGAGGACGGCCTGAACTTAATGGTGAGGCTGTGTAGCGCAACGGTGTGCTTGCAAGTTAGCGCAAGAAGCGCCCTCTGTAGTTGGGGGTCGCGCGCGACTTGGTTGGGGAGTCGATCACTGGGCGTCTTCGAGAACGGACGTGGATCACCGCACCTCGTGAAGTACGGACGTGTGGATCGTGCGTTGTGCACTGGGCGAGGACATACAGGAGGTCAGTAGCCGGAAACACACCGGGATCTGTAGCTTGGTCCGTGTGTTGCTACCTCGTGGGCATTAACCACTGGATCTCGGCAGTCCTGCCGCCGGCGACGGGGAGTTGTCCGATAGTTCGGGGATCGCGTTAGCGTGGGCGGAAAGCGCGGCGACCAGTCTCACACTTAACGCAGGTGCCGTTTCAATGATTATTAATAAGTGATTTGTGCATTATAATTGAAGGAATGAGCATTAAAAGAACTTGATTATCGTTGTGATCCGACCAGCAGAAGTGTACGTTTGGGTCCCTTATTCGTCTGTCCTGTTCGTCAGTTGGATTCGTCCCTTCAGTGTTCTTCCTTAAGGAAACTCTTGTACGCGTTGGCGGCATACGGCACTCCGAACGAGCCCATTCCCTAGGTCACCTAGATCATCGCTCATCTAGGCTAACTTAAGGTATAGGTCTGGAGGCCAGGGCAACCTGATACATGTCGGGAGCCCCGGTTACGCCACACTGTGCTCCACACTGCCGAGAAATGATTCCACTGACTAGTACTAGCTTGGAAGGTGGAAACAGTTCACGTACAGTGGCGATAAAGTAGCGGAATTCTTGCACGTTACTGTGTAGAAAACCCCACTCTAAATCATTTGTTCCAACATGAAGAATTACAATGTCAGGCACAGTTGTGAAGGAGATGTCAGGCCAAAGCAGATACTTTCTGAGACCAGCAATTGTTGTACCGCGACGAGTCACTACCTGCAAATTAACCAACTCAGTAGTGATGTTCTCTTCAAGATATTTTGTCAGAGAAGCTCCAAGGACCAGAGCTTTGGCCTCTCCTAGAGGCTCCCGACATGCTGGCTGTGGGGATGGCGGTGGACATAGCCATGATGGTGAACGGCATGACCTAGTATATGAAACACCGGGAAGACAGAAAAGGGAACTATCATCAAGTTTAGCAGTAACTAGTATTAAACACCATTTTATAATTTTGATTGAACAAAACATAGACCAAAGTCATTACATGAAGAAAACAAATCAATTGTAACATGCATGACACGAACTTGATGAAGGCAGAAGCCTAACTTATATCATATAAATAAGCCAAAAACAATACACGTGCTTGTGTGCCTGGTGAATTACGGTACACGCTCCGCGTATGTATAAGCCAAAGGACATTGGCCAAAAAAGTTGAAATCGTCCGAACGAAAATCGTCGCAGAATACATGAGAAACATGTCCCCACAGGCTAAATTGTATATCAAACGAAAGATCATTGCTTTCTTTATCGATGTGTAGTGATCATTTTTGGCAATATTTGTTAGTCCAGTCAGGGCGCAGAAACTAAACACACGGCAAACATTTTCCTCGAAATCATACCCTAACTTCGAGTGAACAAAATTCGGTCAAAAACATACTGAGTCTTGTCATATTTTATATCTTTCCATTCAGAAAAAAATTCAGAAAAACGTTAGCTTTCCACTTACCACGCCAATTTGAAGAATCATTGCTTCATTTGCAACGTGTAGCTCGTGAAAACAAAGCTGTCGATCTCTCGCAATTACTCGCGTAAGTCTCGTGGCCGATTTGCGACGTAGGCCGTGCAAATAAAGTTCGGGATATGGGGCCGTATTCACAAAACTTAAACTTAGGAGAATACTTAAGTCAGACATAAATCTAAGCACCTTGCTAACTTAAGTGGGGCGCTCAATTTGGTATTCACAAAAGATCTAAGCAACCCACTTATCTTAGTGCTCCACTTAACTTAAGTGTTTAAAGCAGTCACTGTTGCTCATGCGCAAAACATTTTCGTCATAAACGTTCATACGCAACGAAAATTTAATCTATCTGCGCGGTTTATCGGCATGCGCGCGTGCACACGCACACAGCTAGCGGCGCAGTTTTCAAGCCCAGTTAGTGCACCAAAATAGTCTGCGTCACGCGCGCGTCAAACGAGTTCGTCATGCACGTTTTATATGTTTTAACACAGAATAATAGTGAAATGTTTATTTTATTTACTCTCGAGTGTGAAACAAATTGTGATGGTGATTTATCCGCATTCTTTCAAACATGCTGAAAGGTAAGATAGTTATTTTGCATTTTATAGTCGGCAGTCACGTGTATTGCATTGCTTAACGTTAACGTAACATGTCATCAATCGCAATCATTCCGCCCGCCTAAAATTTAACAAATCGATCGGAAATAATCGTTAGAATGTCAACGAACTACAATTCTGGAGCTGTCACACATTAACTTCAACTAGGCTTCCTTTTACAATAATTCGATACTGACGAGATTTCCCATAGCCTCTACAAAATCAAATTTTGTGCCTAAAATGTACAAACCGAAGGACAGAAAAAAGCCGCCATGACACCTAAGCGCCCCGCTTAATTGAGTTAAGACTAGTCAGACCACACTTAGATTTAAGACTCGAAAATAAGTGGGGTACTTAGCAAAAATGTTTTGTGAATACCGCTAAGTCATTCAGATTTGTATAAGTCGGGTATTTAAGTTGGGTGCTTATTTTTTTGGGACTTAAGTCGAGTTGTGAATACGGCCCCTGACCTCATTAACGCGTGCGCTGCGGACTGACTGACGCTCTCATAAATTGGATACGAATAAATATTGATGTGTTGATGACGCATTGGTGACGTTATGCACTGTTTACTGCAGTGCATCACGGCTCGTATACATCCATTTACGTACATAGCACTTTCCGTGCACATCATCTTTCTCAGTCTTCTAACGTTTTATCTTTCACGACTGACGGGGCTGAAACTGCATATTTGACTTTTTTTTGGTCCACAACTCAATCGTATGTCGTCATGTTTTTAACGTAAGCGTATAACGAGTTTCGAGCGGTGACCCCCACTGAAAAACTGCAATGTCATGTGCTAAGCATTGGGTGACGTCACTTACGTCGGGGTATAGAGCGTGTAAGTTGACCTCAAAAGTAAGTTGACCTTAAACAGTATATTTGCCTAGTCATAAAACGAAATCGAATGACCAATTTAAGGAGCATTCGATTTTACGCGAAATAAAATGGCGCAACGGTTAAATTGGTCGCTCTTTTGCCAAAATTGATCGGAAAAACCTATATTAATGTTATGCCTAACCTCAACTTCCGTTCAACGATCACGCAGATAACAGTTGGAAAATTCAAACAGGGGTGTCTGTGACTAGACTAGTCAGTGTTTGGTACTAAGACTTACATGGTCTATTGGGCGTGTGGTGGTCATTCCATAAGGGGGGGAATCTATAATGTTTATTACAACTATTGCAATTGATTTTATGACTTACACTTTTTCCAAGGCTGGTAACCCATCAGAGGCGACCTTGTCAAGCGCAGTCAACGTGTCTGATATATTCCACATTTTTCTGAAAAAGATCAGACATTAAACATGATCTTGACATGACACTTTACCAAGGCACACTCGTCGAAACCCATATTCTAAGCAAGTTTTCTACAGTTGCGATCAATGCTATTTTGACAGCAATGATGTTTAAAAATAATCATTTATGGAAGTTTTAATAGCTTCATGAATACGTAATTCTTATAAATTCATTGTATGGGATAAGCCCAGCATTCAAAATAAACATTGTTGATGGACGTAAAATCAACATTTCCAATTAGAAGGCCTTGTTTCGCTGAGAAACAACAGTTGTAAAAGTTTCTTGAGGGCGCCCTTCATTGCGTGCAAACTTGGTTAGGGCGCACGTGAGCGCGCGTTTAAACGCGCACCCGCGGCGTCAATTCGAAGCCAGCTTAGTTTAATTCATAGGGCGTTTACAAAACAGGGGCTAGAGGCGAGGCTGTGGCTATAATTTGCGGCTGTCATTTTGAAGCCTCATACCAAACGACGGGCTTGGGCTACGCGATGAAGCCCGATGCTACAATTTGGGCCAAATCCGAAGCCTAATCAAGCCTACAGAAGTGGTGGCTACGTACAGGCTTGATGACGTCACGGTGTAAACACTTTTAGCGAATCGCCATCTTGAAAAACACTGTGTGCGGTATGACCATTGATCTCCATTATATATATAATGGAGATCAATGGGTATGACCCACTGACCTCTACACCTGGGCCCAATTTCTTGGCTCTGCTTACCGTTAGCGAAAAATCCCTGCTTACTATAGCAGAAAATTCGGTGCTTACGGTAAACGTATTTCACGCGTTAGCAAGGAATTTTGGTCTCTGAGCATGCGTACAACCCGTAACTAAGGATTCTGTGCTTACGGGGTGAGCACATAATTTTTCTGCTATCGCGGTTAGCGGAAAATGGTGACCGTAAGCGAGGAATTCTGCGGTTAACAGAGCCAAGAAATTGGGCCCTGGACGGATCATTGTCCATATTCTGCTGTGCTAACACTTGAAGTCGGCGCGAACTGGAAGTGCAACATGGCGGACCCGAGACGTCACTGCTGTGAGCCAATGAAATGTCCAGTGTAGAGGTTAGTGGATTTACTCTGTACGTTTTGTATTTATAAACATTACGTAATACGTATCGTACCAACACCTAGACATTTCATTGGCTCACAGAGTGACGTCGTGGGTCCGCCATGTTGCACTTCTCCGCATGCCGACTTCAAAATAGAACAATGATGATCTGTCCATGTATAGAGGTCAGTGGTATGACCACAGACATATAAACACATAGACCGCCAGGTCCTATTCAAAACTACAGGATGATTTCGTGATTTTGCGGCGCCCGACTAAAATACCAACTATGGGCAAATTTAGCCCTCGGTATAGGGAATATTTGTACACACCCGAACTGTTCCAGTGAAATAATTATATGAAAGCATTTATCGATTTAAAATAAAATTACATAGTCCTGCAGATTACTACAATAATATTGCATTTAGTGATACAAGCACCAAAATTGGCACACATGCTCATTTTGGGTCACTTTATACGAAAACCCCGTTAGCCAAATTAAAATCCAAGATGGCCGCCATTTTTGAAGATGGCCGCCAATGAAGGCCAAATATCACCGAAATATTGATGTACGGATGGATAGAATGGCAATACAAGCACAAAACTTGGCATTTAAAATCTGTTTGGTCTCCCTGTTGTTGGCATATCCAAAACAGTATTATTAGGCACTTGAACATTTAAGATGGCCGCCATTTTCCAAAATGGTCGCCACTGAATGGCTAGTAGTAGTGTTACCAAGGATCAAACAGTAATACAAGGACCAAAATGGGCATTTAATCTCCATTTGAATCCAATATTATGCTAAAATTGTCAACCACTTGGTAATTTTTTTATGAATAATGTCAACAGTTGAATACGGATGAAATTTAATGTCAATTGTTCACTATGTTAGCACAAACATCTAAATTCAATCATGGAATCGTTTGAATAATTACATGTTATGGTCAAAAAAGTGCATTTTGGACTATTGTAAATACCACAATTTAACATCGACTATTGCCAAAACAAATGTTCTCACTTCTGATTGGTCAGTTGCTGTAGGTACATTTCCTACATTATGAATAACTAATCGATTGGTTAATACCTTGGTTACATGCTCAACCAATATGACTGGTTGAGGGGCAACCAACATTGGTTATGAATGACCAATATATTGTATTATAGCAATTCCAGAAAAATGTCCAAGTCCAAATATTACTGTTATTAACCTATTGAAACCGACATTTTAGCGAGTTATAACAGGGTAATAAGAGGTAATGGGTAACATTTTACCGAGTTAATAACATGGAAATGCCGGAAATGCCAAAAATATTGTTACATTCTCCTTGGTAATATTTGGTAAATAGGGTAATATCAGGGGGTTACTATCAGGTGGTAATATTAGTTACATTCTTCCTGGTAATATTGGGTAAATGGGGTAATATCGGGTGACCTGAATTTACATGTTGACCCCAAGTGGGCGTGATAAACTTTGGTGAAACATTTGTGTCACTTGTTCTACCTGAACGTTATGTTTTGCGTAATAGCGATACGTTTAGGGTGTTTTCGTAGAGATAATTGTGTAATATTTATTTACTCCAAGTCTCAAAGAAACAAATTTGCCAAAAAAGCCAACACACAAATAAATTAACACAAAATTTGTTGCAAACTGTGATTATAGACGGCGGTGATATTGAGCACATATATAGCGTTTAAGTACATGCTAAGATTGTAGCAGTGGCAAGCTCAGAAGAGTCATTTATGTTTATATGTGTATGTATTGTTCCGGTAGTATCGTAGTATTAACCAATATAATTAACCAATTGGGTAATAATAACAGTACAATGCCAGAAATATTGGTAACATTCTCCCTGGTACTATTAGGTAATATCGGGTGATATCGGGTGGTAATAACAATGCAATGCCAGAAATAACGGTAAATAACGGTAAATAACGATTACATTTCTGGTAATATTGGGTATTAATAATAATAGGTAAAGGGTGAAATATCGGGTGGTAATAACAATGCAATGTCGGAAATAACAGTTACATTCTCCCTGGTAATATGGGGTAATATCGGGTGGTAATAACAATGCAATGCCGGAAATATCGGTAACATTCTCCCTGGTAACAGGGGGTAATACCGGGTGGTAATAACATTACCCATTACAGCCCAGGTAATGTCGGTATGTTACCCAGTAATAACGAGCGTTATTACTCGTTACAACCCAGGTAATATCGGGTAAAATGCCCAGTGGGTTGGTTGCAAGCTCAACCAATATAACTAGTTGGAGGATAACCAATACATTGGTTATGAATAACAAATAAATTGGTTAATACCTTGGTTACAAGCTCAACCAGGACTGATGAGATTGATTTGATCTATGCATGGGATGTTAAAACACAGACTGTCAGACTGTAAGCATCAAAGGCACGCTAAGTATGCATTCAAATGTTCAGTAACACAAATACAAAATAAAGAGTTAATCTTGGAAAGCAATTACAACAGTAATGGTAAGAATCTCAAGTCAGGTCGCAATTCTTGTAACCATTTTCTTCTTTACTGACACCCGCTATTGTTATAAATTGGTATTGTACGTACGTGTTGGCAGCCATTTTGAAAAATGGCGGCCATCTTTGATTTCCAGTGATTTATTATTTGTTAATTATAAATGACCAACGAGAGGTAAATTGCAGCTTTATTGTATGACCATTTGGTTTCTATTGTAAAATAACCAATGTATGTCATTCAATGAAAGCAATCTTGGAAAACATGGCCGCCATCTTGAAAAAATGGCCGCCATCTTGAATGTTTAAGTTGTTTCTATTTTTGAAAATGATAAGGGGTACATTTGGTGTATAGTTGCAACTGTTGGTGCTTGTATGACCAATTAATCCAATGTAACATTAAGTGTTACCATTTAGTGGCGGCCATCTTGAAAAAAATGGCCGCCATATTGGATTTTAATTTGGCTAACGGGGTTTTTGTGTACAGTGACCCCAAAAGAGTAGTTATGCCAATTTTGGTGCTTGTATCATCAAATGCAATATTGTGGTGAAAAAAATTATTAATCTG
The DNA here is from genome assembly GCA_037893245.1 of Crossaster papposus. Taxonomy (NCBI): domain Eukaryota; kingdom Metazoa; phylum Echinodermata; class Asteroidea; order Velatida; family Solasteridae; genus Crossaster; species Crossaster papposus. The sequence continues at coordinate 203,529 of JBAIAA010000876.1, forward strand.
CAGGACTAATGTAGATTAAGCATAACCAGTGTCAATCTTGATACCCTCAAAATAAAGACGTTTAGGCCCATTTTTGTGTCAAGCGCGTTGCCCTATATGCGCACAGAACGTAAAAAGCGCGCGGTGCGTTGCCCGTCGAACGAAAGATAGTGTACACAATTATATGAACGCGCGTGCAAAATGCGCTGCATGATAGGCGCGTAATTATACGCGCTTGTCTTTTTATAGCTACACGCGCATGCCGTGCAGCCTAAGCGTCGTTTTGTCCATACTTGCAAATCACGGTTTTGTGCACACGACTGGCGGTCTATAGATCGGGGCGGACATCCGGGAACTGTCATAAAAACGCGTCATAATACGTACACCGCGCCGGTAAAAACGATGATCGCGCGCGCAGTCTTGTATGCTACAGTCATTGATCTCCATTATATAGACTGGATAGGACAACGCGTATGTGTTTGTGCACAAACGCGTGATCCGAAACAATGGCGGCGTGCTTACTGCAGCGGGTAAACGCGGCATGTGTATTCACTCTGGAAACTAGTCAAGTAGTTATCGAGTTAATCGGATTTTTTTCGTATGGGGGTTAATTAAGCGCTCTACCAATAAAATCATTAAAAAACATTAAATTAACTAACGAATAACGATAGGGAGTCATGCAGACCTAACACAGCCAGCTTTTTCACACTTTCTTGATATGTAGGCCTAGGTCTACTATTTTTTCCCTGTAATGTAGCCTACACTTTTGGCCCTTCCCTGAACCTGGTTTCCAGTATATTGCTCTTTTATTTTACCACCCCTATAGGTCGTTTCATAGTTCAGTTGGAGACAGACACAGAGTGAATTTAATGGTCGTATTGAATTTCTAAAATGACATAGAACACTCATAGGGCATACAACCATGGAAGAACGAGATTGAACCGCACAAGAACAATTATATTTATATTTTAAATGCAAAACAAATTTATTTATAAACAGCAATACAAAAAGCAAAAATTAAAATCATTTAAAGTGGAGTTACTTATATAAACATTCAAAATTATAAAACGATGACGACAACTGAATTGATGAAGGAATGTTATTCAAAACTTTTGCACCAGCATACTTATACGACTGCTTAAACAAATCAATATTGGGTTTATTTAGGGAAAACGAAATTTAAAGAGCATCATTTCTGGTATTAAAGCCATGTTTATCGAAATACATTTCAATGTCATTACAAAATCTAATTAGAGCAATCCCATGAACACATTTATACATTGAACAGGCTAAGAAGAAATCTCTTCTTATTTCTAGAGTTTGCCAAGTAATTGTTGAATAATGTCTTTGCCATGATAATTAACATAGTCAAAATTATTAGAGACAATCCAAGCAGCTCTTTTTTTGCAATCTAAGAAGAGCCTTTTTACTGGTCAGGGAACAATTTTCCAACACGGAACAAGCGTAGTCAAAACATGGTTGAATGTCCGTCTTATAAAGAGTGTCAAGTAACTGACTATATTAATAGTATGTCTAAGTCGGGATAATAAAAATACATGTACTTTGTAGGCAATTAATTTACAGAGATTTCTTACATGTGGTTTCCAAGTGAGGTTATTATCAACTTCAAATACCGAACAGTTTACTTGTTCAAGCTGGGTGCCTTCACTCAAGAACAATATTCAATTTGTCAGAATCGTTAGTTTGAGGAGATTGCAAAAGCATGATTTTAGTTTAATTTTGATAAATGCACGAAGTCTATTATTATTATACCAAGTAAAATGTCTAAAATATTAGATTGTAACACCCGGTTTGTATCATGGACATTATTTCCTGTCACATAAATAACATCATCATCTGCGAAGATATTACAAGTACTAAAATTAAAATTGTGTGAAATGTCATTAATAAAAATAATGAACAATATAGGACCTAGTACACTCCCCTGTGGAACCCCAACAGTAATATCATTAGAGTTGGATAATTTATCATGGCAACTCACAACTTGTTTCCTATTTAGGATGTAATTCGTAAACCATTTATGTTCATTACCTGACGCACCGTACTCAGTTTAAAAATAAGAGATCATGATCAATGGTATAAAAACCTTTAGATATATCAAGAAAACAAGAGCCAGCAACCTCATGTTAATTAAAAGCTTCATACAAATCATCAATTACACGATGCAAGCTAAATTAAGTAGGATTAACAAAAATGCAACCTATCAACATTAATCATATCATTATAGATTTGTGTAGTTCGAGCAAACTTCCAATCATCTGCAACAAAACCAGTCACGAGGGACATAATAACAATGTGACAAAGAGACTTATGAATATAAGGAGAGGCTAATCTCAGCAATTGGTATCAAAATAAAGAACATCCAAGTTGCTGTCAATTAATGATAAGATGAGATGAAGCGTAAACAATTGTATCATCTGGTTTGTGAGTGCATTCAGGATTCTTCCAATTCAGAGGGTTCTGTGAACGATTCAGAACGATCCAGACAGTAAAATAATAAATTATTCATATCAACACAATTTAGATCAGGATGGATACTCTTTACATACTTGCTATTACCTGTAACTTTATGAGCTTTTAAAAATGATACAAATCCCTCTTATACATCAATTTAATAAAACAAGAGGTCATCCCGGGACAGTAATCTCAGCTCTGCCCATCGCTTCAGTTTAGGTTCGTCTTCTTTCTCCAGGACCTGTAGCCTACAGCATTCTGACTCCAAATGGTTTGAGCACACTGACCGCAGCCAGCTGCAGCTCGGTGGCAATACAATGTGGACGTCTTACAGTTACACGCACATGTCACCGCTTTCTAGCCGGTTGTTTTTCTGAGGAAATTAGGTGGGAAATAACTCAAAATTAATCAAACAATATAGGCCTACGCATTTTGGTTATTTACTTATTAAGTAGGCCTATTGCTAGGCCTAAATAACAGGCAAGTTTTACAAGGGTGCAACTCGAATGCATTTAAAAAAATGTTTTTCAACGGACTCTCTGCAATTCGAACAACTTAAACGTCGATTTGTCGCCGTACTCTGAAGCTACGGGAAATAATAAAGCGTCCGCGAGTGTGTATACACTAGACCATACATTTACGTAACATCAGTAGTAGCAGTAGCATCAAAAACGACTTACTTGTAAAATAATAGTCCATATTCCCGACTCAATGGACATCCTTCTCCGGGCACTTCACTGCTGCGCAGACCATAACCATTGTTCTTATCTATTTTAAACAATTTGGGTGCAAAATCCTGTTTTTCCTCCAAATGTGACGAATTTAAGAAAAAAAGTCTTCCACTTTTTAAAAAACTTCCATAAGTCGTGCACAAACGCGGTCGCGTCACGTTCGTTCTTAACCCTTTGAAAAAAACACGCGCGCGTACGCCATTTAGACGCGAAGGCCTATCCAGTCTATATAATGGAGATCAATGGCTACAGTGCAGTGTCAGCGCGTATTGTTTTCATCGGCGCGCTGACCTGTGACGTAGGTCCGCCCCGATCTATAGGTTTATATGTCTGTGGGTATGACGCTTTTATTTTTACTTGTGTGCTGACACGAATGATTCTGACGACGATTGAACAACCTTTAGCCAAAGGAGCTAGCTGAGCCACGCAAAGCGAAATTCCAGTGTAAGTGACTTGCCATGTTAATTCTGCTAATATTTTGAGCCATAACTCGGCTGTTCTTTGTCGGTGTGTTTGATTCGCTGTCGTACGTTATTGCCCTAAGACTAAGCAGAGCTGGGGGCATTATTGCGGATAGGGAAGTCCACTGCATGTACGGTATAGTTTAAAGTAGGAATAAGATTACAATTTAGTACAAAAAAGCAAATTGTATGAAAAATTTGACGATGATACAAGTAGGAAACGTCATGATTTGGAATTGTGCAGGTATTTACTAGCAAGCAAAACTTCGTGGAAAGAGGAATGGGCCTAAACGTTAGGCTTAGGGTTTGGTAGCCTTGGTCAAGGCGTGTTCGTCGTTATCCGTCTGTCGTTTACCGTACAGAAATCCACGCCACGCGCGCCCCGCATATGCTGCTAGCTCGCGCTCACCGTGCAAAGATACGGCCACTGTTTTATGCAAATCAACTGAAGCTACTTTTCGCCTTGGATCAATCGTTTTTGAAATCTTATGTTTTTTCTTATATTTTGCGCCACATTTCTAGCGCATGACCTCGTATGCGAATACAGATAAGTACAGGCGGGGCTAAGATGTGGAGTGTCCAATCACAACGTAGTTGAATCCCGACGTCATCAAATTTGATGCAGTTACTTAATTGCAGCATGACATTTAAGACAAAATGGCGGATATTCAGCGTCGTATGTCGTCCGCAGATCTGTCGTGTTGTTTGAATTCTGCAGCGAAAATATTATCCCTCGAAGATTTCAGACCCGAGCAGCGAAATGCCTTAGAATTCTTTCTTCGTGGTCACGATGTTTTTGTGAATTTGCCGACAGGTTATGGCAAATCCGTCATTTTTCAGGCAGCCCCATTTTGCTCGGAGCTCGCACATACGGCCAGGTACTCAGCGTTTTTCAGCGTGTTTGATCAGTTTCTTATCGCCGCATAATCGGCATTATACCCAGGCATGCTGGTCTGTGCGTTATCGCCACATTGTATGGTCCAAGCATGGTTCAACGCTGTGTGGAGGGGGCATGTTTACGGCTGCAGAACCAACCTTTAAAATGATCGCAATATCGTAATTTAAACAGGGACAAGTGTCTTATATCCTTAATGACTTCTACAATTTATTGGCAAAATTCAGCCGGCATAACATTTAATTGTCAGAGTTCCACGTTTTACCGATGCAAGTTTTTTAGCTGGATTAGATGCGTGCAATATAATGTAGGGCCGAGTTCGACACGTTGCAATAGATTCGCGGCCTTCTCCAGTCACCGCGGTTGAAAACTCAAAACTAAGCAGCTAAACACAACTAGTTTTGACAATAACATTTTCAACATTCAAGCAAATACCCAGCAAAACGAGCGAAAATAACTGCGACCCTCACCAATCAAGCAAGACAGTTCAAATCTTCATGTGTAATTCCTACAAGCCTTCGTAAAAATCACTCAACTTTCTCCGAAAAAATATGTCAACGATGGCGGTGTTCGTAAACACTTGCGAGCTAGCTATGACCTTTCACCGCTAGCTCAAATTATGCAGTTTCTACGCAACGATCGACCAATAAGAAAACGACTATAAAGGTCAGCTTAATCTATTAGCATAATGAGCACCGCCCCCAAAACCTCAACTTAACCAATGATCCAAGGCGTTCAAGTATCTTCAGTTACTTTGCATATAATTGTGGCCGCGTGAGGTCGTTGTTTGAGGTCCGATTACCGCTGCGCGCGCTGTACGTACGGACGGGTAACGATGAACGCCTTGACCAAGGCTAGCATATAAAGAATGAAAAATCGCTAGCATTCGTTGGTTTGGGAGCGTTTCCCCCTGAAGATGGAATGGGACCCCACAGTTCGCTATGCTCGTTGCGAGTATGCCTTTAGTTTTGCTCTGGGTGCGTAGTTCTCGAGTTATGAGCGGACAAACATTTGTCTGACCACAGACACACGGACAACTTCGCTTTATATATTACTTAGGTATGACTCTGAACGCGTGTTGGGGGATTAGCACAAAAATCTAAGAAAATCCGACTGACGTTGTCATCTTTGCAGTGATTCGGAAAAATCTAAGCATCATTACTGCAGCTATTCATCAACAACGACAACAACATTTAATATTGAATAGGCCTATCTGAACTATATCAAAACTTACAGCCATTTGAGATTAGAGAGTCCACGGAATGTACCGGCGGGAATCGTCTGAAGGGAAAGATTTCTCATGTCACTGTGGAATCAAACGAAAATTAGCGAAGTTGAAATATTCTGCAAAATATTTATACCACAATATAAAAGAAGTGCACCTCTAATAGTTGCACACACATGCTCTTTTTTTCTCAAAGTGACTTTTCAATAGTATATTTAAACGAAAAATAATTCGATTTTGATGCCTTTATCTTAGGTTTTCTTTTGCGATAAAAAATGCAACCCCCCCCCCCCCCCCCCCCCCCCCCTCTTCGTCCCCGTCCTGTCCCCGCGTCCCCGTCTCTCCCCCTGCGAAAGTAAAATTATGTAAAGAAATAATTATCGTCGGTGGAATTCTACACCTGTCAGTATATCATTTCTTGCAATGTGGTTGGGTTACCTACTCCTCTTATATTTGTGTACTATAATAATAGTGGGGCGGCTTAGCTGATCAATTGTGCACTTTCCCTTAAAAGCATGAAACTTGGCACATGGTTAGAGTAACACAATACAAAGATTTTTAGTCCAGGGGCCACCGGAAATTGCACCCCGTATGGCGGCCATCTTGGATTTCAAAATGGCCGCCATTGTGGATCTGTTTTGTTGAATATCTCCTTAACTGGTAGAGATATCGAGACAGTTGAAACGCCTATACCCACATTTTAGTGGTCTAGGAATCCATTGGTGACATAACAGTTTGAAAATTGTGGCCGCCATCTTGAATTCCAAGATGGCCACCATCCACGAGCTATTTTGCTCAATATCTCATGAAGTAGTAAAGATATCAATACATTTTTAACACCTATACCCACGTTTTAGGGGTATTCTCCTCTCCTGCGAGCTGGACTTGGGCCCATTTGCATCGGCAACCGGGCCGGCCGCGTTCTCGCGCGGACTGTCCGAGGAGGGGTTCAAACGGGTGAGGTTCCTGGCGGAAGGCGCCAGCGCTTTGACGGCTGCCGGGGAGCGCATCGCCCGCCAGGTGCGGCTCCTTTCCCGGTCGGTCGAGGCTGGCACGCCGCCACCCTGTATCAAGGTAGACGTGCGGCCGCCGCATCTGCGCCGATCTCTGAGGTTTCAGGGTTCGTTCCGGGATCGTTGGAGCGGTCTCCGGAGGGGAGCATCGTTGCTGTTCGCGGGAATCTCGCTGGAGGGGTGCACGCACCGGCTGCCAGTCGCCCGGGACCGGCTCGCCGGCGCCGGACGCTCGGCGCAGGAAGGGCTTGCTGGGGGTTTCCAGGGTCGGGACCATTCTGCCGCTCGGAGGCTCCTGAGCTTCTTCACGGGACCCTGTCGGCCCAACGGGGGCGTCGGGAGGGGGCGACAGCCCTGAGCCGATATCTGACCACTGCGGGGCCGAGCAGTCCTTTTTGGGGCTGCCACGCCTTCTCGGGGGAGGTGGGTCCGTCATCTTGCCCTTATTATTGTATGGTGGCTGTAATAAATGAACTGGAATGTGGCCCATCCTGCATTGTCTGTTGTATCCGGGCCATTGGTCTCTTGGCTGCCGTGGCGGGAGGAGAACTCGACGGGAAAGCTGAGGGATCGCTTGGTCGGTCGAGGTCTGGCCGTTTCTCGGGCGGGTGCGGATCGAGAGCCGGGCGAGCCGGATCCAGTCATTTGCGCTCGCTGGCGGAGCGGTGCCGGTCCTTCGTGGCAGGCCTATCCGGGGCGGCACTGTCGCGGACCGAAGCAGTTGCTTTGGGAAGGGGTTTAGGTTTCGTGCCTGCTCCTGCTGGGCCGGGCCGCGGGGCGCTTGTAGGTGGCGTGAGTGCCTTCAGTCGAAGGCTGGGAGTTGCATTCTTGGTGCGTGATGGGCGCTCCAGGGGCCATCCTTTCGGGCCGCCATCGGGCTGGCGACCTGAGTCGTCCCCTGGTGCAACGCTGAAAGAGTGCTTGGAGGCCGAGATGGTTCGCGGCACACTCGTGGAGGTGAGAGGCGGCAGGCGCATCGGCAGCGATGCTCTGAGGTGCCTCGGCCCACTTCTGCGGAGCTGTCAGTGTCCGGCCATGTGTTTTCTCCCCAAGGTGCGCGGGGCACCGCCACCGGGGGAGCCTTTTGTTGGACGTCCAATTGTGGGTGGTTGTACTGGCCCTACGGCGGGGGTTTCAGAGTGCATAGACTGCTTCCTTCTTCCCATGGTGGCCGCGCGGCCCACATGTGTCCGCGATACGGCGGACGTTTTGCGCGGGCTGGAGGAGGGACATTTTTCGCGGGATGTCCTGGTCGCGAGTATGGATGTTGTTTCTATGTGCACCGGTGTCCGACAGGCGGGGGCGGTCCAATGTGTTTGCGGTGCCCTCGAGGGCGCAGGCCGTTGCCGCCCAGTCGCGGAACCACCTTCAATTTGCATCTGGGGGCTTCTGGAACTCATCCTCGGTCGCGGCTGCTTCCGTTTCGGGAGTGGGTTCTTTCTCCGGAGGGTTGGTTGTGCGGTGGGCTCCGCATCAGGCCCTGAAATTTGTGACGTCGCCCTGCACGGCTTCGAGGGCAAAGTGGTCCAGGGGGCGGGTGGCATCCTTGCATGGTGGCGCTGTGGAGGCGACATGTTGGTCATCTGCAACGGAGCTCTGAACGAGTTCCGGGGTCTCGTCGCGGAGGTGGGTGGGATGCGCCCAACTCTAAGGTTTGCATGCGGGGCCTCTGAATCATCAATCGGCTACCTTGACTTGACCATATTTGAAGGAGACCGTTTCCATGGGGCAGGAGTCCTGGACGCCGGGGTCTGCACGGGGCCGGCGGAGGCCTTCCAGTATCTCCGTGGGGCATCATCCCGCCCACCCCGTATTTTCAAGGCGTTCATCTGCGGGGAGGCGCTCCGCTGCGCTGGGGGCACCGGCAGCGTGGATGGTTTCCGCAGCGGAGTCGAGGTGTTCTCGGAGAGGTTAACCACGGGAGGCTGCACTTCCGGTGAAGTCGGAGCGGCAGCAGCCGGGGTCTCACGTGCCGACCGATCGAGACTGGTGCACGGCGCAGGGGATGGAGAGGGAGCAGGACGGGCTCCGCTTGTCTTCGCAGCCACCTGCAGCCCAGCCATGGATCGCGGTGACATGTGGCGAGCGGTTGGCAGGCACTGGAGCTTGATCGAGGGCAGTCGGGTGTTCTCGGAGCTTTTTCCAAGGCCTCCTTTTGTTGCCTTCGAGGGGGCCCAGAGCATTCGGGAGAGGTTGGTGGGAGCTGAGCTGCCACAGCGGGGGCGGGGGCTCGAGCCGCTCCCGGCAGACTCTGGCTTTTTCGAGCAGCCTGCTGAGCCGGACGAGGCCCTCAACATGTTGCTCTCCTTGCTGGGGGGCGGTCTGAAGCCGGCTGGCGGACGTGTGGCTCGGTCTAAGCTTGCATGATTGGAGTGTGCCCGGTCCCAGCCGCAACCTCTCTGCGAGTCAGCTTTTTTTCTTTCTTTTTGGGTCACCCGGCCATTTGCAGCTGACGAGTGCTGCAGCGGGGCGCGAAAGCATGCTGTTGCTGTCGGGGGGGGGGGGGGGGGGGGGGGGGTTTCTAAACGTGGTCCTCTGCTCGCACCTCTAGTCACATCTGGTTGTCCAACCGGCTGGAGTCGCTCAGTCTCTTGTGTCCGCCCAATGTGCATTTTGGTTTGGACGTAGCCGGAGAAGACTGGGTCATGCTTGGGGTCCATTTTGGGCCGGAACGGGTCGAGAGAGGGGGAGTGTCGCTGGGTGGGATGGTGCCATCTCATTTCTAAAATCAAAAGCAAAAGCTCGAACCACTCCCAACAGACTCTGGCTTTTTCGAACAACCTACTGAACCAGACGAAACCCTCAACATATTGCTCTCCTTACTGGAGGAACAATCTGAAACCGACTAACAAACATATGGCTCAATCCAAACTTACATGATTGGAATATACCCAATCCCAACCACAACCTCTCTGCGAGTCAGCTTCGATTCTTTTTAAATCACCCATTTGCAACTGACGAGTGCTACAGCAAGGCACGAAAGCATGCTATTGCTATCAAGAGGATTTGTAAACATAATCCTCTGCTCGCACCTCTAATCACATCTGATTATCCAACCAACTAAAGTCACTCAATCTCTTATGTCCACCCAATATACATTTTAATTTGGACATAACCGGCAAAGACTAAGTCATGCTTAAAATCCATTTTAAGCCAAAACAAGTCAAGAGAAAGGGAGTGTCACTGAATGGGATAGTGCCATCTCATTTCAAAAATTTTAAAATCATGAGATATTGAGCAAAATAGCTTGTGGATGGTGGCCATCTTGGAATTCAAGATGGCGGCCACAATTTTCAAACTTTTATGTCACCAATGGATTCCTAGACCCCTAAAATGTGGGTATAGGCGTTTCAACTGTCTCGATATCTCTACCAGTTAAGGAGATATTCAACAAAACAGATCCACAATGGCGGCCATTTTGAAATCCAAGATGGCCGCCATACGGGGTGCAATTTCCGGTGGCCCCTGGACTAAAAATCCTTGTATTGTGTTACTCTAACTATGTGCCAAGTTTCATGCTTTTAAGGGAAAGTGCACAATCGACCTTTTTTGGGGGGCTAAGCCGCCCCACTATAAGCTTGGTTTTAATTTGATGTTTTTTGTGTTAGTTTCTGCCGTGACTCTGAACACGTGTTAGGGGATTAGAACAAACAAATCCAAAAAAATCCGTCAGACATGGTCATCTTTGCGTGTGATTCGAATTAAACTGGAAAACATATCATTAACAAGCTTAAAATCCATTTACAAGCATCATTACTGCAGCTACTCATCAACAACGACAAAGGTGGATTTCTACTGTCAGTATTTAATTTATTGCAATGTGTTTAGGTTCCCTACTCCTTTTAGGATCCCTATTATTATGTTTTACTATAATAAGCTTGGTTTGAATGTTATGTTTTTGTGTGTGTTAGTTTCTGCCGTGATTCAATACTGAATAGACCTATCTGAACGATATAATTATAAACTTACAGCCATGGGAGATTAGAGAGTCCATGGAATGTACCGGCGGGATTCATATGAAGGGAAAGATTCATCATTTCACTGTCGAATCAAACGAAGAACAGCAAAGTTGAAATATTCTGCAAACTATTTATATCACATATCAGGATACTTAACGTCGTCGTATGATTGGACATGGTCATCTTTGCGCGTGATTCGGATTAAACTGCAACAAAATCATTAACAAGCTTAAAATCAATCTACAAGCATCATTACTGCAGCTATACTCATCAACAACGACAAACCAAAATTAATGTTGAATATATAGGCCTATCTGAACCATATCTAAACATGGAGCTGTTGAGCACACTAAGTTGATTGGCACAAAAGGTCCTGCTCAGTAAAAACTGGTTACCATCCAAATTCATTGTGCCTGTTTATGTAAAGCCAAACCCAGCTGAATATTATTCCAGTCACAAACAATAGTTTATAACCTGAAAACTATAGGCCTATAAATTTGTTTAGGCCAAGTAAGAATGTGTATGCTAAGCAGTTGTTGTGCTTAGCAGCTCTATAAAATTATCACTCTGGATATAAAAAAAAAAAATATTTAATGGTTTTGATTTATTGTGTTTCGTTACATAGGTAATAACAGTGCGAGAACCCGGTTGTTACTGCGTGGTAATGACCGGGTTGGGGGATGACCGCTGGTAATGGATCGAGCCGAAGGCGAGGTCCATTACCAGCGGTCATCCCCCAACCCGGTCATTACCACGCAGTAATAACCGGGTTCTCGCACTGTTATTACCTTTAATAAATACCTTTTTAACGAGAAAAATGGTGAAAATACTCCGAATTTCGCGACTTCGCGGCTTCCTCTAGGCCGTTTTACAAACGCAGCTTCGTTTTCGTATTTTGGCTTCGTTCATGTAGTTTAGCAGTGGTACAGTTGTTTTCCTAGTTCCGGATTTTTTCTAGTTCCAGATCGCTTCAAATAAAAACCTACCTTAATTGTTATGGCTTGGTCTCCAATACTATTTGTTTAGATGAAGTGCATTTTGAAAAGAAATATACAAGCTTCTTGATACATAAGTAAAAATAAGTCGAAGTAAAAGTCTCAAATCTGCCAAAGACTGAACGTTCATTTTTTTCCTAGTTCCGGATCGCCCGTAAAATACATGCATCAACAGCACGCGCGCAAGCGATTTCATATGACGTGTTCTAATGGACCATGGAGAAATTTCTCCATGGTGGGACAAAGTTTATCGGATCGTTGCCGCGCGCAACACACGTACACGGACAAAACATTTCAAAGAATTTCCTTGCAAGTCCTTTTTAAAAACTTTATTGGAAGTTAAAGTATTTGACATTTATTTTAAACTGTATTTATATAAATTAATGAATACTTTATCAGAAATATAGGCTTGATTCGGGTTGGTTCTAGCGTGATAATTTTTCATGTACGAAGCAGTTTTTTACTCGATCCGGAATTGGTTAAACTGATCCACAACTAGAAAAAGGGATGTCGGTATATTTGACGTCGTACAGTATGTATTTTCAAATAAAGAAGAGCATAAATATCGGAACAAAAACTGTAGTTTCTCCATCACTCAAGGTAAACTACTAAACCTATTTCATTTAAATTTCGAGGATTAGACTTGCCGAAAACAGCCTATATGTTTTTTTGCGATCCGGAACTAGGAAAACGTCTGTAATGTGGCCAGAGTGCAGCCCAAAACCGGGGTTTAGAAAACGGCCCTTGGAAAACCCATGATATTACTACATATAATGACCTGCACGAGTCTCGGCCAATCAGAAGCCTTCAACTCTCCTAGGTATTTATTAATTAAGTATATTTGCCGTGACTCTAAACGCGTGTTGCGGGATTAGCACAACAATCTAAGACAATCCGTCGGACGTAATCATCTGTGCGCGTGATTTGGAATAAACTGCATAAGTCCATTAAGGCCAAATAAAATATTCTTTTTGAGGCCGCCTCCTTTTTTCTTTTTCTTTTTTCGTTTTGAAAAAAATGATAAATTTGTTTTATCTTTTTGAAAATAAATAAATAAATAAACAAATAACATTCAAAGATCGTATTTTAAAGATTGCATTTTTAGACCTTAGCATCACTGTGGACCATTTGTTTTTCTAATATAGGAAGGCTAGGGTGTAACGTGTATTGTGCATACATGATCGACCCACATGAATTTAGATTTTTAATCGTTGGTGAGCCATGTTTTAATTTAAAATTGGAAGATAGGGCATGACATGCTCACTACATGACTTGTATCAACATGTGTCGGGCGGCCATTTTGAGAAAAGGCATAAATCTAAAACAAGCATAACAAGCTTAACATCAATTTACATTGATTAGCACAAACAAATCAAAGAAAATCCGTCGGACATGGTCATCTTTGCGCGTGACTCGGATTAAACTGCATTAAACATTAAACTATTTTTATTAAATGGTTTTTATCTAGGTGTTTTGTTACTTAAGTATATTTGCCGTGACTCTGAACGCGTGTTGCGGGATTAGCACACAAATCTCGGAATAAACTGAAAAAATCCATTAACAAGCTTAACATTTACAAGCATCATTACAACAGCTATTCATCAACAACGACAACACAATTTCACATTTTATAGGCCTATCTGAACCATATCCAAACTTACAGACGTGTGAGATTAGAGAGTCCACGGAATGTACCAGCGGGAATCGTCTGAAGGGGAAGATTACTCATTTGACTGTCGAATCAAACGAAGAACAGCAAAGTTGAAATATAATAACTGCGCTCCTAATAGTTGCACACCCGGGCTCTTGAAAACTTTGATTGTTTTTCTCAGAGTGACTTTTCAATAATTTAGTTGATCGAAAATTAATCCAATTTGGATGTCTTTATCTTAGGTTTTTATTGCAAAACCCGAAAATAATTCGAATTATGTGAAGAAGTAATCATCGTCGGTGGATTTCTACTGTCAGTATTTAATTTATTGCAATGTGTTCAGGTTCCCTACTCCTTTTAGGATCCCTATTATTATGTTTTACTATAATAAGCTTGGTTTTAATGTTATGGTTTTTTGTGTTAGTTTCTGCCGTGAATCAATATTGAATAGGCCTATCTGAACGATATAATTATAAACTTATAAACAGAAATATGAGATTAGAGAGTCCACGGAATGTACCGGCGGGAATCGTCCGAAGGGCAAGATTTATCATTTCACTGTCGAATCAAACGAAGAACAGCAAAGTTGAAATTTTGTGCAATCGTGGGTGAGCCATGTTTAAATTTCAAATAGGAAGATAGGGTGTGATATGTTCACTACACGACTTGCATCAAAATGTGTCGGGCGGCCATTTTGAGAAAAAAAGGGCCTCCTCCTTTTTTTTCCCAAAAGGCAGGACGCTAAACATGTTTTATTTGTATTTTATTTGGCCTAACAAGCTTACAATAAATTAACAAGCATCATTACAGCTGCTATTCATCAACAACCAACACACGACTGTATATTGCAGGCCTATCTGAACCATATCCAAACTTACAGACCGGTGAGATCGGAGAGTTCACTAAATATCCCGGCGGGAATCGTCTGAAGGGGAATATTTATCATTATACTGTCGAATCAGCAAAGTTGAAATATTCTGCATAATATTTATACCACAATAGAAAATAATTGCACACCTAATAGTTGCACACCCGTGCTCTTGAAAACTGAGATGTCTTTCTTAGAGTGAATTTTCAATAATTTATTTGAACGAAAAATAATTCGATTTTGATGTCTTTAGCCCAGGTTTTTTTCCCATTAAAAATGCACCCCCCCCCCCCCCTGTCCCCGTCATTCCCCCTGTGTAAACCGAATGTAATTCAAATTATGTGAAGAAATAATCATCGTCGGTGGATTTCTACTGTCAGTATATAATTTATGTGGGTTCCCTACTCCTTTTAGGATCCATATTATTATGTTTTACTATTATAAACTTGGTTTCAATTTGATTTGTTTGTGTTAGTTTCTGACGTGACTCTGAACACGTGTTAGGGGATTAGCACAAACTTATCAAACAAAATCCGTCGGACATGGTCATCCTTGCGCGTGACTCGGATTAAACTACAAACATCCATTAACAAGCTTAACATCAATTTACAAGCATCATTACTGCAACACAATTTAATATTGAATAGGCCTATCTGAATCATATCCAAACTTACAGCCATTCGAGGCTAGAGAGTCCACGGAATGTACCAGCGGGAATCGTCTGAAGGGTAAGATTACTCATTTCACTGTCGAATCAAACGAAGAACAGCAAAGTTGAAATATTTTGCATAATATTAATATCACAATAGGAAAGCACACTCCTAACACTACTTGCCACTACTATTTCTCCGAGTGACTTTTCAATGTGTAGCCTATAATTTGAGCAAAAAACAATGATTTTGCTTCATCCCATTTTTTCTTTTGCAAGTGAAAATGCTCTGCCACCCCCCCCCCCCCCCACCCCCCCCCCCCCCCCCCCCCCACCCACCAACCTCCTGCGAAAGCCGAAAAGTAATTATATGTGACAAAATGAAACACAAAACAATCGTTGGTGGATTTCGTTGTTCGATGTTCGATTTCAGAAAGGAGTAACTGTTGATATTGCTAGAACAATACCAGTTAAGAAAGAAAGAACAAATAGTTTTCGTGGTTAAACTCAAGGAACGCATCTTGCATGATCCATTACAGATCGAAGGTCGCGTTTACTTGAAGGCGATGTTTTGTTTATTCTCACGTGAAATAAAATAGGTTTTTCCTAGAGAAATAGAAAATCATTTTCTATAAAAAAGGCCCTTAATATGTATATTT
The DNA here is from genome assembly GCA_037893245.1 of Crossaster papposus. Lineage (NCBI taxonomy): Eukaryota > Metazoa > Echinodermata > Asteroidea > Velatida > Solasteridae > Crossaster > Crossaster papposus. The sequence continues at coordinate 219,089 of JBAIAA010000876.1, forward strand.
GTTACAACTACATATGTCATTATTGTTTAATTTGTTTGCAGTGTCACTGGTCTCCACTACATAACATCGTTGCATGCCCTGCAGAAGGGCATAATACGAGTAGGCCTACGCCCCTATGGGCGAACGCGTAATAACCAAAATGGTTCCCCGATTGGGCATCATTTTTTATTACAACAAAAAACTGCCTCTGTGAAATTTAAACATTTCCGTCACAAATTAACACAAGTTGCTTAAAAAAATTGTGATTCAGACGTGTGGCAAATAAACATACATACACTTCAGTACTCACTCGGGCTTTTTGGAACATAACATTGCAAAGTGACATTAAAATAAATAGAATCACATGAAAATTGAGAATTAACAAATAAATGTCCACAATTTGTGGCCCTGTATACCCACGTTTTGGTTGATGTGGTCCACGAGTGATAGTGCCCGCCCCAACCCTACAGTTTTATTTTACACCGGGCCTGTAACATTACTGGGAAGCTGAATTGTTTGTCATTAAAGTCAATGTTGTAATAACATTTAAAATTACAGAAATGTTGAATTGTATGCACCATTTGCAAATAATAATTACATTTAAATTTGTGTAAATGCCTATTTGAGTGCCATCTTTTCTCAGTAAGTGGGATATTCACACTCCATAAATGGATGTTTCATGTAGTTCCGAAATACGGTACCCTCTGGAGACATGAACACAATGTGTACAATGGAGACAAAACGTCTCCGGAGGGTAAATTTCTATAGATGAATAGGTCTCCATTGGGAATTTCACGAATTAGATTTTTGGATTTTACTTAAATTACTCAAAAACTAGGATTAGGATGTGGGTTAGGGTTAGTGTTTGGGTTAGGGTATAATATAGGGTATATTGGGTCGAAATTTCAACCCAGGAAAAAGGGTTAGGGTTAGGGTTATGGTTAAAATGGGAGCATTTTGAAAAACGTGCTCGACTTTCCAACCATTGTGTACACGAGAACAAAGCCATGTCTCCACAGTGATACAAACATGCGAATACATGTTCTAATAAGTTTCAACTAGGTTACACGTTTCAATTAGAAAGAGCCTTGAAAATAGTTGCCCTCATTGGAACAGGGATAGTGGAAGTTAACTGCGTGAAAAGAATGAAAAGTGTCAGAAAAATGCTTCTGACTTGTCTTAAATATTTAGTCGTTTAGTACACAAAAACCAGTTCAATCATAATTCTTTCAGCTTTTCCCTCTAAAATTAGGAATTATAACAATCACAAAATCACTGAAGTGAGCACATTAATGTTACAATATTCACAACCCATGCGATTTTTGGCAGATAATGCACATAGCCGGTAGGACATGCTTCTAACGTTGGGGCTTAGATGGTAGGCTGGCACTGGATCTAAGTAAACACAAGTCTTCTTTGGAGGTCTGTCATCATCACTGCTCGTCTCCTGATTAGCAACTGCATAGGGTTAAATCTAGAGAGAAAACAGAAGGGAAGCATACAATCAATGATGGAATTTGGAAATGACTTACAAGAAAAGAAATTTAGTTTGTCACTTGTCCCTATTTTCCTTTCTTTTTAAAATGTTCTACAAAAGGGGATAAAATATAGGTGTATACGTGTACTTAGCCAGAGCTGGCTAACTTTAAGTACAGGTAATTTGACATAAACGAGATTTGACGAGCTACATGTATGTGTAGCTAAGTTGTCGTGAATCCAAGAATTTCATTTATTAAATTAGCACGGAGTTGTTGTAGGCTGTGTCCGGATTACTTGGCTGCGGCTTGAAATTACGCACGAGTTTATGGTAGCAGCTACAACCACATCTTATAGACTCGTGCAGAATGTCAAATTGCAGCCAGAAGGCAAAATGTTGTTGTAAATGTCATTTAAGAGCATCAGAATCTTTTTTCGGAACCACAAACAAACACTGAGGTGTTATAAGCTTCGCCCTAAACGAAGTCAAAGTGCTAAAGTGGAGGCAGGATCATGCGCATTAATTCATTCGACAACAGACAACAAATATCATTGGCTAGGCCTGAACGTTACTGCAACACCTACCCGTTCCAAAGATTTCCCTTTGTCGTTTCTCTTGGACAGCTGTGACTTGCTCTATCTTATTGATGTCCGTAAACCGGGCGTAGCAAGATCGATGAAATCCAACATGTTTCGGTGGTCCGCCTGCCGATGCTAAACCCATCCGCTCTCTGCAACGCGGAGTCATGCTTGGCCAGAAATTCTCTCGCTATATCTGACTGTTTTCCCTTCAAACTCTTCCATTTGTCAGCAAACTCGAGGAAGCGAGACCAGCTTTGAATAGAAAAAAGGTGAAACCCTGCCTTTGGCTCCAGAATCACAGTGCAAAAGGCACGTAAATAAAGGCTCGGTGTCGTCTTTAGAAGCCGCCATGTTGGATTGCTGTACACCGGGTCAGAAACTGACACAATTTAGGTTTAGTCACGTGAGTGTCGTTTTGTTAAATGAAACTGTGTTTCAGTTTTGGCTTAAGTTATGCAGTTTGGCAATAACGCTGGAGCCAAACACGGGCCAAAGTCTAGGTTCAAGTAACGGCAAGTTTTGTAAAAAAAAATTAAAAAAAAAATCCATATTTTCGCCAAAAATACACCAAAAGTGCCACTTATGCAAAAATAACAGTCATTTTTGTATTTAGCAACAACAACTTGAATGAACATCGATGTTTTCATTTTGTACCAAAATGGGGATCACGAACAAACACAATAATCGCACTCGTCCCATGGTCTATACCGCGGTTACGGGAAAAGATCACTTTTTATCCCCAACATTTTTTGAATCTTAGAAGCGTTACTGCAGTGTCGTTTCTCAGAGCGTGTATTCCAATGCAGATTATTCTTCCCGCGTGGACATAACCGCTCCAGATTTTCGGCAATATCTCAAATCGGTACCACCTTTTGAAATGAAATTTATACAGGTTAGTTTTATGATATAAATCTATAACTATATCGGATTGAAACAAACAATGGGTTCCAATTACCAAACGTAAACGATCCCTTTAATATATACTAGTCCCAAACAATAGTGTATCACCTGAAACTAGGCCTATCAATCTGTTTAGGCCAAGTACGAATTTGTATGCTAAGCAGTTGTTGTGCAGCTCTATGAAATTAGCACCCTGGATATAAACCAAAAAAACATATTTAAAGGGAAATTCCAGGCTCAATATTATTTTACCTAGTCTAAAAGAATATATGGAAACATACTGACTCCGCAGATAATTTGTTTTGATTTGTTATCGAGAACGACTCACGTGCCTATTATATTCACGATTTCTTGCCATTCAGAAGTACAAGGGCGCGTCCATATTGTTCAAATTTCCCGCCTCACCCGGGACATTATGACGTAGTGTCTGCACCTCAATGTACATCGCTTTATTGCGTGTTGTTCGCACTGGTACCCTACCTTGACGCGGCCAACTACATTATGCAGACTATTGCGAGTACAGGTATTGCATTTCTGTGCAGAATATCGACTTGACGCGCCACAAACTATCGTTTTGTATTTTCTGAGAAGAATAGAAAATTTGTGAGCTAGTAATTATGGCATCGGGTCCTTCTCCGTATGATTTTTAACCAACTTTCACATGTACAGTACACATTATGTATACACTATGCCGTACACAAAAGGGTTCACTTGCATTCCTTGCGCGTGCAGGGCCGCTATCGATCGGGCTTCGCGTACTGATGGTGCAGACACTACGTCACAATATCTCGGATGTACCGATAAACCAGAACAAAATGGCGGCTCGCACGACGGTAAGCACAGTGCGAGAAAATCTCTGTTTTATATGATTACCGAAACCGATAAAAATGAAACAAAAATTAAGTCACAATGGCAATTGACACTCTTTAACATTATGCAATTATAAACTATGTGACGGTGGAGTTTCCTTTTAAACACAACTTGTAAAGCTTTATGTTAACGTACAACTTCAAATTAGAATTACTGTACTTAAGAACTATTAGGGCATGTAACTTGTTTATTAGTTTAAATGGAGTCACTACCGGTCGCTTCCAGCCAACTTCTGCCAAACGAATTAGTATTTCGTTCGCACGAAATGCTAATTTGTTCCCACGAATTCATGCCCACGAATTACTAATTCGTGCCCACGAATTACTAATTCGTTCCCACGAATTACTAATTCGTTCCCACAAATTACTAATTCGTTCCCACGAATTACTAATTCGTTCCCACGAATTACTAATTCGTTCCCACAAATTACTATTTCGTGCCCACGCAATACTAATTCGTTCGCACGAAATGCTAATTTGTTCGCACGAATTACTATTTCGTTCCCACGAATTACTATTTCGTTCCCACGAATTACTATCGTTCCCACGAATTACTATTTCGTTTCCACGAATTACTATTTCGTTTCCACGAATTACTATTTCGTTCCCACGAATTACTATTTCGTTCCCACGAATTACTATTTCGTTCCCACGAATTACTATTTCGTTCCCACGAATTACTATTTCGTTCCCAAGAAATGCTAATTCGTTCCCACGAATTAGTATTTCGTTCCCACGAATTTTAAGAAATACTCGGACAGGAGTGTTTGAATTTGGTGAACAATTTGGCAGTGTGCACGCTGGTACGCCTTGCTTTGAGAGGCGCAAAGGAAAAGGGAATATTTTTTGTATTTATTTATTTTTAACTATAGGTTTTTCCGGACGATATCGCAAAATGTGCGCATTCATTTGTAAAATATGTATTCAATTTCGCGCTGAATTTCAGAACGACGTATATCCGAGTTTCATTTTCGCAAAAACGAGCATTCAGTTTTATTTTGTTTAATTCAAATAAATGAATGTGCTGAGCGTTTCATTTAAACGATTGCAAATAGTGATTGGGCTTTCAGTTTGACGTATGCGTGACCGATTATAAATCAATGTATCGTGGGACTAATTGATCATTTATGTGTTGGCTCTTAAATTTATTTTAACCCTTAACCATCCCAAATCCTCCAAAATCCTCTTTGCAAATTGGAGGTTTTTGCAGGAATGAGGTCACTTGGAAGTTGATGCATCAGATGAATTTGCAGGATTGAGGCTACTTAGGAATTTATCCAAATGAGGATTTTGAAGAATTTAGGTTATTTTGTTTTTGTTAATGACTTCTCTATCATTTTATAAGTTCAATTGTCTATCCGTTAATGAATTGTCCACCAAGACATGGGTGGTTGATGTCCAGTCTATTTGCTACGTCTAAGTAGTCCGCGTCGTCAGCCTCAAAGGCATCGATAAGACTATTTCGATCAACGTCCGAGACTCGTCTGTATCTCCCACTTGCAACCATTATTGGAAAATTTTAGGGGGCATAAAGTAAAGTCTAGCTATATGATGCGATCGTGGCAAATGCTGAGCAAAGAAAGATATTTTTTTCTTCAACTTAGTGGTTTATATAGCATTTATTTGGTAGTTTCAAAGACGAGACCACCTGGTTTAATTCCCCATATGTTACTTTTGATAACACATATGGATTCCAATGCTTGACCAGGCATACACATGCGTAGAAATTCGGCTGCACATTTAGCGAAATTGATTGTTGATAAATTAAAAGGAAAACATGATTGCGGGTGTGCATTTAAATTCGCGCTAAAATGAACTATCAATATACTAAATTCAGTGCACATTCGGAAAATCGTGTGATGATTTCTTACGACTGGATGCACCATTATGCAAAAACGAATTATCTATTGTTAGATAGAAAACGGGAATGTGAACGTTCATACTATTTCGCACGAAAACGAATGCACCAGTTAAAAATTTATGTGCACATTTTGCGATATCGTCCGGGAAAACCTATAGTAATGCCATAACTATATTAAACAATCGTTGCTTAAGTCGTCGGAAGCTTAAATTTTCAATTTCTGAAGTATTAGGGGCTTCAAATCGCCCAACACTACAAAATGGCTTCAAATCGCCCAACACTAAAAAGGGGCTTCAAATCGCCCAACACTAAAAAGGGGCTTCAAATCGCCCAACACTACAAAGGGGCTTCAAATCGCCCAACACTACAAAAGGGGCTTCAAATCGCCCAACACTACAAAATGGCTTCAAATCGCCCAACACTACAAAGGGGCTTCAAATCGCCCAACACTACAAAATGGCTTAAAATCGCCCAACACTACAAAGGGGCTTCAAATCGCCCAACACTACAAAGAGGCTTCAAATCGCCAAACACTACACAGGGGCTTCAAATCGCCCTACACTACAAAGGGGCTTCAAATCGCCCAACACTACAAAGGGGCTTCAAATCGCCCAACACTACAAAATGGCTTCAAATCGCCCAACACTACAAAGGGGCTTCAAATCGCCCAACACTACAAAGGGGCTTCAAATCGCCCAACACTACAAAGGGGCTTCAAATCGCCCAACACTACAAAGGGGCTTCAAATCGCCCAACACTACAAAGGGGCTTCAAATCGCCCAACACTACAAAGGGGCTTCAAATCGCCCAACACTACAAAGGGGCTTCAAATCGCCCAACACTACAACGGGGCTTCAAATCGCCCAACACTACAAAATGGCTTCAAATCGCCCAACACTACAAAGGCGCTTCAAATCGCCCAACACTACAAAGGGGCTTAAAATCGCCCAACACTACAACGGGGCTTAAAATCGCCCAACACTACACAGGGGCTTCAAATCGCCAAACACTACACAGGGGCTTCAAATCGCCCAACACTACACAGGGGCTTCAAATCGCCCAACACTACAAAATGGCTTCAAATCGCCCAACACTACAAAATGGCTTCAAATCGCCCAACACTACACAGGGGCTTCAAATCGCCCAACACTACACAGGGGCTTCAAATCTCCCAACACTGCAAAGGGGCTTCAAATCGCCAAACACTACAAAGGGGCTTCAAATCGCCCAACACTACAAAATGGCTTAAAATCGCCCGCGGATATCGAGGCTTTAAATTGGCCTGGAAATCTATGCATCTTACCTACTTTAGGCACTGTGGCAATAGCCGAGACTGGACGAGCAAAAATCGTTATTAGATCTCCTTCATGGTCGATCCGCAGTTCTAAAGACAAGAACGTAGGCGATTGATTAAAAATACTGCTAATCTGTATTGGGAGAGGAGTGAACGAGATTTGTAGCAAGCGCCAATCTACAATTGAAGTGATGAAATGACAACCGTCTGGACAAATGAAAGGCAAAAAATATGCGGAGGGCCACTTGGGGATTACCAAGGTACCAGTACCCTTTGACTTCTCAAGATACTTGATAGTGGGAACAATAAGGTTTACTGGGGGACACAAGTAGTTATTGTCATTCGACCACGGTTGACAGAAAACGTCCATACCGTCAGTCCCACTACACCAACATCTAGAATTGAACTTATGCTTCGAGTCATGAGTCTGGCCACGAAGCCGATGGCGATTGACATAGAAATTATCTGACCTGTGATGCTAACTAGTATTATTGCAATGGTTGTAGACCTATTGCTGTTGATTGCCTTGTTTTTGAAGGTGGGGATGTCCGACAGGCGCTGTCTTTTGCAGGTCGACTGCACGCGAGTGTTCAAGGAGTTGGAGAGGTCGCGTATGGCCTGCAGAACTTCCTGGTTTCCGCCAGTGGGTTAGTTGGTGTCGTCGCCGTCAAACAATGTACTTGTAGCGGTGTATGGGTAGCGTACTAGAAGAGCGCTGAAAAGGCTGTACCGATGCGTGAACGAGAGTGCGCTATCGCTGTAAGCGCTCAGCTTATATGCTGGTGGTTACGTAACCACTGGTATGCAAGTGTGGAGACACTTGCACCTGTCGTTCGAAACCGAAAAGAAATTTCACTTCGTGCCCACGAATTGGTATTTCGTTCCCACGAATTACTAATTCGTTCCCACGAATTACTAATTCGTTCTCACGAATTACTAATTCGTTTTCACGAATTACTAATTCGTTCCCACGAAATACTGATTCGTTCCCACGAAATACTATTTCGTGCCCACGAAATACTATTTCGTGCCCACGAATTAGTACCCAGTACTTTCGCTCGGTCACATCGCCCATACTTGGCGCTGGAAAGCGCTGATGCAGCTTTACAGATTTAAGTGAAGGAAACGCACGGTATTCTGGGTAGCGTACCATGACCTTACGAATTGCACGCAGCGCAGCTGAGCCGCGGAAATGGTGACCTCTAGTTCATGGGTCACACAAAATCTATCAAATCAGAGCGCAAAGTGCATCAGCGCTTCCCAGTGTCCAGTATGGGCGGCGCGGTAGGACCTAGTCTTGCTCAAAGACCAAGCTGTTCATTTGTACCGGGGCGCGCCGTCACGTCCGTCTATCCGGGCTTATTGGGGGCGCCCTTAATTATCGCCAGACTAGATTCGTTCCATTGCACGGTCTTGACGCAAGAGTCACGTGAACCCGTCAAGCATAGCTCACATAGCTACTCGCCCCCTACATGCGCGCTGAGTCGTTTTGTATTCATTGTGGTGTACGATATACACGCTGTGTGTTTCCAAAAGGCGTGCCATGGCTGCCATGGCACGCATTGATACACCCGGAAATTGTTCGCGGTGTGTGGACGTGTAAGAAACCACATTGTGCAATGGTGCCGTCTGCAATTTATTGGAAACACAAAGCATGTATATCGTTAGTCTGGTTCCCCGACCTGACAATTGTGTTAGGTCTAGACGTCTAAATAATTGTAGGGCAGGTAGCTGCCGGCGACAACAGTAGATAATGACGCAATACAGTCAGCGTAGCTTTTGTTTGACGACGCTGCGCTGCGTGCAATTCCTAAGGTCATTCCTAAGGAAATCGTGCGTTTCCTTCACTGAAATCTGTGAAGCTGCATCAGCGCTTTCCAGCGCCCAGTATGGGCGATGTGACCGAGCGGAAGTACTGGGTACTAATTCGTGGGCACGAAATAGTAATTCGTGGGAACGAAATAGCATTTCGTGGGAATGAAATAGTAATTCGTGGGAACGAAATAGTAATTCGTTGGAACGAAATAGTAATTCGTGCGAACGAATTAGTAATTCATGGACACGAATTAGTAATTCGTGGGCACGAATTAGTAATTCGTGGGCACGAAAATGTAATTCGTGGGAACGAAATACTAATTCGTGGGAACAAATTAGCATTTCGTGGGAACAAATTAGTCATTCGTGGGAACGAATTAGTAATTCGTCGCTTTTTTGTTTCAAAATAATTTTTTTGGTTTGTTTTTTGTTAAAATAAATTATTTGTTTTCGATTTTTGTTGTCTTTTCGCATTTTTATTTCGGCGTTGCCCTGCTTTTTTTTCTGTCGTCGCATTTTTTTTGGGGGGCGTCGTATTTTTGTTGGGGGGGCGTCGCATTTTTTTTGTCGGCGTCGCATGGTTTTTTTTCGGCGTCGCATATTTATTTTTACGGAGGCCCTAAAGTACGGAGCCTCTAAAGGGACATTAAAAACAAATATAATCTCGTGCACACGACATAATTTGGGATTTCCCGGGAACCCTTGATGGAAATTCATGTTTACTGTTTACGATTGGCTAGAGCGTGGAGGCAGAATTTATAGTAAACAGTAAGCAATCATATTGAATTGTTTAGACAGGCATTTTAGTAATTAGGCCGTACCAGTGTAATATTTTCATGCCAGGGAAATCTGTTTCCAGCGTACTCTGAATCTAAATTATGTGGTGAATTAATTATTGAATGTTGATGATAGGGAGGAACGGTATGTGACTCTGAGTAAATGCCATAAAACTTACCATATTTTATGTTATCTGTATGATTGTAATTTAAGCCTAAATAATATTAACGCTTGGCCTTTTTAATTGGTACATTTACATTAATTATGTATTTATACTACTTTAACTGACGACAGATAAAGACGACAGATTGCCTTCGCCGTCGCTCGCCGTCGCCGTCGACCTCGCCGTCGCCGTCGCCCTCGCCAGTAATGTAAGATTTAATGAATTAACCTTATTTTCGTAATTGTGTAACGTGCTACTGACATTTACTTGAAGCAAAAATTACCCGTTTATGTATAATTCTGGTATGAGCCCAAGTAACTTGGCCTTTATAACTTTGTCTTTCATGATGAGTACAGATCACTTATATGTCTTACAAAACACCAGACGACATACATGTAAGTACCTAAGTTCCTTGTTAAAATTATATTAGAAAAATTGAAAGTGAAGTATTCAAGAGTTCAACGATTTTTTGTTTCACCTTTTCTGTTAATACTATTATAATTTCAAATTGGGAAATATACATTGTATCATTTAACCAGTTCGCGCCGAGATTTGTTAACATCACCGAGCCGAGGCGCGGAATTAATTTTAACGAAACTCTATCCGAGGCGGGTTCAGGCCGATGGTACCGGAAAACACCCACGCGTTTCCTGCCTTGCTCACTACTCACAGACATTTGCAGCCTTGCTCGTAACGTGTTTATGCGTCATCCGTTCTGAATCTGGGGAAAACCTTGCGTGTATAATACGTTCTCCGGCGCGAACAGGTTAACTTTTGAATACTGCACTTTCAATGTTATTATAAATGTTAATAAGTATCCTTTCTACTAGTTAAAATGATAATATAAACGTTATAGGACCTACATAAAACTTACCCCATTTCTTCAAAAATAGAAGAAATATGCAGCAGATTTAGATTTCGAATAGTTCATTCATTTTTCTTCGTGTTTGCCAGTAATGACTGGAACAGCAGAACGAATAGCGCGCGTGCGCGCAAACCAAGATCAGGGAGCCGCATGTAGACAAACTAAATTGCGGGCTCTTGAGGCGACGGCAAGGTCGGCGGCGACGACGAGGTCGGCGGCGATGACGAGGTCGGGGGCGATGACGAGGTCGGGGGCGACGGCGATCTGTCGTCTTTGGAACACCATATTATGCATCCATACCATAGTGGGGTCACTGAGATGAACCCAAAAAAGAGACCCTGTCGGTCCAATTAAAAGTCGGGCATCACGCTGGTGAGCAGCCCGCATCCATACCATAGGAAGGTCACTGAGATGAACCTTCATTGAGAATTGTCGCTCTTAGTCGCCTCAATTTTAACACCCGTTGCACCAGGTCTAACATCTCTTCTGCAGAACAACAGGCCCTGCGATCACTCAAGGAAGAAGAAGACTATGTCATTAAGAGAGCGGACTGTGGTTTGGCGTAAAGATCTATATCTGTCCGAAGCTGAGCGACAACTAACAGATACCAGTTACCAAGTGATCGACCACGACCCCACCCCTTCGCACCAGGGAATCGTGTCTGACACAATCAAGGCCTTTATCGACACAGGTGAGCTACCCGGGAATGCTACTAAACTCATCACTTCATATCCCAGAACCTCCGTTTTCTATATGCTTCCCAAGATTCACAAGAAGGATAATCCCGGCCGGCCCATCGTTTCAGCTTGTAATTGCCCCACTGAGTTGATTTCACAGTTCATTGACTCTGGCTTTCCCCTATTGTCAACCAACTGCACTCATATGTGAAGGACACCAATGACGCTCTCCACTCTTTCGCCGACTTTGAATTCACGGGCTCCTCTATAACTACCTGTTCAGTATGGACGTCAAATCTATGTACACTTGCATCCCCCACGCCGATGGTTTATTAGCCCTATACGTCACTTTCTTGACCGCCGTCCAGACCGTGACCCCCCTACCAATACCCTCATCAGGCTTGCCGAACTTGTCCTCACCCTTAACAACTTCACCTTCAACGGAAAGCACTACCTGCAAACCACTGGCGTCGCAATGGGCACGCGTATGGGTCCCATGCAGTTACGCGTGCCTATTCATTGGATTTCTCGAGGAGAAGATAATGTCAAATTATCCTGGGCCTCAACCGTTGCTGTACAAACGGTACATAAATGACATCATCGGTGCCACTTCTGGGTCAATGGAAGACGTCCATACGTTCATCCAGTATGCGGAGAATCTTCACCCAGCTGTGCAATTCACCTCTGAGGTTTCCAATGAGACCATCACCTTCCTCGACATCAGTGTGTCAATCAATGGCAATTCTCTCTCCACTTCAGTCCACTACAAGGCTACCGATTCTCACAGCTACTTGCATTATGAGTCGTCTCACCCCAAGAAATGCAAGGATGCCATCCCTTATAGCCAATTCCTCCGCCTCCGTCGTATTTGCAGCGAGGATAACCAGTTTAAACAGCGAGGTAAAGAAATGAAAGTTTTTTTCCAACGACGTGGATACCCATCATCTGTGACTGTGTTTCTTTAGACGTGACCGCTCCATCAGCAACCATGTTGTTCGGTCAACACTCCCCAGCACCACTTGTACCATCGACAACGGCCCCTTTAGAACTGTTCCCTGCAAGCGTCCAAGATGCAAAACTTGTGCACATGTTGACAATACATCATCCATCAATGGTCCCCGAGGTCATTTCAACATCCGCGGCCATTTCAAATGCACCACTACTAATCTTGTTTACTGTATTAAGTGTACTCGCTGTGGCATGCTTTATATTGGAGAAACCAAGCGCCGACTTGCCGACCGTTTTACGGAGCATCTCCGAAGCGTTCGGCTGAAACAACCAGGCCTGGCTGTCGCCCAACACTTCGGCGCGCCATCTCACTCCACCAAGGACATGAGCGTCTGCGTTGTTTCCACGGCATCGTCGGACACGCAGCGCCGATCTTTGGAACAGCATGTGATGTTCCAACTGGGCACGCTCCAACCTGACGGGATAAACGCGGAGTTCACCTTCTCCGCGTTTGTTCTACCAGCGGGACATCACAACAAGCCATAATGGACCGATCCGGATTTGACCATAAGCCCCGCCCACCTTAGCAACGGCATATGGCGACGCCATTACCTCGGTCAAGTTGCACACGTACGCGTGTACATGTACGTGTAGACTAGGCGTAGAACAAGTACAACGAAAATGTTGATTTAAACTTTTAGGCGGGGACAAAATTACTATCAGTAAGCTAGCGGGCGAACTAGGATGACCATTATTTTAAGGAACGGTATGAACAGTACATGGAGGATGGTTAAGTTGCAGTTGGGGGAAATGAAGCACTTGCATGCATGTCAATATGGACGGTGTACATGTAAGTCACTACCGGTACTGGAATAAATCGCGTATTTTGTCACAACAGGATTAAACCATAGCCAATTAATAGACTGCTATACATGTAGAGCATTACTATTAACTCTACATATAGGCCCCCTATCCTACCTTAGACTGCACTGTCCTTGTTTATCTTCTTGACATTCCCGCCGTTCACATCACACGAGTTCAACGGTAATTCTCATTTTCGAGATTTGTTTTGGTATTTAACGGGAAAAAATGATGTTGTAATCCGAGTACCAGCGTGTTATTTACATATTTCATGACCATTTCATGCATATTTTTGACAATTTTTTAAACTCCAAACAGCCGTATTTTGATTGACAAATACGGTGCTTTTTCGTACCGAAGCCATTTGTTTGTGTACACGTTTGTAACCACATGTGATAGTTTGACCGAGCTAATGGCGGACCACGCCTGTAGCAACCGTTGCATAGTTACCTGAACAAAACTCGTAATCTTATTGGTCAATGCCCGCGTAGTGATTGACAGGCCGGATCGGTCCATTCTCCCTGAAGAAGGTGCATTCGCACCGAAAGCTCGGTTTTATTTCCGGTGAGCACTGTTATATTTATATTTTCACATTTTCTATGCTCTTCAGTGCTACGCAGCATCCCAATTTTATATATATGTTTGAATTTGTTTGAAAAAGGTTTTTGGTCAAATAAAGGGCTGCTTTAGGCTGCAGCAAAGAACCAAGATAATGTTTGTTCTACATTGTAATTGCGTCAACAAAAAAATACAAAAACAATTAACAAATTTTAAAAAGATAATAAAATGTTAAGAGCGTATTTTAGACTTTAGCATCACTGTGTACATGCTGTGGCAATATGTTTTTTGTTCTAATAGGAAGGCTGGGGTGTGACGTGTACTGTGCATACATGATCGACTCATATGAATTTTGATTTTTAATCGTGGGTGAACCATGTTTTAATTTTAAATTGGAAGATAGGGTGTGACATGTTCACTACATCACTCGCATTAACATGTGTCGGGCGGCCATTTTGAAAAACAAAAAAACACAACAAAGGGCCTCCTCCTTCCTATTTTAATTTGGCCTTAGGCCTAACGGTAACCGGCAACTGGGCAAGTCCGTACTCGATGTCTTAAAAAGGTCACGAAAGCAACTCGATAATATCATCAAACCCGATAATATCGTTCCTGGGATGTCTATGAGACACTCTACTCAGTAAATTCCAAAAAGAAAACAAAAACAACAGTAGAAATCCGACCGGAAATTTAGCTATCCACGGAGAACATTTATTTTGGTGTAGCGGTTTCGAAAAGCTAAGCCAAAGTGTGATGCTCTATAGCGCGCCCTACATTATAGTATGTAGCGGGTGAACATGATTTGCTACATTGTATCAATTTGCTTTGTTTCAATGGGTAATTATTGTGCATACCCGCGATCATTGGCTTTGTGCCAGCAAGGTTTGGCCCAGGTGGGTGTTCATTCATAATATTTACTACTACACCAAGGCAACTATCAGCCGATTCGCATAGAGTTTGGACCACCGTGTGTTTGTGGAGAATAATGTATTTTATCTTGTAGTGATAACATTAAGTATATTTGCCGTGACTCTGAACGAGTGTTGCGGGATTAGCACATCTAAGAAAATCCGTCTGACGTAGTCATCTTTGCTCATGAATCTGAAAAAAACTGCAAAAATCTATTAAGGCCAAATAAAATTTAAAATCATGTTTAGCGTCCCTGCCGCTTTTTTGAGGCCGCCTTCTTTTTTTCTTCCTTTAACAAATTATCTTAAAAAATAAAATTAAAAAAATTTAAAATAAATAAAGATCGTATTTTAAAGATCGTATTTTTTAGACTTTAGCATCACTGTGTACATGCTGTGAAAATATTCTAGTGGGAAGGCTAGGGTGTGACATGTATGGGGCATACATGGTCGACCTACTTAAATTTAGATTTTTAATCGTGGGTGAGCCATGTTTTGATTTCAAAATAATTAGAAGATAGGGTGTGACATGTTCACTACATCACTTGCATCAAAATGTGTCGGGCGGCCATTTTGAGAAATAAATTGTATATGTCCTAACAAAAGGGCTCAAAATAAATTCACAAGCATCATTACTGCAGTTATTCATCAACAACGAGAACAAAATGTAATATTGAATAGGCCTATTTGATTCATATCCAAACTTACAGATATGTGAGATTAGAGAGTCAACGGAATGTACACTGTAAAAAATAATTGTAAAATAACGGGTTTTTCCACCTGTAAAAAAACAACAATCCCCGTATTTATTTTGTAACGGATTTAAGACGTACAATTACGGTAGTGTGCCTTGAAAATATCACGCGGACGTTAATTTATGCAAAGATTATATAAATTTACAAGAACACTGTCAAAATACAACATATTTGTGGAACTATACAGCAACACCAACAAAGTGTTGTTTGTTTACAACGATTCTACTGTTATCCAACATGAATCTTATTACGCAGCAACTGACCAATCAAAACTCACGAATTTGTCTTGTTAAATTGTGGTGTTTTGTCAAAGAAAACACACTTTCTTTATACAGCGAAATGTATAATTATTTTAATGAATCTATGATCAAATTTAGATTTGTTGCAAACATAAGTGAAAAATCGCAATGAAATCTCTTTTCGTATTTAAATATTTAAATATTTATGGTGAAACTGTGACTTCATCATGGCACGAAAAGCTGAACATAAAACTAAACCACGACAGTATCCAGTTTAGCGTTAAGTAGGTTATTGTAGAATTTGCATAGCAATGTGTAATATTATTATAGTTATTTAAAAGTTTGGTTCTCACTGTTGTAAATTGTAAAATTGCAGTTGCTATGGTAACCTAGCTAAATTCCAGCAACATACCCTATATTTTTACAGGAATAGCAAGGTACATTACCGGGGACAGTAATGTAAACCGACAGCATTCAAAAGCCGTTAAAAACAGCCCGTCTCCGTTAACATTTTTCACCGTTTTTTTACGGGAAAGTATTGGCGTCCAAACTGCCTGGAATTTCACGTAAAATTACGATTTCATGTTTTACAGTGTACCGGCGGGAATCGTCTGAAGGGGCATATATTAATAATGACACTGTCGAATCAAACGAAGAACAGCAACATTGAAATATTCTGCAAAACATTTATACCACAATAGAAAAGAATTGCATCCCTAATAGTTGCACACCCGTGCTCTAGAAAACTTAGATGTCTTTCTCAGAGTGAGTTTTCAATAATTTATTTGAACAAAAAAAGGGGCGGTGTGGGGGTTCATTTTTAATGGAAACGAAAACCTGGGCTAAAGACATCCAAATCGGATTATTTTTCGTTCAAATAAATTATTGAAAACTCACTCTGAGAAAGAAAACTTTCTCAGAGTGAGTTTTCGTTTCCATTCAAAATGCACCCCCCCCCCCTTCCTGTTCGCGTCCCTCCCCTCCCCCTGTTTCCACCCCCCCCCCCCCCCCCCTGTCTCCGTCCCTTTCCCTGTCCCCGTCCCTCCCCCTGTGTAAACCAAATTTAATTCAAATTATGTAATGTTTTTGCCCTGACTATGGACACGTGTTAGGGGTTTAGCACAAACAAATCAAAGAAAATCCGTCGGACGTGGTCATCTTTGCGCGTGACTCGCATTAAACTGCAAAAACCCATTAAGAAGCTTAACATAAATTTACAAGCATCATTACTGCAGCTACTCATCAACACCGACAACAGAATTGGATATTGAATAGGCCTATATGAATCATATCCAAACTTACAGCCATTCGAGATTAGCGAGTCCATGGAATGTGCCGGCGGAAATCGTCTGAAGGGGAATATTCATCATGACACTGTCGAATCAAACAAAGAAAAGCAACGTTGAAATATTCTGCAAAATATTTATACCACTGTAGAAAAGAATTGCACCCCTAATAGTTGCACACCCGTGCTCTCAAAAACTTAGATGTCTTTCTCAGAGTGAGTTTTCAATAATTTATTTGAACGAACAATAATCCGATTTGGATGTCTTTAGCCCAGGTTTTCTTTTCCCATTAAAAATACACCCCACCCCCCTGTTCCCGTCTCTCCCCTCCCCCTGCCCCCCCCCCCCCCCCTGTGTAAACCGAATTTAATTCAAATTACGTAAAGAAATAATTATCGTCGGTGGATTTCTACACCTGTGAATATTTAATTTATTGCAATGTGTTTGGGTTCCCTACTCCTCTGAGGATTCCTATTATTATTTTTTACTATAATAAGCTCGGTTTTAATTTGATGTTTTTTGTGTTAGTTTCTGCCGTGACTCTGAACACGTGTTAGGGGATTAGCACAAACAAATCAAAGAAAATACGTCAGACATGGTCATATTTGCGCGTGACTCGGCTTAAACTGCAAAAATCCATTAACAAGCTTAAAATAAATTTACAAGCATCATTACTGCAGCTACTCATCAACACCGACAACAGAATTGGATATTGAATAGGCCTATATGAATCATATCTAAACTTACAGCCATTCGAGATTTTTTGAGCTACTCATCAACAACGACAACACAATTTAATATTAAAAAGGCCTATCTGAATCATTATTATCCAAACTTACAGACTGACGAGATTGGAGAGTTCACTAAATGTCCCGGCGGGAATCGTCTGAAGGGGAAGACTTCTCATGTTACTGTCGAATCAAACGAAGAACAGCAACGTTGAAATATTCTGCAAAATATTTATACCACTGTAGAAAATAATTGCACCCCTAATAGTTGCACACCCGTGCTCTCAAAAACTTAGATGTCTTTCTCAGAGTGAGTTTTCAATAATTTATTTGAACGAAAAATAATCCGATTTGGATGTCTTTAGCCCAGGTTTTCTCTTTCCATTAAAAATACACCCCCCCCCCCCCTGTTCCCGTCTCTCCCCTCCCCTGTCCCCCCCCCCCCCCCCCCCTGTGTAAACCGAATTTAATTCAAATTATGTAAAGAAATAATTATCGTCGGTGGATTTCTACACCTGTGAATATTTAATTTATTGCAATGTGTTTGGGTTCCCTACTCCTCTGAGGATTCCTATTATTATTTTTTACTATAATAAGCTCGGTTTTAATTTGATGTTTTTTGTGTTAGTTTCTGCCGTGACTATGAACACGTGTTAGGGGATTAGCACAAACAAATCAAAGAAAATCCGTCGGACATGGTCATATTTGCGCGTGACTCGGCTTAAACTGAAAACATCCATTAACAAGCTTAAAATAAATTTACAAGTATCATTACTGCAGCTACTCATCAACAACGACAACAACATTTAGTATTGAATAGGCCTATTTGAATCATATCCAAACTTACATTACTCTGAGATTAGAGAGTTCACGGAATGTACCGGCGGGTATCGTCTGAAGGGGAAGATTACTAATTTCACTGTCGAATCAAAAGAAGAACAGCAAAGTTGAAATATTCTGCATAATATTAATATCACACTAGGAAATTACACTCTTAACACTACTTGCCACTACTATTTCTCCGAGTGACTTTTCAATGTGTAGCCTATAATTTGTATAAGCAAAGAACAATGATTTGTCTTCATTCCATTATTTCTTTTGCAAGCCAAAATGCCCCCCCCCCCTCCTGCGTAAGCCGAAAAGTAAAAAACATATGACAAAATGAAACACAAACACAATCGTTGGTGGATTTCGTTGTTCGATGTTCGACTTCAAAAAGGAGTAATTTTTGCTAGAATAATACAAGTTTAGAAAAAAAGAACTAATAGTTTTCGTGGTTAAACTCTATAGGAACACATCTTGCATGATCCCTCACATATCGATGGTTGCGTTTACTTGAAGACGATTTTTAGTTTATTCTCACCTGAAATAAAATAGGCTTTCTCGTTGTTTTTTTCCCAGAGCAATAGAAAATGATTTCTATAAAAAAAAACTTAATTTTTTTTTTTTACAAGTAGGCCTACTTAATCATTATTGTTTTATTGTTTGTGCAGTGTCACTGGTCTCCACTACATAGCATCGTTGCATGCCTTGCAGAAGGGTATAATGCGCGTACTAGTAACCCTAAATTAGCCCTGTATTGAGCCAATCTGTGAATTTTTTTTAAAGAAGCTAATTTCAACTGATTTTGGTGGGTATGGGTATGGACAACTAAAAAAAAAAAGGAAGGAGGGATAGGGGTTGGGGAACTTTTTTTATTAGAGGTCACTAAATCACTAAAAATTATATTTCAGCAACAAAATATGGCATATAGATGATCTTGGTGTCAAAATGCACAGAATTACAAAAGAAGATGACATCAAATAATTATTGACCCTTGGGACCCAATCCTGACCTCCGAAAATGAGGTCAAAGGTCAAAAAACTATTTTATTACTAACATTTCATATTTATAACAGAAAAATTATCATTAAATAAAAATGAGCACAAACAAATCGAAGAGACTAATTTTAACTTACGTGGCGGGTATGGGAGTTATTATTTATTCTAGGAGCAGAGGTCAAAGGTCATTGACCCTGGACTAAAACACTATAAATTGTATCTCGGCAACAACATATGTACTTGTATGATCTTGGTGTCAAAATGGTCATAATTACACTGGAAGTAGAAAAATGTAAATTCTTGTGATATAAATGTAGGATACATATTGAATCCACAAAGCACCACCCTAGAGATATACGTATAACATAAAACAACATGAATTATGTCTTTGTTTAAGAAGTGATTACTCATAACACATAGTTACCCTACATGTACATGTACCCTGACTAGTTACCCCAGTGAAGTGAGATGTCCCAAAAGTTTCCTATTAATAAGAAGAGGAGTTTGGTGCATCTTGCAGAGAGTCTGGTATAGAGCAGAGAGATTCAGCACACCCTAAGTCGGTATTTGGCGCTTAATCAAGGGCGAAGTGACTGGAACAACCGTATATGTACCCATTTAAAAGACTTTGAGGAGAGGGTTGAATTATTCAAGGACCAACTTAAAAAGCGCGGATACACAAACGAAGACCTAGCCCTTCCTCAAAGGGGCAAGCCTTCCGCGGACTCTAAGCGTGAACAACAAAAACCAAACAAAAAACACCACAATACCCCACTGGTGTTCGTCCTACCATACTACCCACGAGTCGCGCACCCAGCTCTCAAACGGGCTCTCCTCAAACACTGGCACTGGATTAGTGAAAACGAATACCTAAATACATGTAGGCTATTTGATACCCAACCCTTGGCATACAAACGGCACAAAAACATAAAATATGAACTTGTTCGATCTAGGACTAAAGCATCTCCACAATCCAACTAAGAAAAAACTTACATTAAGAATTACGCTCTGGGCATTATAGTTACGCAACCACACTGCTGGCATACCAGCAAATCATAAATATACAGATTTATCTCTGCAGACCAGCAACAAACATACAATCCTATGATACTTCACGCAGCAGAACTGTTGCAGCATCTCCAAAACAATAATGAAAACGATGAGAAATAGTTCTGACTTGTGACAACTTCCATAAACACCCTCCCCTTCCCATAGTAGAATGAGTTCTGATTCACTGCAGCTAACTCTGGGATTGATCAAACAAACAACAACAAATAAACTGATCATTCCTAGAAGTATGCCTGCATAAACCGGTTTCCCTTTGCTATTTTCTTGCAAAAGCACTTCATCTTTAACTAAAAAACCTAATTGTCTCACAGAAAAAGAAAACAATTCCACATAATCCAGCGTTAGACGTCCTTCAATTTAATGTCCTTCCCATGTGACCGAGAATCGTTTTAATAATAAAAAAACGTAGGCTGAATGTATGATTACGCTCCTTCCCAATAAACACCAAACATGATTATAAATGCACATATACTTTACATACACAAACTATTTGACACTAATGAACTTTAATCCCCCCCCCGCCCAATTGCTCATTTTGACCTTTAACCTCGTATTTTGGTGGTGAAGAATCCATTTCATATTGTGTTTGTCTCCTAGTATAATTCTGTGCATTTGGACACCAAGATCATCTAGGCCTATGAAAAACATACTGCTGCTGAGATACAATTTATAATGTTTTAGTGCAGGGTCAAAGACCTTTGACCCTCAGAAAGGGAATTTCCCCCTCCTTCTTTGCTCTTGGAATAAATAATAACCCCCATACCCGCCACAATAAGTTGAAATTAGCCTCTTAGATTTGTTTTTGTTCATGGTAATTTTCCTGTTATTTTACTAATATTTTACTAATATGACATTTTAATAATACGTCTATTTTTTACCTTTGACCTCTTTTCTAAGAGTCAGTAGTTATTCTATGTCATCTTCTTTCATAATCCTGTGCATTTTGACACCAAGATCATCTATATACCATATTTTGTTGCTATAAATATGACATTTTAGTAATAAAATAGTTTTGTGACCTTTGACCTCATTTTCGGAGGTCAGGATTTGGTCCCAAGGGTCAATAATTATTTGGTGTCATCTTCTATTGTAATTATGTGCATTTTGACACCAAGATCATCTATATACCATATTTTGTTGCTAAAATAAAAAAAATTGGGATTTGGGCAGGGGTCAATGACCTTTGACCTCTAATAAAAAAATTCCCCAACCCCTACCCCTCCTTCCTTTTTTTGGTAGTTGTCCATACCCATACCTACCCAAATCAGTTGAAATTAGCTTCTTTTAAATTTTTTCACAGATGAACCTTAAGTTAGGGATACTATACGCCCTCATGCGCGAACGCGAAATCACCAAAATGTTCCCCAATTGAGCATCATTTTTATTTAAAAAAAAATGCCTGTATGAAATTTAAACATTTTCGTCACAAATTAACACAAGTTGCTTTTAAAAATTAAGATTCAGAGGTGTGTCGAATTAAAAATTCGTACGATTTAATATAATACGTGTGGGAAAACATTGAATTCATAATGCAATATTTCAGAACGCTCATATGCCCTTCTGCCGGGGACCCGACAACGACATGTGTACTTTTTAAGTGTACAAGGTGGACATTTTAAAGTATAGCATGCATAAGATTGGTTTCCATTCTTTTATGACTTCATAAACAATATCAAACCTAAAGCTCTTTAAGATTAGGGAGTCCCTCTTAGTGCAGCGAATGAGCAACAAAATTGTGCACTTTTTGAGAAAAGCATGACATTTCTAGCATAGTTAATATACAATAAGGTTTATTTTCAGATGTGGAGGGAAGTCAGATTTGACCTCTGAGGACCGTTGGAGGTCAAATCCCAAATGGCCACCAGTCCACCGGGTCTAATGTTCAAACGCGCCTTATTTTGAAATCAAACAGTGTAGAAAAACATTTAAGATGTCATTTCCAACTAAATTGGGGATGCCAATTCATTTGGTGATACTTTGCGATCGCCAGAACTCCAGGATATGCATTTAGGTCAAGGTCAAAGTCTAATTACGTCAACAAAGTAAAATTTTGAGAAACTTCCCCCTTAATTTTTACACTTTAGGAATACTATTTTGTTTTAATAAACCGAAAAGCCTCGTGTATAAAATTACCACCACTATGACTATCCAGACCAAAATCAAACAGTCATCAGAACAGATGCACAGTGCAGTGTATTTGAGAGCAGCTTTGGCACACTTGCAGCATCCAGTGCACCCTTTCTTGCAGCGGCAGTGGATCAATTCATGGCACGATTTGGATGCCTCAGTGGTAAAAAAAAAGGCTGCCACCCAGTTGTTTCCTTTGCCCAGCCCCAGTCAGATGGCTCTGGCATCTCTGGATCTTTGGCCAATGCCTGGTTCCAACAGTTGGCCTGGTAGCAAGTGGGCTTGATGTGCTACTTTAATGCTGCCTGGGTTGGAGGAATGAGTTCTAGACTTCTGGGTGAAGAGCTGTTTCCTGGCATCATTAACTTTCATGCAATCACTGGTTTGGTCGTACATCAGCACCACAAATCGCTCTAGCAGTAACATTGATCCTTCACTCACCTCACTTGGCATGCATAGGAGTTCACTGAAAGCAGATATAGATTGTCACACATGGTGAAAGCGTGAAAGACTGGGAGAGTCAGACACTGTGTTGGATTCCTTGTGGCAACCATTTCGTGAACAGCTTTGTACCGAAAGCTTGACCCGACACCGAAAGCAACCCACAGCTCATCAGGAGCTTTCTTGCTTAAAGACGCCACAGCCAGTACCACCACATCAGTATCAACGGGACGTATATGGTTCCCTTCTTACATTCCTTTTGCACAGCATCTGCCACATGCAGAAGTAGTCGAATGTCAGCCTCGTCTTGCGTACATAGGGCGAGGCGGGCCAAGTATGGCTCAGCAGGAGAGCAGAGTAATCCACTTCCATCTGTTGCATACAGTTCCTTGCCCTGTGGAAGATGAACAGCTTCGCGTGACAGGAAAGCAAACGATTTGGTTTTG
This sequence comes from Crossaster papposus, assembly GCA_037893245.1. NCBI lineage: Eukaryota > Metazoa > Echinodermata > Asteroidea > Velatida > Solasteridae > Crossaster > Crossaster papposus. Next base: position 242,532 of record JBAIAA010000876.1, read on the forward strand.
TTATCATTGACTCGAAAGAAGTCCTTCTAGTTTGTTGGCAGCAAAGTAGAAGGAGCCACCGTTTTCCTGGTTTTGTTTAGGCTAGCAGGTAGGTATACATTCCAGACAAGGTCGACGCGGATGCTTTTCTCGAGTTGAGCAGAGATGTATGGTGCAAAAATTCTTTCCCAAAACTCTTGAAATGTTCTTGATGGTCCCGGATTTAGCATTTGAACCACAGCTGCACCATCGATAATTGTTGCATCAGCCACAGGCGCACTGTTGTTTTTTATTTGATCAGATCTGATTCCAGACAGCGAAGTAGATCTGCTTTAAGCCCAATCCGCATTTCTTTCTGTGAATGGCTGGCCAGGTCCACTGGACTTCCCTTGCAAGAGCACACAGTTGTTGGTCAGCAGCAAGGACAGGAATCTGACCAGGGTTCAAGTGCTGAACTGCTGCCTTGACGATGTCTTGAAGAAACAAAGGTTTGATTGCGTTGATTGCTGCAGGTGGGACGATAGCTCTCTGCATGTGTGTCAGCGTGGTAGGCAGACCACGATATCCAGCTATCTATTGTAGACTTGTTAACAGCCATCATGACTTTGCTGAGCCATGCTTACTCATCTTCTGTAGTAGCTGCAGCAGCCAGGAGGTTGGAAGGTCTCACGGGACCCTGCACAGCCGGCGCACTGAAGCCCGTTGTCTTGAGGGCAGCTAGTGGCACAATTCTGTAGGCCGATGCCTGGCAGAGGTATCACTGATTTGGTGCACTACAATCAGTTCCACTGTGTGTTTGACGGATGCTGCATAAGCGAGATTCCTGTGCCGTGGAAGGAATCTTTTGCAGTTGCAGAGCTTGGATTGTGGTCGATGTTGTCCACAGCTCCTGTTGTGAACAGTCCATGACGCAACTTTGATGGGCACACTACATCTTCCACCCTATCCAGTTTATTCTGTTTAAAACTAATAATCCGAAAGTGTCAACATTGAGACGAAGTTTCTCAAAATTTCAATTTGTTGACGTAATTTGACCTTGACCTAAATACATATTTAATCTAAATGCCTTGAGTTCTGGCGATCTCAAAAGTATCACCAAATAAATTGGCATCCCCAATTTAGTTAAAAATGGCAGCGTAAATGTTGTTCTACACTCTTTGGCTCTAAAATTAAGCACGTGTTTATACATTAGACCTGGTGGACTGGCGGCCATCTTGGATTTGACCTCTGACGGTCCTCAGAGTCAAATCTGACTTCCCTCCACAACTGAAAATAAATCTTATATACTAATTATGCTAGAAATGTCATGCTTTTCTCGAAAAAGTGCACAGTTTCATAATATGAGAGCTTATCCGCTGTACTATCTACTTGTAGTGCCCCAGCGGGGAATGACATGGGAGGAAGGTTGTCCATTGTACTGTCGAGTCAAAAGGAGAATACAAACTGCAACACACTTCAAAATATGTAAAATTATGAGTTAAAAATGCTGTTGAAAATGTTTTTGTCGCTATGAAATTGCCTGTATAGTACAGATGTAAAGTTCCTCTTCATTTGTATTCAAACATTTGACAGATTTGTAAGATTTATATATTTCCACCTTGAAGGGGATCGTTAACTTCCCATTTAACTTGTTGATTTGTGAACAATAATCACGTTTGAATAGGAATAGTGAGTTGCCTCGAAAATGAATGAAAGCACACAAAAACACCGGCAACACATCGGATATATAAAAAAGTACCTCGGAATAATGTCATGGAGCTGTTAAGCACACAAAATGGCTTAGCACAAATGGTCTTGCTCAGTACAAATTGGTTACCATCCAACATTCAATGTACCTGTTTATACAAAGCAAACTCCAGCATATATACCAGACACAAACAATGTGTTATCAACAGAAAATTAGGTCTATTAATCTGTTTATAATTATCCTGGATATAAATCAACTATTTTTATCTAATGGCTTTTATGTATGTGTTTTGTTACTTAAGTATATTTGCCGTGACTCTGAACGCGTGTTGCGGGAATAGCACACAAATCTAAGAAAGTCCGTCGGACGTGGTGATCTTTGCGCGTGATTCGGAATAAACTGCAAAAATCCATTAACAAGCTTAACATCAATTTACAAGCATCATTACAGCAGCTACTCATCAACAACGACAACACCATTTAATATTGAAAAGGCCTATCTGAACCATATCCAAACTTACAGATATGTGAGATAAGAGAGTCCACGGAATGTCCCGGCGGAAATCGTCTGAAGGGGAATATTCATCATGACACTGTCGAATCAAACGAAGATCAGCAAAGTTGAAATATTCTGCCAAATATTTATGCCACAATAGAAAATAATTGCACTCCTAATAGTTGCACACCCGTGCTCTTGAAAACTTAGATGTCTTTCTCAAAGTGAGTTTTCAATAATTTATTGAACGAAAAATAATCCGATTTAGATGTCTTTATCCCAGTTTTTACATTAAAAACAAAATGCACCCCTCCCCCCCCCCTGTCCCCGTCCCTCCCCCTGTGTAAACCGAATATAATTCGAACTATGTGAAGAAATAATTATCGTCGGTGGATTTCTACACCTGTCAGTATTTAATTTCTTGCAATGTTTTGGGGTTCCCTTCTCCTCTTAGGATCTCTTTTATTATTTTTTACTATAATAAGCTCGGTTTTAATTTGATGGTTTTTTGCGTTAGTATCTCCTAGTGACTTTTAAATCTGTATAATTTGTTTGAGCGAAAAACAATAAGATTTTGATGTATTCATCCCATGTTTTATTTTGCAATAAAAAATTCCCCCTCCCCCTACCACCCCTCCCCCCCCCCCCCCCCCCTCTCTCCCCTGCGAAAGCCTGAAAAGTAATTATATGTGATGAAATAAACAATTAAACAACTTTGATGGATTTGGTTGTTCGATGTCTCCTTCAAAAAGATCAAATAAAATGTTTAGCGTCCCTGCCGGTTTTTTTTAGGCCGCCTCCTTTTTTGATTGGTATTTGGCCTAACAAGCTTAACATCAATTTACAAGTATCATTACAGCAGCTACTCATCAACAACGACAACACAATTTAATATTGAATAGGCCTCTCTGAACCATATCCAAACTTACAGCTTGTGGAGATTGGAGAGTTCACTAAATGTCCCAGGGGGAATCGACTGAAGGGGAAGATTTCTCATGTCACTGTCGAATCAAACGAAGAACAGCAACGTTTAAATATTCTGCTAAATATTTATACCACAATAGAACAGAATTGCTCCCCTAATAGTTGCACACCCGGGCTCTTGAAAACTTAGATTTATTTTCCAGAGTGACTTTTCAATAATTTATTTGATCGAAAAATAATCTGATTTGGACGTCTTTATCTCAAATTTTCTTTTGCGATCAAATAATGCACCCCCCCCCCCCCCCCTCCCTGTCCCCGCCCCTCCCCCTGCCAAAACCGAAAATAATTCGAATTATGTGAAGAAATAATTATCGTCAGTGGATTTCTACACCTGTCAGTATTTCATTTATTGCCATGTGGTTGGGTTCCCTACTGCTCTTAGGATATATAGTTTTGTTTACTATAATAAGCTTGGTTTTAATTTGATGGGTTTTTTTTGCGTTAGTATCTCCGAGTGACTTTTAAATCTGTATAATTTGTTTGAGCAAAAAACCATAACATTTGGATGTCTTCATCCCATGTTTTATTTTGCAACTAAAAATGCCCCTCCCCCACCCCCCCGCGAAAGCCGAAAAGTAATTATATGTAACGAAATAAACAAATAAACAATCTTTGATGGATTTGGTTGTTTGATGTCTCCTTCAAAAAGGCCAAATAAAATTAAAACAATTGTTTAGCGTCCCCGCCGCTTCCTGTTTTGAGCCCGCCTCCTTTTTTCTTGTTTATTCCTTTAACAAAAATTATGAATTTTATTATCTTTCAATTTTTTTTTTTTTAAATAAAACAAATTAAAGACCGTATTTTAAAGATCGTATATTTAGACTTTAGCATCACTGTGTACATGCTGTGAAAATATATTTTTCTAATGGAAAGGCTAGGGTACGACGGGTATGGTGCATACTGTACATGATCGACCCACATGAATTTTGATATTGAATCGTGGGTGAGCCATGTTTTCATTTCAAATTAGAAGATAGGGCATGACAGGACTTGCCTCAAAATGTGTCAGGCAGCCATTTTGAGAAAAAAAGGCCTCCTCCTTTTTTCTTTCGAAAAGACAGGACGTTAAACTTGTTTTTAAATTTTTAAACTTAATTTTTTAAGCTTAAAATAAATCCACAATCATAATTACAGCAGCTATTCATCAACAACGAAGACACAATTTAATATTGAATAGGCCTATCGGAATCATATCCAAACTTACAGAGTGATGAGATTGGAGAGTCCACGGAATGTCCCAGTGGAAATCGTCTGAAGGGGAAAATTTCTCATTTCACTGTCGAATCAAACGAAGAACAGCAGAGTTGAAATATTCTGCAAAATATTTATATCTCAATAAAAAAAGTACACTATTAACACTACTTGACACTACTTTATCTTCGAGTAAAAATCCCCCCACCACCCCCCCGCGAAAGCCGAACAGTAGTTATATGTGACGAAATAAACAATTCAACAATCGTTGGTGGATTCATCATGACACTGTCGAATCAAACGAAGAACAGCAAAGTTAAAATATTCTGCAAAATATTTATACCATGGTGTGCATTGGTTTTAATTTGATGGTTTTTTTTGCGTTCGTTTCTGCTGTGACTGTGAACAGGATTAGACCAACAAAATCAAAGAAACTCTGTCTGACATGGTCATAGTTGCGCGTGATTCAGATTAAACTGCAAAATTATTCATTAACAAGCCTAAAATCAATTTACAAGCATCATTACTGCAGCTATTCATCGACAACGACAACACAATTTAATAATGAACAGGCCTATCTGAATCATATCCCAACTTACAGTATGTAGAGATTGGAGATATCAACATTATTGAGTATGTTATGTTTTGTTTGTGTATGATAATTTAAATGATAATCATAGTGCGTGGGGGAACGTTAAAGCCTTTCAATATATTTTTTCTTAAATTTAGATTTCCACGTCAGAACGCTCAAATACCCTTCTGTTTGGGGACATGACGACAGAGTTGCCCGGAATCCAGTCTACTCACAGGGAGAATCTTGTTTAGCAACAAACGCAAACGACCATTAGTAAACACTCACAGGGCATAGAGACGATAAAATCTGCTGAATACGCCTGGTTCCACGTGTGAGATATTGCCTCCCTCGAGGCGCCTGTAGACAACCATGACACGATAAGATGCAGAATTAATGCATTAGTGGGCTGGGCAGAACCAGTGATTTGTTCCGGTCATATTCGAATAAAAACAACATTCTCAATTGAAACACTTTTGCATTCATTATATTAATCAATATAATGCCCAAAACGGGGTGGGACATGTACGATTCATCAACTCGCACAGCGCGCTCCACGCCACACCTGTCCCTGTACTGGTTTTAACGGGGCCGCACGATGGTAGTTTGAAGATTCAATAATCCAAGGGTTCGTTAGTCCAAATGTTCATTATTCCGAAAATTCATTCGTCCGATGGTTCAACAGCCCGAAGGATTCGTTAGTCCGAAAATAGAACAAGAGTAAATAATCCGAAGGCTCGATAGTCAGAATATACAACAAGGTTCGACTCATTTAGTCCGAATCGACAATGCGGTTCGATAGTCCGAATTGACAAGGTTCAATGGTCCAAATCGACAATAAATAAAGGCTTTATGAGCATCTGTACACAGAGTATGTACATAATTATAATTGACTCAGATGATTGGATCTTTATTGTTGATGAGTTGGTCTATCGAACCATTATTGTTAATTCAGACTACCAAACCCTGGGTGTTTTTGGATTAATGAACTTTCCGACTATTGTACCTCGTTTTCTTTTTGGACTATTGAAGATTTCGGTCTAATTAACCTTATTCTAAAATTCGGACCGATCCTTTGGTCAAATGAAACTTCAAATTATCGAACCTTCAGGTTAACAAACCTTCGGTCTATTGCATCAAATTCTCGGATTAACGAACTTTATTTCATTTTCGGACTAATAAACCTCAGCTTATGGCACATGTGTGTGTTCGGAGTAATATCGAACCCAGGCGCGGTTCCACGGGGGTCTAGAGGGGCTTTAGCCCCACTACAAATGCAATAAAAAGTAGGGCCTACATTATGGAAAATACGTATACTAGATCGGCGAAAGTTAGAATTTCACGTCACGTGCAAAGGGTCTAGCCCCCTAAATTATTGGTTCTAGAACCGCGCCTGATCAAACCTTAGGATCAATAGACCTTGGGACTATCGAACCTTTGGACTATCAAACAGACCCCAGTTTCAACCGCGCACGCACACAAACGCACAAAGGCTGCGATCTGGTGTGCGCCAGAACACAGAGTACCCTCTCTCAACCCAAGCTATCAAGCAACCAATCAATGGCATAACCGTTCATACCTTAATCTGAATTCACACAATTGTATTTATCTCAAATCTGTCAAATTATGTTGTCTGTATTTCTGGTCTCCACTCTGTAAACAAATAACCGTAAAATAACGGGTTTTTCCACCTATACAAAAACAAACAATCGCCGTATTTGTATTTTAACTGATTTTTGGAGTGATATTTTCAAGGCACACTACCATAATTTTACTTTCAAAATCCGTTAAAATAAAAATACGACGATTATTTGTTTTTTTACAGGTGGAAACCCCGTTATTTTACGGATATTTTGTACAGTGTAAATAGTGTTGTTGGGGAAATTCATTTTACCAATTTAACCGTAAAGTCTATCAGTGTGCAAATTGTTTTCTTCAAACAAACTAGACATGTTCCTTAAGGTCTGTTTTGATACGTGTCGAATACAATTCAACTTGAATTTTTCGTATTCGACACGGCACAAAAGCGACGTTTGAAACCAATTGGGCACGGCAACTTTATTTCGGCTCAGCAGAAGAATTAAGCTCCACTGGGTTAGCACGGCAGAAGCACAGCGCGGTTTCAAATGTGCTCCTGCCGTGTCGAATACAATTCCAATTCTAAGTTGGCCCCAATATCGTTCATAATTAGGAATGCGCATGCTCACATAATGTGTCCGAGTAAAAAAAAAAAAAAAAAAAAATTGTGTTCTTTGTCATGCTTTATGTTGTGTTGGCCCGCCTAAAGGTTGCACTGCACTAATTCAAACCAAATAACATGCAAGTCGACATCACTGTGGTTTCTCAAACAAATACTAAATTATTGTCTGACCCTTCATCTTTCCATTTCTTTTCAATTTTGGGTGGGTAGCCAATTACATTTTTTAATATTCACACCAAAACAAACTCGCCTCCTGAAAAGTGATACTTCCCAGACCTGTTTGCAGCCATTTTACAAATGGAACCCCCCCCCCCCCCCCCTCTGGCAAATAGGACCAAGTTTCAAGCGTAATTGTATCAAGTTTGCCCTTATAAGGAAGGCCCCAAACTCGGCTATATTTACACAATCCCATCTTGTTTAAAGCCAAACGGGTTTCCTTTTCCCAAAAAGGTTGGGCTCGCGCCGAAGTTATCGTACCAATTAGTGTAGTGCACCCGTTAGGACTTCGTGCACAAGTACCCCCTCAACGGCAAACAAAGGAGAGTTGGGTAGTCATTATCATTATCGTTTTAACCCACTGCCGTGCTTATATGCCGTGCTTAATTCATTTGTATTCAACACGGCATAAGCGCGACGTCTGAAACAGGCCTTACAGAGTGAGTATTGCACGGAAGATGCTTTGGATGCTTTCAAAGTTCCAATCATGACAACACTCAGCGTGATAGTGACTGTTGGACTCGCATCCAAATTGGGAGCGCTCTGTTACGGAACAAAAATGAAAAAGAGTCAACACAATGCATAATGTAACCATTGATTAGATTGAAGAATCTCAAGGTGGGAAATGGTTACCAGCTCGATGCATGCACAAAACGAAATGTTATTCTTATTGACACTGGGCGTAAGTGATCAATGTAACCTCAACCACAAAATAATCGCCAGAGGGGGAGGGGTGAATCCCCAACCCCCCTCCCATGCTCTGACACCCGAACGAATATGTGACCCAGCACGAGTAAATGAGACACTTTGAGGCAAAAATGAAAATTGAGATTTTGATTTCATCATTTAAAGCTTGTTCAGCTTTAAATGATGAAATCAAAATCTCAATTTTCATTTTTGCCTCAAAGTGTCTCATTTTCTCGTGCTGGGTCACATAACAATTATATCAATAATAAACAAGGGTGGTTCTCAAACCACGAAATCTCGTCTACTTTTGCGTTTATCCTATTTTACAGCCTGATCAATTGACCTTTAACCTTACTACATGACATTTAACGCGTGCATCATATAAAGTTACATGTCTATTCTATGTCTAAGTCTATTTTAAAACTCGTGCTCAAATGACCTTTGACCTCAGTACTTGACCTTTAACACGTCCACGATATGCAGGTTACAATATTGCATTCATGACCCAAGTTTGATTGGAATCAGACTTCAACATTTCGTATAAGACCAATTTTTCGAAACTTTAACCAAAATTACACGTAGGGACGGATGAACTACCACAGAAAACAGCGAGTGAGCCAACAAAGGAGAACAATTTATACAAATCAGGGTTGCAGGCTATACATTGCGGTATCAACTGCCTTTTTGTGTTTTTGAGCAAGTTGGCACTATTTCTGTGGTTATTTTTCAGTCTATATTTTTTCTAATCACAAGACCAGGACAAATTGTACCGTACTCCGAATAAAATGACCCGAGACAGATTCGACTATACAACACTGATATCTACGGAGCCCCTAAAGGGACATATGACGAATACAAATCACTGTGACGAAATAATTTGAGTTTTTTATTTCGTGCGCTCGAAATCATTTCGTGCCCACGAAATCATTTCGTTGAGCTCGAAATCATTTCGTGCCCACGAAATGATTTCGTGCGCTCGAAAAAAATCTTTTCGTGCGCTCGAAAAAAATCTTTTCGTGCGCTCGAAAAAAATATTTTCGTGAGCTCGAAATCATTTCGTGCGCTCTAAATACTTTTTTTCGTGCGCTCGAAATCATTTCGTGCGCTCGAAATCATTTCGTGCGCTCGAAATCTTTTCGTGAGCTCGAAATCATTTCGTGCGCTCGAAATACTTTATTTCGTGCGCTCGATATCATTTCGTGCGCACGAAATCATTTTGCGCGTTTGCTAGAAATCGGTTAAGTAAATATGACGTTGTGTCAGCATTAAGCAGGTACATGTAGTAGGCTAGTCTTGCTCCAAGACTGGACGTATAAGAAGCCACATTTGTGCAATGGTCCCGTGTGCAATTTATGGGAAGCACACAGCGTGTATATTGTAAACTACATTAAATGAAAACGAGTCAGCTAGACTGGCGAGTAGCTATTTGAGCAACCTCGATACCAGGGCTACGATCTTGCTGCGCCATTTTATCCCATCATGCCTTGCGCAATCTTAACCCCTGGCATTGTCTAATTTAAATGTGCCATATATTGGCACATTTAAATTAGGGCTCCAGTCGATGCGTTTAACGCGCGACGCAATGCTCTAACATTTTGTAATTGTTATTTTGCAGAATCAATCCTTTCAAACATGATATTTTGACGTCGCGTTATTTAGCAAGGATTTATATTAAATTTACAGACCTCTGTCGTCCATCTATAACGTTAGAAACGGGTTTTGGGCCAAAAAAATCAGGCTTCCAAAATCCATATTGTACAGGTAAGGCGCAGACTTGAAAAACAAAATCATACGTGACGTGCGTTCAGGAACACGCGCGCGCATTACATTTAGGGCGTGCAGTTTACGAAACACGCGCGCGGTACGCACTAAAAAGCGGTCAGCGTCGTTTACGCATTCTTCACGGCCAGGGTTTGTGAAGGAACGCGCACGCGCCCATGGAGTCGAGGCTGCTATTTGAGCTATGCTTGAAATGTCCTCGGATTTTACGGGTTGACGTGACCCTTGCGTCAAGACCACAGAGCTATATTAAACTTACTAGAGCCCTGGCTCGATGTACACAGTAATGCGAGCTGGGCGCATTCATGTGTGTGCACGAACCTATGAAAACATCAAAATTGTGTGCGGCTTTTGTACGGCTATTTGCATATCTGCGTTTGTATTCTATACAGTGCGTTACCGAAGCCGACTTACGCCCCAAACCGAAACGCTCGATTAGCATATGAGCGCAAACAGCGCAAGTGCGTGTGCGTATCCTCGCGCTGCAGGTGTTTTTTGCCTTGCCTTTTTTTAAACTCGCATGACGCGCGTAAGTTGTTTGCGTCTGTTCTACTTGCACGCGCGTTGCATTTAAAATACACTTTCAAAATTCAATCCATCTATTTTCATTATGTTCTACAAGCACGCACATGAATTCAAAATGTCTTCGCGTAGAATGGATTCAAAGTATCTATGCGCGTAAGAATGAAATATTGTTAGCGCTCTAGTAATTTAATATAGCTCTATGGTCAAGACCGAGCTGTGAAACAAATCTCGTGATAATTAAGGGCGCCCTCAATAAGCTCTTTTCGGAGTATTGATGGTTGATTGATGAACTGCTTAGACGGACGGCGCGCCCGGAACAAATGAACGACTCGTAATACCGATTTCTAGCAAACGCCCGAAATGATTTCGAGTGCACGAAATGATTTCGAGCGCACGAAATGATTTCGATTGCACGAAATGATTTCGAGCGCATGAAATGATTTCGAGCGCACGAAATGATTTCGAGCGCACGAAATAAAGTATTTCGAGCGCACGAAATGATTTCGAGCTCACGAAAAGATTTTTTTTCGAGCGCACGAAATCATTTCGTGGGCACGAAATCATTTCGAGCTCACGAAATAAGTTATTTCGAGTGCACGAAATGATTTCGTGGGCACGAAATGATTTTGAGCGCACGAAATAAAAAACTCAAATTATTTCGTCACAGTGATTTTTATTCGTCATATGTCCCTTTAGGGGCTCCGTAGATATCGGTGTTTAGTATCATTGCTTAGATTGGGCAGCAAAGACAAAGTAAACGTTTCTTTTTCAAAATGAATTACCCAAATTATATCTATTCACAGACGAACCCTATGATATCAACAAACTTCGTATAGCAGTTTCTGATGAATTGATAAATCTATCAGGGGATGTGAAAATAATTCTTAACAAGCGATTACTTTGGGTTTGGATTTTGATGGATGGTATAGGGTGTTGTGAAAAGGTAAAAGGCTAAATAATATAAATTTCCTTGATTGGGATCACATGAACCGTCAACTACTGGGAAAACTTCAGGGGATTCCTTATCACCTGTTAAGGACTGTCCAGGGGATTCCCCGTCGCCTGGTGTGGACTCTGCAGAACTGGTAGCGCACATCAATAAAGTGATGATAATCAGCAGCACCAACGATGAGCAACTCCAACCCATCGTAGAAATGCTGAAGCTGACTTGCCAATCGCTGAAAGTGAAAGATATGTTTTTCTCATTCACTTTCAACTTGTTTACAATCACACCTTTTTATAATCACTAAAGGGATAGGCCTAGTAAAACAGCGCATTGTTTTATTAAAGTCAGTTGGTGCCAGCAATAGAGAGTAAGTTCCACCACAATCGATTTTACCTGAATTATGCCACAGTTTTTGTGAACATTTCACACAAATGTCATTATTGTGCAACTATTGTGCGATTATGTACCTTTATTCATTGTACTCATTAACAACGTTCGGGCAGGCTGATTACGAGCCGTTTAAAGGTGGAATACACCATTGTTAATTGCTCGAGTTATCATGAATGGGTGGATTTGGGGGGTTATATTTTATAGTAAATATCGTTTAATAATTCGATATCTGCAAATGGTGTATCCTACATTTAAACATACCTACGATTTTGTTCACGAATGTTACCTCGTGTTTTGAGGAACACCCCTCAAGCTATTGTAATGACTTCGCTATACGCGAGCACGCACCGCTGACAAGCTCTCATTTGCTAAGCGCGCAAATAACGTTAACTTCCGGCTATTGTGGATTGCGTACTATGGAGTCATTAAAAGGGGTACTATACCCATCATTCCATTTCAAACATCTGGTTGAAAGAAAACCAACCTAATGTCTTACTGTTCCATAGATAAAAGAGGGGGGAAACCCGGTTGTTTACTTCGGTTTTTATTCAATGTACAATACACAGCACCTATGCGTATTACAAAAACTTGGTCAATGCTTATTATTATACTCTACGACTAATATCACGACTACACCCTAACAAGCTTTGGGGGTCGCAAAAGTGGATCCATACTTTCCGATGAACATAATAAAAATCAATCCGGGATGCGACCGACAAGTTTATCCACATGCATTATGTAATAACCTAACCCAAAAAATAAATCACACGTCGAAATTACAATCTAAAAACTAAAGTGTTAAATCCAATACATACATGAGTTCGGCGAGTGACCACACTTTGAGGTTGTTAAATCCAGTAAGTTGAATCAAGTATTTTAAATGTTCAATCCAATTTAGGTTTTGAATCAACATTTAAAATGTTGAATTAACAGTTTTAGTGTTGGATTTAACGTTTAAAATGCTGGATTCAACACTTTAAAGTGTGGTCAACTCAAATAGCCTAAGTGTTGGATTCAGTTTGTTATAGTCATTTCACCTTGCACTGACTAGGAAAGTGGTTTCCTAATAAATTCAAATTCATGCACGCATACGCATGAATAGGCCGGGAGGCAAAACATCAGGAATGGGTGGATCTGGGGGTTGTATTTTATAGTAAATATCGTTTATCTGACCTGTCGGAAGTTTTACAATCATGGATGCTGAGAAAAGCAAGGAAAACGGCGTTCGTTTTCAACCGGCGCCAGGCAATGGTTCTTGTGTTTTTTTGTTGTGATCAATGTTTAGGAACAATATTATTACAGGATATCTAGCGCAATCCTTTTGCTGGATGCCTACAATCATTATTTACTTTCAAATAAGTAAGACATTTCCTAATAATTTTTACGGGAACATAACAAATCAACAAGTTCGTGTTTTTAAAAACAGTAAACGCGCCAAACAACCGCTTTTGCTCGTGGGGTTTATTTCAACTGTATCTACAAACCGTGACGACGGTAACAACAGCGCCTCTTTGCCAATTTAGGGTTTAGTAATGTATGCATAAATTCAAGTCACGTCACGTGACAAAATATAAACACTGTGGCTAGCGCCTATACTGCACTCGTTCTGCTGGGGCTATCCGACCGTAACTTCAAACGGTGGAAATCCGCAGTGTTTGGGTGGCAAGCATGCCAAATAAATGGGCCCAAGCATGGCTAGTGGGGCTCGGAAAGAGTGTGGGGGCTCGGAAAGAGTGCTACAGGTGCCACGAATTTGGCCATTTTCGGAGAGTCTGCCCCCACCGGAAGGGAAGGGCCGACCCCACGCTGCCTCAGCCTGGGGCAAAGGGAGTGCCGAGACCGCCAGTTTCCGGACCGACGGGTCAAGCCAGGCCAGACGCGACGGGGATGTCTGGAGCCAGCTACATTGAGGGGAAAATTGTGGGGAGGCCAGTGCGTTGCCTCCTCGACACCGGGGCGACGGTGAGCCTGATCGCAGAACGTTTCCACAATGCCTGGCTCGGCGCCGAGGGACGGAGCCTCCGTCCCGCGCCCCCAGACCTGATGATGGTGGACGGCAGTCCTTTGCCGGCGAGGGGAAGGGAAAACTTCGAGTTACGAATGGGCGACCTCCGCGTGAACCACACCTTTACCGTGGCCGAGATCGAGCCGGACGTGATTCGGGGGATTGACTTTCTGTCGAAGTACCACTGCAAGTGGCATTTGGACGACCACACGATCACTCTCGACGGGAGGACGCTTCCCCTGGGGGGGGGGGGGGGGGGTATCACACGCGAGCCTATTGTGGCGAGGGTGCAGGTAGCGGAGAACATGGTGGTCCTGGCCGGCCATGAAGCGATCCTCGCCGGAAAAATAAGGAGTAGGTCGCGAGCGGGAGTCGGGATGGTCTACCCCAACTTGGAGGCAATGGACAACTGCCGGGTTGCGCTCGCCACCGGTCTGGTTGACACTAAAAATGGGACCGTGTCGATCTACCAGGGCAGCCGGTTGGCTCTCTTCTCGCCGGTAGAGGAGTTGGACGTTATGGAGCTAGAGGAGGGACGGCGAGGATCTGCCGCCGGTTGTGCTCCAGCGGACGCACAGCCGGAGGTTCCTCTTCACCTACAAGACCTCCTGGGGCGAGGAGCGGCGGACCTCAACCGGACCCAACGTTCCCGACTGGCGGGGTTACTGACGGAGTTCACCGGAGCGCACACCGGCCCCGATGGTCGCCTTGGGCACACGGAACTGACCAGACACGCCATCAATACGGGAGACGCGGTGCCTATTCGCCAACCACCCAGGAGGTCACGCTCCATAAGAGGCAAGAAGCCGACCAACAGATACAGCAGATGCTGCGGGATGGCGTGGTGGAACCCTCTGGTAGCCCCTGGTCGTCGCCAGTGGTGTTGGTCCGGAAGAAGGACGGGACTGTCCGTTTCTGCGTGGACTACCGGAGGGTCAACGAGGTGACGATCAAGGACAACTACCCCATCCCCAGGATCGAGGATAACCTTGACGCGTTAAGCGGAGCAAAGTGGTTCAGCACCCTCGACCTGGCCAGCGGCTACTGGCAGCTAGGGATGGAGAAGAAGGACCGGGAGAAGACAGCCTTCGGCATGCAGAACGGGCTGTACCACTTCACCGTTATGCCGTTCGGGATGTGTAACGAAGGGAAGGAAGGTGAGCAGGTGATCGCGTACGGGAGCCGCACCTTGTCCAAGGCCAAACGCAACTACTGCACCACTCGGAGAGAGTTGCTGGCCGTGGTCCACTTCGTGCACTATTTCAAACACTACCTCCTCGGCAAACGGTTCTTGCTCCGAACGGACCACGGATCCTTGCGGTGGCTGTTCAACTTCAAGGAGCCGGGGGGGGGGGGGGGGGGGGGCAGATGGCCAGGTGGATCCAGATGTTGGGGTGCTACGAGTTCGACGTTGAACACCGGGCGGAAAAGAAGCACACGAACGCCGATGCCGTTTCCAGGATCCCGTGCGGTCAGTGTGGACGTTCGGGCGAGATCAGTCACGAGTGCTACACCAAGGGACCCCTGTTGGAAGCCATTGGTGAAGCTGAGCTAGAGGAGACCGCCGCGGTGGAGGGACTCCTGGCGGCTTGGGACCCCGAAGAGCTGAAGCAGGAACAACGCGACGATCCGGAGTTGGGCCGGATCGCCCACTGGCTAGAAGATGGGGTTCCCAGACCCGGCTGGTCGGACGTGTCGGCCCTGGACGAGGGCACGAAGTTCTGGTGGGCGAAGTGGGGGATCCTGCGACTATCCCACGGCGTGTTGCAGATAAGGTGGGAGCAGCCCCAAGGTGGACCCCCAACGTGGAAGATAGTAGTCCCGCGGACGCGGTTAAAGGACGTCTTGCGTTTGCCCCATGATGACAGGACATCGGGACACTTGGGGGTCGCCCGAACGGTTGCTCGACTGAGACAGGCGCCGGTTTACTTCCGGGAGATGCGACGTCAGGCGGAGGAGTGGTGCCGGATGTGCCATAAGTGTAGATCCAAGAAGCCGCCCCCTTGACCCCTTCTGGCCCAACTGCAGCCGGTTCCCTAAGACCAAGGCCGGGAATACCAGCATCATAGTGGTGGCCGACTACTTTACCAAGTGGGTGGAGGCGTTTCGGATCAGTTTCGGATCAATTCCGGATCAGACACCGTGGCCAAAACCCTCGTGGAGCAGGTCGTCACCCGGTTCGGAACCCCCCGATCCGTGTGGATCTCGAGTTCGAGGCCCAACTTTTCAGGGACACCTGCCGTCTACTGGGCGTCCACAAGACCCGCATTACGCCGTTTCACCCTCAGTCCGACGGAATGGTGGAGCGGTTCAACCGCACCGTCAAGAGGATGTTAAGCCTGTTCGTGCAGGAGAACCATGGTGACTGGGACGAACACCTCCCATACGTCATGATGGCGTACCATTCCTCCCAGCACGACAGCACCAAGTTCACGCCGAACATGCTCATGCTCGGCCGAGAGGTGCGACTTCCATTAGACTTCGTGGTGGGACAGCCGGAGAAGCCGACGGTAAAAGCGACGAAACAGGAGTACGCGGACGAGTTGAGGGCGAAGATGGAGCGCGCGCACAAGTTCGCTCGACAGCATCTGAAGGGAAGCTAGACACACCAGAAGCAACATTACAATCGTCGGGCGGAGGGTGCAGGCTACGAGCCCGGACGTGCCGTTTGGCTCTACACCCCCTCCAAGAAGGTGGGTCGCACGCCCAAGCTGCAGTGCTGGTGGGACGGGCCTTTCGTGGTATTGAAGAGGACCGACGACGTCACCTACCGGATCCAGGGGTCGCCTCGCTCCAGGGCCAAGGTGGTCCATTTTAACCGGCTAAAGCTGTACTTGGGTGACGCCCAGGTGGACTGGTGGAGACGCGCTGCAGGGGACCACCAAGTGGAGCCCAGTCGAGTCACAGAGGAAGGACAGCCGCCTCCAGGCGGGCAGGCATCACCAGCATCCAGCCCAGAGCCCGGGGTTCCTTCGGCGGGGCCGCAAGGGGACAGGGTTGACCAGTCGGATGAGGAGGAACTACCTCCAGAGGTGCCGGAGGCGGATGCGTCTCCACCCGTTGTGGAGGCGGATGTCGCTCTTGACGGGAAGGAGAAGACGGGCGCAGATCTGGGGCTGGACGAGCCTGAGGCGGGGGTTGCTCAGCCACCTTCTCCGCCGACGGAACCAGGCACCGGGAGGTATACTCGCGCCGGCCGGAAGGTAGTCCGGCCTAGCCAATATTGTCTTGCGTTAACCAAACTTTCTTCTTCCCCCGCAGGAGAGCTCCCGTGATGTGCCCCCACTGTGGAAAGGCTTTCACCCGCAGTAGCAACCGCCGCTCCACGCGGAGCCCCCGTACGCATGCGAACGGGGCTGCGGCCTTCGGTTCTACCGGGACGGCGTCCGGGGACGTCACCATCGGTACTGCCGAGAAGGGTTGGTGGCCGGGGTGAAGGCGGGGGTGGACGCCCTGGAAATTTATCCCAGCGACGACGAGATAGAGCTCGTCAATCCTGCCGGCCGAGAACTTTCTCCACCTCGCCTCTCCCGACAGGGGAGCCCCGACCTTCTCGACGGCGGGCGGGATCACCCAGCCGCTGCCAGTCCCGCGTCACCGCCAGGGGACCACTTCCGTGCGGAGCGACCCTTCCGGCCTCCTCGTACGGAGGGGGAAGAGTCGGCCAGCCAGCCACGACAGGAGCAGAAGGGGATACCTCGACCGCCGGGGACCACCTTTTATCGACCCGTTTTTATCGAGCGGCTCGATAAAACTACGCCAAAAAGTGTAGGGGAGAGCGGGGATAGTCCGCCCTAAGGGCGAGTCCGCCCACCACGTAATTTTCCACCACTACAGCCGTGGAGGAAGTGGAGGAAGCTGCACGAGCAGGCTCAACAAGCTCATAAAGTTATTATCAAAACACTGTTTACATATCATGTAAGTAAACATTTCTTGCATCAATAATATTGTATAAACCACAAGAAATAAACAAATATTGTTTTATAGTGGTTGTCATTTTAGAAGATAACAGACTTGCCAAAATAACTATGCAGTTATCAACTCGGTTTACTGTGTTAATGACCCATACGACGTGGTGAAACACAATATGAGCTCTTGGGGCACGTTCGCCCAGTATAGAGTGGGGCAGGTTAGCCCTGTGGTGGACTCGCCCCTCGGTGATAGGCAGACTTGCCCTATCAAATTTATATGCCTATTATTTATTTAAGCAAGCTAAATATACATATTTTAAAGTGAAATAAACATATATAGAGATATTTTCTTATATTAGTTGCAAAACTAGCAGTAATACCCATACTAAGATGTTATGAAACCAGAACTCCTTGACAAACCAATTTTTAAAAATGTCATGAGCAACAGGTGGATAACATTATGGGTTACTATGACAAGTTGTTTCACGTTGTACTTTAAAATCACTATAGTCGGGGATCCAGACATCGAAAAGCTCAATAAAAATGGTTGGACCTGACACGGTCTGATATACTTTTTAAATGTGTTTTTTCTATTGGTCTGGACATTGAGGTTGGACAATTGAGAGGTCTGCTCTGTCGGAAGCTTTGCGAAAAATAATTGTGGCCAATGTTGTACATGCACCCCCCCCCCCCCCCCCCCCCCCCCATTTTATACTTAAAATATGAAAAAAATAAATGTTTGTTTTAAATCAATTGTAGGTGGCGATGGCCGTCATCACATGCATTCCAGGCCAACATTAGACATGTCTTGACCTAATCAAATAGGGAAATATGTTTAAAGAACATTCAGAAAAGATTTATATTTGTTTTAATCCCAAAATCGCGCCTCGATTTTAATCATTTGTATATATTTTTCGTCTTTACTTCACGGGTAATAAAAAAGGATGATGCTATCACATCATACAATACATCAATGTTTTCCTTATTCATGTCAGTCACTCCACATCAATAATTAGGCTCCCAATTATAAATATGGAATGTGTTATGGCAATTTTGCTATCCCTACCCCTCTTTTTACAAATTGCGGTCACTGCGTGATAACTCAGCATGATGTCAGAAATTGTGGGGTTTGTTTAATCATTTGGATAAGGGCATTATAGACTAGGCACAACATCATGCTCAAAGTTGGCAACACACATTTTTAGGGTAATTCCACCCTGCTGATTACGAAAATTGCTGTTGCCAAAAATAATTTTGATCAGAAAGCTGAAATTCAAGATGGCCAACAAAATGGCTGCCAAAAACTGGTAAAATCACATTCGAAGAACGATTTATGCTAAATATACAATTCAAATGCATAAATTATGGTTTTAGGAGTTGATGCTCTCGGATAAGTTTGATGGGGTTGCGTCCTGGTCGGACTACTAAGTAGATCCATTTGGAGTGAGTCCGAGAAGGCAATGTACCTGGCGGCTCACCTGAAGGGCACAGCTCTAGAAGCACTGACGGACATGGCGCCAGAGGCACGGAGGGACTACTTCCCCATCTTGGAGAACTTTGAGCAACGATTCGGCGGGGCGGCACAGGCTCCACTACATCGGGCCATGCGGACGAGGGGCCGCGACGAGTCGCTCAGCAGCCTGTGACAATCCGTGCGGCGGCTGGTGTTGAAAAGCTACCCAAGATTGCCTTTGCAGGCCCGGGAGGACTTGGGCGTGGAGGCTTTCCGGGGGGCCTTGGGGAGGAGCAGCTGCAGCGTCACCTTTTCTCCCAGAAGGCGTCGACCCTGACCGAAGCAATCACGCTGGCGACGGAAATGGAGGCGTTCATGGGGTCCCAGGTGTACAAACGGAAAGGGAAGGCCGAAGACAGGGTCGTAATGTCTGTAGACCAGTTTCCTCCAGTTCCCGCTGGGGAGTCTAAGCCAGTTCCCCGGGTGAAGTATACACCAGCGGACTCAAGTGGAGTTCTACAGGTGCCACGGGTTTGGACACATCAGGAGAGACTGCCCTCGCCAGAAGCGGAAGGCCGCCCCTGACGGGCAGGGTGAGGCGGGCGCGGAACCGGGTCCGTGGCTGGGGCTTGGCGAGCCCGATCCGGGGTGCGATCGGCCACTCTCTCCACCGACGGAGCCAGGCCCCAAGAGGTACACTCGCGCCGGCCGGAAGGTAGTCCGGCCTAGCCGATATTGTCTTGCATTATCCGAACCTTCCTCCTCTTTCCCCCGCAGAAGGGTTCCCATGATGTCCCCCCCCCCCCACGTTCATCCGTAGCACTAACCGCCGTAGGCACGTGCGCGCCGTAGGCACGTGCGCACTGCGTGCGAGCAGCTCCACCCGGAGCGACCGTACGTGTGCGAAAGGGGCTGCGGGCTGTGAGCCGTCACCATCGGTTCTGCCAGGAAGGTTTGGTGGCCGGAGTGATGGCAGAGATGAATGCGCTGGAGATCAACCCCAGCGGCGACGAGTGGGAGCCTTTCCCGCCTCGCCTCTCCCGACAGGGGAGCCCAGACCTCCCCAAAGGCGGACGGGACCACCCTGCAGCGGCCCGGCCTTTGTCGCCACCCCTGTCTAAGAGACGACGGGGCCAAGTTTCGGCGGGGGAGCCGGGGAACCACCTACACTCGGAGCGGTTCTCCCGGCCTCCCCGTTCGAAGCGGGATGAGTCGGCCAGCCAGCCAAGCCAGGGCCAGGAAAGGCGGCCCCGACAAACTTCGCCCCGCCTACCGGGGCGCCGGGGACACGGCCGTAGAAGCCGCTCCAGCCGGCCAAAGAAAGACAGCCCTGCCAACCCATCTCCGCCAGCTCGGGCGGAGGGCGGGACTCAGACGAAGCCCCCGACGCCCCCTCGGATGCCGAGGCTTCGGTGGCGTGGACAGCCCTGGGTCTTACCGGCCGGGTCCCGGGTGGAGCTGCCGGACAGGACCTGGATACAGTTGGAGGTGGACGGCGCCGCCCGGCGGTCGCCCCGTGGCTGCCCTGCTTGAGTGAGCGGTCACCCACATGCCGGTTCCCTTGTGTGAACACCCCCACGTTACCCCGACGACGTCCCACCAGAATTCTCGGAGCAGCTGTTTAGGCAGACATGAGTTCCAGCGCCGGCCACCTCCCACCTAATAGACGAAAACTTTGACTCTCATTTTCCTTTTGTTGTTGTTGTGTTGTTGTTGGCGTCGTGTGCCTTCCGGTCCGGGTCTTCCAGGTGTGCGGCGGCAGATGCCCGCCACCCTGTTTGAAGACAAACAAGGTCCTCGAAGGGGGCTTTGTAGCGTCTGTGCCGGTTGGCCGATATAGGGCACCAGAGCCATTCCACAGTGGAATCGCCTAGTAGAGCCCTGCCAGTACGCCTAGGAAACCCGTTCCGGATAGCGCATACACCGGATTGTTTTTAGTGCCGCGTTGGAACGGTAACTTCATGACACTCGTTTGACCCAGAAGTAGTTGGAATAAACGGCCAAAGAACCACCGAAACCAGTGAATACCTGTCTTGAGTCTTCTTCCTGTGTGTGTGTCGACCCCAGCAAACAGTCAACGTTACAATATGCTATCGGTCCAATACCGGACACATCCGCTACCAAGGCCGTATGCGGGCCTGTGCAACAAGTTCTAAAGAGTCAATTTGTGCAGATGAACTACTTGTCTAGGATAACGAAATCAAGTATACAGAACAATATAACGGGTCAACTTGGAAAGGTTTTACACCTGGATACACCTGCCCATTCCCTCCATCTCATATAGGCATAGCTGTACTTTCTCGTGGTTGCATTTGCTCTGGACGCAGTTAAGGTGTGCTTCAATTAGAACAGCGCTTTCATGGCGACACAGCTCCAAAGTTACAGTAGAACTGTAGGCTACGGCCAATTGCCCGCTGCACAGTAAAGGTAGCCTAACTCCTCTCCTCGGCACAACGAATTTCAGCCATCAAAACTTCATAAATACGTAATATAAACATACCTGGAAGAAATCGAAATAATCTGTACTATCTTCTAACCCAGATTGCTAAACAATTCTCCTTTGGCCTTCAAATATGGCCCCCAAAACGTCTAAATACGAACGGCACACAGGGCTGCTGCCGAGCAAGATGGCTACCACAGCAACAGTGACAAATTCCTTTGCTACTGGAATTATTATTATTATTAATATTATTATTTATTTTCGGCAATGAAACCGAGGATTCTTCAAAAGCGCCCAAGGCACTGTAGCTCGTAAGCCTGAAGAAACCAGTAGGAGGATGAACGAAATGCCAGAAACACCGGGGCGAATCCCTTCTCTTTAGCGATAAGTGTGACTGGATTCTTTTACGTGCGTGTCCAAGTTCAATACATACATTATACACACACACACACACACACGGGTCCTACACCCCTACGTCCCATCCGAAGGATGAAGCACTAGTGGTTTAATTGCCTTGCTTTAATTTGGGATTAAAATAATTATAAATCATTTCTGAATGTTCTTTAAACATATTTATCTATTTGATTAGGCCAAGACATGTCTAATGTTGGTCTATAATGCATGTGATGACGGCCATCGCGACCTACTATTGATTTAAAAAAAGTGTATTTTTCATATTTTAGCTATAAAATAGGGTGGGGGTGCATGTACAAAATTGACCACAATTTTTTTTCGCAAAGCTTCAGACAAAGCAGACCTCCCAATTGTCTAACCTCAATGTCCAGACCAATAGAAAAAACACATTTAAAAAGTATATCGCGCCGTGTCAGGTCCTTTCAAAATTTGGGGGTCTGGATCCCCGACTACTAAATAAACTGTAGATTACAAATTACAAGTTGTGGCTCAACAATATTTAGTTTGCTAGTATTTTCAATTTACATTCAGCAGTTTAAATATGAGAAAACATTATAATGCATTACCCTCGAATATTGGAGAAATCACAAGTTGTGATGTATAACTATTTAGTGCATAGCTGTTTCTTTTAGTATTCAACAGTTTAACTGTTGCACAGCAATCACAAGTTGTGGTTCATAACCATTTGGTTTGCTTATATTCATATATTTTAAGATACTAAACAAGACTGAACTTTTAAATAAAAAAAACACAATCTATTATTTACATCTAGGTCGAAGAGTCTCAAATAAACATTTCTAAGTACAGTTATATGCAATATATGAACTTGCCCCACCATGTGGGCGAACCTGCCCCAACAGGATGGGTGTGGGGTAAGTTCTCCCACTTGTCTTTATATGTTACCCCTGCTTTTACTGTAAGACCTGTCGTTCCAAACTTGTGGTGGTATTTAGCCAAGTAATAGTGCTTTCACATGTCAAAAGTATGGCTTTCTAGCCTGCAAATTTACATGTCTAGGCTAGTAAGAAAGAAAATTGGGCAGACTAGCCCCGCTCTCCCCTATAGATTGGCCTGCAGGTTCAAGGGTTATTTTGTTTCACTCCCTTAGCTTAACTCCTTAAGGTGCCAATAGCTGCACTACACTACCCGGTCCGTTATCACGCATGGACCGGGTCGTCACACTGTTATTCCCTAAAATATGCCGTGTCTGAATTGCTGGCTTTGGCTGCGACTTCGGCCGTTGCTATGCTGTTTCTATAGGCGGTCAATGTCCGCCCTTAGCAACAGCTTAGCAACGGCCGAAGTAACAACCAAAGCCATCAATTCGAACACGGCCTTAGTAGTGGCCGCGCAGTATGCAAACCAGACACGGATACCAACGGATAATTGAGTGATCCAAACGAGCCAAAATAAAATATACAATCCATTGGATGTAGGTTGGTAAATATTTACGTCGTTTTCATTTTCGTTCTCCCGCAAGTACGCGATGTGAAAACAAACGTGATCGAACAAGGACACCTAGGAACGACAATCCGTATGTGAAGGTCGTCAGTACAATTATTTTTTACCCATTTCCAACATATTATGTTTTCTGGTGTTTGTTTTGTGGGATGCCAAGAAAAAATAAAACAATAAAATAATTACAGCAAGTGAAAGGGCAACCCCGTGAAAATGCCCATAGAAGGGTCACGGAGACCAAATAGCTTACTTTCAGGCTCTATTGGACAGGATCATGAGTTTTTATACTTACTAACTTTCCACAGAAAGCACTAAAATGGTTTTAAAAAGTTATGTACCAATAAGATACCGTCCTTAGATTTAATAATAATAATAATAATAATAATATGAGGGAAATTCGTGCACATGTTTTGGAAGGCCCAACAAGATTGAAAAAGGAAGTCCAAGCTGGTGTTTAATGTATGAACATTTGTAATGTAACAATCAACATTTTAATATGTAAAGAGTGAATAAAAGCAGTTTTACTTCTGACTGTGTATTCCAGATCTTAAAAAATGCAACTCAACTAAAACAAGTCAGACTGTTACAGTCTAACATAGGGGAGAGCGGGGCAAGTCCGCCCTAAGGGCTAGTCCGTCCACCAGGTGAATTTCTACTACTACAGCCGTAAAGGAAGTTTTCATGATGTAATTAGATTACGCACGACATAATAAAACTCCTATAATAGATGCACGAGCAGTCTCAACAAGCTCATAAAGTTATCATCAAAACACCGTTTACATATCATGTAAGTAAACTTTTCTTGCATCAATAACATTGTATAAACCCTAAGACATAAACAAAGATGGTTTTAGTGGTTATTGTCTTTTAGAAGATAATAGATTTGCCAAAATAATTATGCAGTTATGAACTCTGTTTACTGCGTTAATGATGCACACGACTTGGTAAAACAAAATATAAGCCCGTGGGGCACGTTCGCCCTGTATAGAGTGAGGCAGGTTCGCCCTGTGGCGGACTCGCCCCACGGTGGTGGGCGGACTGTAGAAAAATAGATATTTCTTACATAGAAAATTATTGTTGCTATGTCCAGTGACAGTTCCGTTAAGGAAATTAGAGTTTAACACTGCCCTGTTATTACATACAAAACAAGTAGGAATGGAATGTAGTACAGAACTGTGTATAACGCAAACCTGACACTTGCTGGCAAAACAAGTAGAAATAAAATGAAATGTTCTGGATTGTGTTTACAAAAAACCTGATGCCTGCTGACAAAATAATTTTCATAACAAAACAAGTAGAAATGGAATGGGAATGCGTTTGTTTTTGATTGAAATAGGGGACGTATGACAAAGGGAACAATGGGGTCCCCTATTCCGCAAAGGTCCCCGATTCAGACTCGTGTGCAAATCCTATGGCGATCATCCGAAAACGTTAGAGTACAAACAAAAGAGGAAAGACGGTCGGACAATGCCCCGTCCCCTATTGACGGCATTTACCCACTTGTATGTGTTGGTCTGTGTATACAAAAAAATGGTGCGTGCTGACAAAATAATTACCATAAAAAAACAAGTAGAAATAAAATAGGAATGTGTTGGACTTTGTATAACAAAAACTGGTGTGTGCTGACAAACTAATTATTATAACAACATAAGTAGGAATGGAATGGGAATGTGTTGGACTGTGTATACAAACCCAGTGCCTCTGGCACTCACCAAGGACTTTAGGGCTGGGCACCCAATGTGGCATAGCCTAACTTTGTCCTTCAATTTGATCTGTGTTATTTTGATTCAGCACTTGGGGCTGCTGTGGTGTCGTAAGTTTATACCCGTTTTCCTATTGTTGTACCATCCTTCCTCCATGGTTGTACCCGTTCTCCACTCAAGCTGTGCCCCCCAATTTCTTGGTTATTTAATTACATTAAGTGTATTGTATGACTGATGTGCTTACATTGCATTTGGCCTTTAATTTTGGTAGATATTATTTGTTGAGGAAAGGAAGTTGCTTGTCGGCAAGGGACTGTTTGTCCCCTTGGACTGCAACTATTATTTGGAATGGTTAAAATGTTGCCTTCAAAAGTCATTGGCCAGCATGTATATTGTGCGTATTAACATTATTTGCTTTAGTTGTTGCAAACATTCTGACATTTATACATGTATTTCATTCTGATGCGGGGGTGGGAGATGACAACCTTCACGCGGTCCACCCCGTTTCCACTAATGTCATCAAACCGATGTATGCAGTAACACGTTAAGCTGCTCATCATCATACGAAAGAAAGATTTTGATGCGAGTTGTTAAGTCCGTACTGCCAGATTTATGTAAATACATGTTTATGAGACAGTAATAGATGCCGTAGTGAAATAACAGCAATCACAAGTATACATCTTGTTTCTCTTTTCGAAATTTTATTTTGTTGTGTTTCTCCTACTTACTGGTAAGTTCCTGAATAAATTCGTTACAATAACCTTATATTTAATAATGTCACGTTGCAAAACCAGCACACGCTTAACACTAAAGTGTTGAAACAACATTATAAGTGTGTAGTCAGTGACTACTCTTTAAAATGTTGGATTTCATACAGAAAACTGGTAAATTCAACACTCAATAAATTGCATTCGTCAGTTTAATGATTGAAATCCCATCTTTTAAAGAGTAGTCAATGACCGCACACTTGTAATGTTGTTCCAATACTGTAGTTTTAAGCGGGCACTCACACTCATGCTAAGATGTTATATCCCAAACAAATGTTATATAATTCTATAAACAATCCTATTGAATGTGTATACATTAATCAATTATAAAGCACTTCTATAGAATTTTGGTACATGTTTTTTAGAATTTCTATACAACTCTTCAAGTTCTATAGTTCTGCAGAGTTCTATAAAACATACATATAGAAGATCCAGGAGGTTTAGAGCTTTATACATCGTCTTATATATTGTTGTTGTATGAGATGAAACCATAATACTTTGATAAATACAGTTTTAAAAAGGTCATGAGCAACAAGTGGAAAAAATATTATGGGTTACCATGACAACTTTG
Organism: Crossaster papposus; assembly: GCA_037893245.1. Taxonomy (NCBI): domain Eukaryota; kingdom Metazoa; phylum Echinodermata; class Asteroidea; order Velatida; family Solasteridae; genus Crossaster; species Crossaster papposus. The sequence continues at coordinate 268,904 of JBAIAA010000876.1, forward strand.
GCAAGGCCAGTAGAGTAGGCTCATGTAACAAAACATCAAGATTGTAAACGCAACAGTTCATATGCCTGAATTGGCTAATGCACAAAGCCTACTAACACCTTTAAATGCTCAGTGTGCCAAAAGGTTCAACGTTGCATTTCCCAAATCCTGGAATGAAAATGAATGTGCAGGAAGGGACTGGTTTACTGGATGTTTAAAGAGAAACAAATCCTTCTCTATCAGAACACCTGAAGCTATTAGCATTGGGAGGGCAACTGCCTTCAACAAAACAAATGTGTCGCAGTTTTTGTTCTCCAAAACTATCAAGTGTTCTTGAAAAGCAAGGCTTTGAAGCCCAACGCATCTGGAATGTTGACGAAAACAGCCCCACTACGGTACAGAAGCCATTAAAGGTTGTAGCAACCGGTGGGAATAAACATATTGGTTATATTACTTCAGAAGAAAGAGGAGTTCTTGTAACCGTCTGTGCAGCTGGATCTGCAACTGGTCAAACGATTCCTCCTTTTTTGTTTTTAAACGTGTACATTACAAAGACCATTTCGTCGCAGGTGCTCCACTTGGTTCTGCAGGAGACGCTAATCCATCTGGTTGGATGAATGCGACAAACTTTCTCAAATATATGCAACATTTTGCTGCACACGTCCGACTATCACAAGAAAACCCTGTTCTTGTCATTCTGGATAACAACGAGTCTCATCTGTACATTGATGTGTTGAACTTCGCCAAAGACAACGGAATTGTGATGCTCTCATTCCCACCACATTGCTCGCATACAATGCAGCCGCTAGACCTGTCAGTATATGGTCCATTTAAGAGAGGAGTAGCTAGGGCACAGAGTAACTGGATGCGAAACAATCCTGGCAAAGCAATTTCAATCTATGACATTTCAATAATAATTTCAGAAATTTGGGTAGATGTTCTTACACCCAGAAATATCACCAGTGGTTTCTCGAAGTCAGGCATCATGCCATTCAACCCAGAGACGTTTACAGATGATGACTTCATTCCATCGTCGGTCACCGACAGACCAGACCCCTCTCAAGTGGCAAATGCAGCTGCCCAATCTTCCGTCGACAAACCAAGCAGTGGGCAATCGACAGATGTGCCATCTCCAGTCGACAAACCTAGCAGTGAACAACCGACAGCTGTGCCCCCTCCAATCAACACACCACACAATGAAGAATCGGCAGCTGCCCCATCTCCAAACGTCAGACCGTGTGAGCCACATCATAGGTCTATAACAACAGGTACTCCGTTATCAAACCTACCTGGCCAAATTATTAATGTTAGAGGAGATGGACATTGCATGGTACACGCTGTAAATGTAGCACTTGAACGTCAAGGTGTTAGTATGAGCGAGGGTGCCCTGATAGATGTTTTTGTGAGCGAGGTCGTGTTCAATAAGACTTATTATCAAGAGTTCGCTGATGACACTCAGGACATTGTTGGTGAATTGTGTAAGTTTTTCTTCAGTAAGGACTACAACACAGATACCTGTGATACATTGATTCCGGCGATGTGTAATGCCCTACGTATCACCATTCTTGGTTCACACAGGTGAAGGTGTGGGGGTCACACTACAATGTTCTTGATAGTGAATTTGAACCTGAAGCTGTTTCTCCATTCCCTTCTGCACCTCCAGGAAAGCAGGAAAGAAAAGGAAGAAAAAAGCGGTGAAGTGAAGGATGCATAAGAGGAAGAGCAGCAGCAACGCAAGTCTAGGCAGTGAAGAGAAACAGAACCACCAACATTTTTTCAAGGGCAATGCAAAGAAATCCGCAGTGAAAGCTGGCGGGAAGAAACAAAAAAAGAAGAAACATCAGTCCTCCTCAGACACGTCGAAGTACGACGACATTGACAGCCTCTGTCTGGTATACATAGGCCGATGGTCAGAGAGCAAAGCAGGAGAAGACTGGGTCCTGTGTTTCCAATGCAAGTTTTGGTCACACGAGAAATGTACAGGCATTGCCAAAGGTCAATTGTATGTGTGTCCTAATTGTGATTCAGATTCAGATTAGGCTATATTTGACTGAACAGTCTGTTGTTCAAAGTTCTACGTTACAAATCAATTCAATTCAATATATCTATTCATCATACAATCATGAAACTCCACTTCTTGGTTAATTAGCAAACAATACAAATTGATACTCAAACAAGCGACATACAACTAAAAACATTAAATAGGAATAAATGCACAGAGATGGTTAAAATTTGAATCATTTAGCCTTACCAAAACACTGGACCTCATTAAATAAGAGAGACATACAACCCTCTAAAGCATCTAAAACCCTTGTTGGAGCCAAATATTGCACTTGGAACAAAGGACATGTAATAACGATTTGTCTTAGTTTTCAGTTGTCTTATGGATGGCTATCATCAAGCAGTATCGATTTTAGTTTTATCGGCTGGATTGCCTCATAGATTGCTCTCAAGTCCTAAACAGAATCACCAATGAATTTACTGGCCGTTTTAGTGATCCTATTACATTTGTTTGCATTTCCTACTGTCAGACCATTAACCCATGCAATACAACAGAACATGATCACTGACCGAATAATATTTTGGTAAAACACAGTGATTATATCCCGGTCAATGTTAAACAGTTTGAGTTTCCTTAACAAATAAATCCACTGGTTAGCATTCGAGCTTATTTGTTGAGTGTTGATATTCCAGTTTAAACGATTATCAATATGCGTACCTAGGTACTAATTGTGATCAGTGACGATTTCAATATCGACACCGTTTATGTTGACACGATCGATCTCCTTTCGGTTTTTTTCCGAAAATCAAACACAATTCCCTTAGTTTTTTGTAATTTTAAAACAAAAAAGTGTTTCTTACACCATTCCACAAACTGTTCAACTTCATTTATGTACCTGGTCTCATCGTCTGGACTAATGAATCATGTTAGGGAAGTATCGTCCGCATACCTTACCACAGAACACATATCATTGCTACACTGCTCGTATAACGTGTAACAAAATTGCAAATAATACACACCCCTAAGGGCCCCAGTATTGGTGATGACACTAACTAAACTGTTAATTAGAAATTACAAGTCGCGGTTCATAACTATTTAGTTTGCTTATATCCATTTATTTTAACATAATAAATGAGACTGAACTTCTGATAACAAATACAAGCTATTATTTACATCTAGTAGTGTAAGTCTTAAACAAACATTCCTTAGAACAGTTATATGCAATATATTATAGTTTGTGCATTGTTTTCACTTATTGTTGAATATGGCAAACTTGCCCCTGTATGTGGGTGAACCTGCCCCAACAAGATGAGTGTGGGGTAAGTTCGCCCACTTGTCTTTATGTGTTTCTCCTGCTGTTACTATAAGACCTGTCGTTCCAAAAATTTGGTGGTATTTAGCCAAGACATAGTGCTTTCACATGTCAAAAGTATGGCTTTCTAGCCTGCAAATTTAAACTTCTAGGCCAGTGAGAAAGAAAATAGGGGCGGACTAGCCCCGCTCTCCCCTATACGTACGTCTTTGAATGTAGGTATTCAAACAATTTATTCATAATGATTATTATACTGCCTGTCTTTGATCCTTTTTCATTATTTTACAGGACGTTCAGTTTCATTTATTAGTCCAGGGAAAATACATAATTTTGTTTTGTTGACCTCACACAAATTGCAATAGAATATTTTTCACCACAGTGCACTTCTATAAGGTCACTAGAATGACATATTAAAAAACTCAAAAAAATACAAGTGGTGGAAATATGACTAGTTTGCATAAATCGTTAATCCCTGCCGCGTAATATATTTATTCCTTTTTTTGGGTATATTATTATTTTATTTTATTTTTGAAAAGTTTATTTTGGTGATTCTACTTACATATCTTTACTTCAATAACATTTTCTAAAGCATATAAGTGACTGAATAATTATGTGAACATAGTAATTATCCAAAATGACAACTTCTTGAAACCTTTTGTGCGCACATTACACTGTCTCTATATATCATCAAGTAGTCAGTATTGGTGAGCTTCAAATTCAAGTTGCTTACTGGTACAGTTATCAAAACCTTATTGAAAATCATATGAACAATGATAACATTGTTATATTTAGCCCAGGAAACAAACACTGTGGGAAAATGGTGTGTCCATAAATTACTCATTTTTCTCGCTTCCCAAAAACAAATTTACCCACAAATGTGAGCACATTACACTGTCTCCAGATATCATCAAGTAGTCAGTATTGGTGAGCTCCAAATTTCACCAAGTTAAGTTACTGGCACAGTTATCATATTCAAACCTTGGAAAATCATATGAACAAATTGTGATATTTAGCTCAGCAAACCAAAACTGGGGAAAATGGTGTGTTCATAAATTGGGCGAAAAAGTAGTTAAAGGGTTGCCTAACATGGGAGACATGAACAAGTTCAAATAAATCCCCAAAATACATTTTAACGTAGATATGATTATTGTAAGCAACAACAATCTTTAATTTGGGGGATTTCCTTGAAACTGTTCAAGTCTCTCACCTTAGGCAACCCTTCACCTATCTTTTAGCCATTTAGTCAAAGTGTTTTAACTACACGAAGACAAAGGAATGTCCACAGTACGTATGTAAGGTAAAGCTGTGTGAGTTAGTCTTTCATTCAGATCGACGACTTGGGACAATGGGGAATAAGTCTTAACAATGATCCCGAGGGCCTGAGCCGAGTCCTTATACCCAGCACGATATGAGACTGAGAGACTCCCCTCTTAGTCTCCTATGCCTATACACTCTCTAGACTATTGTTACCTAGCCCCCCACCCCCACCCCACCCCCAAAAAACAAAACAAAAAAAACACATTCATCTAGCACAATGACCACCGCAAAGGCGGGCGTGAGGGGGGGGGGGGGGGGTGTTCTCCCCGTCTCATATCTTGCTTCATATGCGAGTCTTCGGGAGAATCTCTTGTGCCAACCTTATGGAAGTTGTTGTGGAAAAGATCTACACAAAAAAGAATAAAAGAAGGGAACAATAGCGAGTCCTTGGGGTGTAGCTAGATCTATATAGCTGAACGCGTGTGTGTAATTGTGCTCTCGCACCACATAGCGATCGAGGGTCGAGACACAAAAGAGCACAAAGGGAACAAAAGCCCCTCTGTCGACGGTATGAATGGCAAAATTCGGTCCTCGATCGTCGGGGCAAGCGCCAGGCAATGGGGTTTGGGTATAACATAGGAATAAAGGAAAACACAATATCGATCCTATATCGTTATGTGGTTCACGACTGTATTTTCTACCCTCCACCTAGGTGTGGGGACAGGGTTGTTTGTTTGGGAAAAACAGTCCGAGTAGTGGGGACATTTTCGTGCCCCATAGCGTGTTGGGTCTCCAGTAAAGCGGTTTAGAGGTAGAATTGGGTTAGGGTATAATGACAGAAAATGGAGAAAAGACAAATTATTGTGATCTTGACAATTTTAGAATTGTAGAATGTTCTGAGTTTGAGTTTGGAGAGATTTCCCTTTGCACACAAACCCTATACTATGGATTGTCCCCATAACGCAATGTACACAAATAATTTATGTGTTGCAGTTTAAACATAGCCATGTGTCAGGCTCCCCACCAATTATATGAAATGGCAAAATCGTATAATTTATTCACAAATTATGTTGATAATTTTAAAATGTATTAACAAAGGTAGAGTCATCGTTGTAAATTAGAAACCATTTTGTGTTTGTCTGCGTTCTAAATCATCACCCCCGCCGTGTAACATTAACTATGACGTGATCTGCACGAACAGTGTCACCTAATACACCTATATACGTGTTATAATAATGATGACTTTTTTATTTGTTCGACAATTATAATTTATAAAAGGAAATAAAACTCTTATCAATTTAATTTCATGTAATTCTTTTTAATCTGCGTGGCAAGCGATCCCGCAGGGGATGAGATGATATGAGGCCACTCAAAAGTTGTTTTTGTTCATTTTTCTTTCATCCCGGATGCGACCGGCAAGATCATCGACATGTATTATGTAATCACCCAAAATATAAATCACACGTCGAAATTACACTCTAAAAACGGAAGTGTTAAATCCAATACTTACATGAGTTCTGGAAGTTGACACATTTTGAAAATGTGGAATCCAGTATTTTAAATGTTGAATCCAACATTTGTCAAAGTGTTAACTTTAACAGTTGTTGAATCAACATTTTAAATGTTGATTTGATAGTTTCAGTGTTGGGTTTAACATTTAAAATGCTGGATTAAACACTTTAAAACTACTGAATGCACTCGCGAGGTTTGTGATTTCTTGAAAAATGAAGATTTAAAAAACATAAAATACCGGTATCATTCATAAATACCTAGGACATATTAATCCATTCCTATTAACCGAGACCCTCCGTCAAGTGGTAGTTTTAACTATCACGTGACGGAGGTAAAAAAACGGCTAATAAAATCTTAACTGTTGTAAACACTTCTGTTTCAGTGTCTTCTTAAATGTTGACCAATTTACCCTGTTATTGGTGAGACCTCACACGGCCCGCGCAATACCAACGAGTCTAGGTGATTTGGACACGGCTATTCCACGGCTAACAGCGTGGCTTCACTGTGACATGGCGCTATGAATAAGCACGTTACGGGTTCGAATCCACGATGTTTTACATTTTCAATTTTCAATTATTTTCTAAATTGTGTTTAATCAAATCGTAATGCATCAATAAATTAACAGCACCTTTTGTGTCATTTATAGCTCATGGCATTTTTTGTTTAAGATAAGTTATTAAGTCAGACAACCATTTCGTTGCTAACTGACGCATGCGCATTATGGTCATTACTGCAACAGTAAATAAACCAGTTACCTAATAAATTCAAATTCAAGCACACATGCGCATAAATAGGCCGGGAGGCAAGAAGCAAATTCGACATTTGAACATGTGAAGTCCAAAACAATTTACCTTTTTCTCTCAATTTCTCCAAAATGTGTCATTTGTCTTCGGAATATTTGTCGAGGGCTTTTTTCAACTCGAGTAAAGAAAAAGCATTCGAATGTATGTGTCAACCAAAGTAACATATGGGGAACTGAACCAGAAGCTATTTTATGGAGAGTTCTGCTAAGCACAACAGTTTGCTTAGCACAAACAAGTCTTGCTCAATAAAATCAGGTTACTAGCCAAAACTTTATGTACTTTTCATGCTAAGCAAAAACCAGCTGAACCAGTCACTAACAATATACATCACGATGGCAGCCAACGGACTGACGTGTGTCGTATCAGCTCTCCGAGTTTCCTATTAAAACTCAACACTAAGATACAGGATATCGTGTCTAAATTTGAAGTGTCGCCGCCTACGCCCTTGCTGTCAGTGCTAAGTAGTGATTTTACCATTGATAAGTTATTACAAGCGAGGAATGTGATTTTTGAGGCTGCAATGAAAAAGTACCGTGACGACGTCCAAGATTGCGACGAAACGAGCGACTCGTACAAAAAGCTAGTATTGTTGTTTTTTTCCAATTAAATATCGTAGATCCAACCAAACAGCATCCGATGACGTCAAAGAACTATGTTTTGTCTTAGTTCAGCTTGTCAGATAAATTCCAAGCAAACAAGACATAGGCCTACTACAGATTGGGATTTTACAGGTGTTACAACCCCTGATCAAGTCCCCGAAGTGGCGGCGATCCCGGGGGGAGGTCTATGGCACTGCCCCCCCCCCCCCCCCCCCCCCCCAATATTTTGCCATGGGTCATTGACTTTTACATGCACCAGTTTGCACCAAAATATCCATATCACCCATATCAGCACACATTTTCAAAATTTAAAGGATAAACTGGCACCTAAAGTGAAACAACCAGCACCCACACCAACGGAACACCACTGTGCAGATGTGCTTCTAATCGGCGACTCAATGAACAAACGGCTTCAGCCCAGGAGATTGAGCAGGCAAAAGAAACTGAGTGATGTGCCACACCATGCGTGGAGCAAAAATCCACGCCTCAATTTCTAATGATGAGATAACTCTATACCAAATGATTATATTGTCAGAAAAGACAGGAACCGACATGGTGGCGGGGTTGCAATTTACATTCGAGATACCCTATAATTTTCTCTTGTCGTGAAGATCTCGAAATAGATGATGTCGAGTGTGGGTTGAAATTAAGTGTAAACAAAGACAGCCTGTGCTTATCAGTTCTATTTACAGGCCTCCTTCAAGCTCTGTCGAGTTTATGGGAAAACTTAGTGATATTCTTAATGAGTCCTCATGTGAATTTCTAGAAATTATTACAACTGGGGACTTTAATTGTGATGTTTCAGAGGAACACGATAGTATGCGCTCAAATCCAATTAAATCCAATGGCGCAACTCGTACATGACCCAACACGTGTCACTGAATCCACTTAAACTACCATCGATCTAATTTTTGGTTCCCACTCAGAGCTCATAAGGACTGGTTTCTTACCAGTCATAATCAGTGACAAATTGTCTTGTTTATAGGCTACACAGTTGGAACACGCAATGCAAGGTCGTTCAATATATTTTCGATGTCTAAACATAATTATAGACAGTGATGCATTTACGGACGATCTCCGTAATGCACCATGGCAAGATGTTTTTGGTTGTTATGATGTTAATAACGCGTGGTGTATATGAAACTCCATATTTATGAGTATTATTAACGTCCATGCGCCAGTCAAAACCAAACGCATTTGGGGTGCCTCGGTGCCGTGGCTCGATAGCGTAATTCTTAAACTTATGTGGCAGCACGATCGCACACACAGAATTGCAAAGCACACAGGCTTACAAATCCATTTGGATTCATACAAAACCTCCGGAACAATGTAACTAATAAATCCGGAGGAAAAAGAGTAAATACTACACATTTTGCAGACGTGCTATATGGAGCGTGACGAGTAAGTGACGAGTAAAGTGGTAAATTGTCTGGTCTCCCCCAATAACTAATTTCCTAAGCGCCACTTTGAAGTAAATACTGCTATTTTTACTACCCAGGAAAGTAGCGACTGGGGGGGGGGGGGGGGGTTCACACCCTCAGTCGACAAAATGGGCAAACAAATTTGAATCAAAGAATGTCCACCTTTTAAGTCGTTTCTCCGACTTAAACTACGTCCCTTTTACACCCATTGTCAATACTTCAAAGGAACAACAAGTGTCAATTCTTATTAACGCTTTTAGGCTTTGCGCTGTCTGGTCTCCATGTTGCGTAATCAAACAATGGAACAAAAGGTTCAGGTCTTCAATACGCGCAATGAAGCAAATAAGGTCGTTTTCTTTAAAACGAATCCATTTTCTGCCACACTTCCCTGTGCTTTGTACGTGTTTAAAATGTCTTCCATTATTGATGAAGATGCCTACATATTTCTGACTCGGAATACGTTTCAAGATAATATTGCACCACCCTCGAGCACTGCTGACTCAACTGAGGGAGCGGCCAATTTGTTAGAATTCGTTGAGACGGCTCTAACCAGAACCCTGTATTTTTGGATATATCCGATGAGGAATTAATAATTGCTACTTGCGAAAGCGGCATAATCGGATGCGAAGAAACTCCTTACCTGTACGCTCTCTGATGTACACTTTATGTATAGTTAAGTGTACATTCTTTAAAATAATCGACACTTTTCTGAATAGAGTGACGTCGCAAGAGTAGTTTAATTAGTAAGATGGAACATTACGGGGTGCGTGGGATTACCCTGGACCTATTTAAAAATTATCTGACTAATATAAAGCAGTATGTGTCTTATAAATCTGTAAATTCAATTGATCGTGATATTGTCTGTGGAGTACCACAAGGTTCTGTATAAGGTCCTTTATTTGTCATCTTTATATAAATGATATTTGTAACACCTCCGACATTATCTCATTTTTCTTATTTGCTGATGACACAAGTTTACTATATACTCACCAAAATGTTGACACTGCTGTTAGAAACCTCAATATTGAACTTAAAACAATTAGCACTTGGCTCTTAGCAAACGAATTATGTCTTAACTTATTGAAATTGAAATGTATGGTTTTCTGTGCCCATCAGTATAAATATATTCTCAATCTGTTCCTCTAATTTCAAATGAATCAAATCTTAATAAAGTAAAAACAACTAAATTCCTAGGAATAACTATTGTTAACTCTGTATAATCCTTTTGTTTTGCCATATTTATATTATTAAATCTTGACTTGAGGGGTTCTTTATCTAAATATAACAAATTATCCTTTACAGAGTAAAGAGTCCGAGTAATATCCAAAGCTGGCTATCGTGATCATTTCCTTCCTTTATTTACAAACCTGGGTCTAGTTTAATGACCTGTTCTATTTTAATTTAGGCAAATTTATGTATATATTTTAAGCCAATGTATTACCCCGTTTGTTTAATTAATTTTTCATGTGACATTAATTCTGACATTAATTTGTATAAAACCCGACGTACTGCAAAGAACAATTTGTATGTCCAGTTTAGCCGAACAGCGTTGTGTAAAAATAGTGTTTTTCAACGTGGCACTTTATACTGGAATAGCTCAGACGAGTCCCTAAAATCATCAAACTCCCTCTTTAAAGCTAAAATCCCATCTTCTTGATTCACATTCATATAATTAGTTATAATTAATGGACTTAATTGTTGTGGTTTTGTCTCTCACCGGCTTGTGTTTTCCACTGTGTGTTTTGTTATATTGTTTGTTTACATATAATGTATTTTGTCTTTTGTGTTGACCGTATAGATTGTTTGTCAATAGGTTTGGTACAAAGGCAATTTGCTTCACCTTATACCTAAATGTTGTCATTGGGTTATAATTTAATACTTCTGTACATACTTATAATTAGGTCATTTTATTGTTTATTCTTTGTTATAGTGAATTTTGTTTTCTTCTATTCTGTGATAATGACAGCATTGAAAAAAATGTACTACTACTATCCGCCATTGAAGAAAATAAAGGCAATTCATCTATGCTGTGGAAAACTCTAAAGGAGGTACTCCCTAAGAAACAAAAAACTGTACCTAATTCGATTACTTCACCACATAGGGAAAATTATTGACGATCCCGCCGACATTGCTGATACATTAAATAAACACCTTTCGACAATTGGCAAGCGTACTGCTGGAAATTACCCTTTGCGAGAACTTGAAATATATGACAATACTGACGCCTCTATCCTTGATTCTCTGGTTGAAGAATGCGTAGTACATAATGTTACAGAAGAGTATGTTCAAAAGCAAATATATAACCATCAATGTCGTTTGGGAAAGCAACAGGTCGGGATGAAATTAGTGTTAAAATGATCAAAATCGCTTCACCTTGTATCATTAAATCTTTAACTCATATTTTTAACCTGTCTATAAGATGTGAGCGACATCATAAAAATTTGAATCATGCTTAGTAACACCAATTCGAAAGGGAGGAGATAAATGTAGTACAGGTTACTATCGGCTTATTTCTACAAGATGAGTGCACTTATCGGTATATATTACCTTGATCAAAACAATCTGATTCCTAGTTGCCGGTCAGGATTTAGACCCCTGCACTCAACTGAAAGCACCATACACGACTTAACAAACAAGTGTGTTGAGGCCATGGAGAATGGAGAAGTTACAGGCAGTGTGTTTATAGACCTCAGTAAAGCATTTGATTGTATTGATCATGAAATCTTACTAAAGAAACTAGAAAAGATGAACATGTCAACTTCTGTAATTAATTGGTTTAAGTCATACCTAAGTGATCGTAGTCAGTCTGTGAATATTTGCGGCACCATATCAAAAGTCCTGCCCGTAAACACTGGTGTTCCACAGGGGTCGATACTAGGTCCACTTTTAGTCCTTTTTGTTATACTAATGATCTTCCATTTTGTATTGCCCCAAACTGCAACTTGTTTATGTACGCTGATGACTCCACATTAACGTGTAGCTCCTCCAACATTAATATAATAGAAAATAGCTTAAATACAGCTCTTACAGTTTTCACAACTGGTGCGTAAGAAACAAGCTAGCATTAAATGCCACCAAAACCAAATGCATGCTTATTGGTACAAGGCAGAAATATCCAATGTTGCTAGTAGTCGTATTGAAAACGTAAGGTCTTGTAAATGTTTGGGTGTAGTTATTGATACACACTATTTGTAAGTTTAGTTATGCCAACATTAGAGTATTGTTGTACGGTGTGGGGAGGAAGGTACATATCTCACGATAATATGTTATTAAACAAATGTCTCAAAAGAGCAGCGTAGATAATTCTTAAATGTACCTTCCTCACTCCTTCAGAGGATATGTTTGCTTATCCTAATTGTTTCAACAAAATGACTCCTTTGTACATGAACAATATTTCCACACCACTTACAGTTATTCGAGAAACAAGGCAATCAACCCACACGACACTGAAAGTTGCTTTTGCTAAAAAAAAGAATGCCACGTCACAAGTTTCGCTGTGCAAATATGTGACACGATCAAGCCGAATCAGTCGGTTGTCGGGGAATCCCAAAAATGCACTCTGTTCTTCGTTGGTATTTAAACAAAACTTGACAACAAAACATCGTATCAACATGGGGTTTTCAGTTTTTAAAACGTACAGGTGCTCTCTTTAAAACTACATGAAAACTCATTATTTTTGACCGGGGCCGACATCCGACTGATTTCGCTTGATCGTGTCACATATTTGGAATAATCTGCCCGAACAATTGCGAACATTGGACTCCTTATAGGCACATTTAAATCGGGGCTCCGACACCTCATCCGTTAGATATTATGCCAATTGCGCTGATCTATGGAGTTATATCTTGGTTGCCACTATAATGTGGAGCCGGATGGGAATTTCTTTTTCTCATTTTCCCCCCTAAAAGGTTGTTTTTTGGCGGGTTCTCGACAATCTCGTAAATCAATATTAGTATAAATGTCTTGTATTGCTGTAAATATCCTTGTACATCTGTAAATATAATGTTTGTATTTTTGTGTAAATGTTGCTGTATTTATATGTACTGTTATTTTATGTAATGATGTATGCAGGGCCCCAATAAAAACCAGTGTTTAAACTTAGTCAGGTTCATAATGTACATATTGAAAGTTTCGTTCACCTTTTTTGTAGATTTTCTAAACTATACATTTTTGGAAACGTTGGGATATACTCAACATAAAAACCAATGTTTACATTTGTTTTTAGGTTCTTTTGAAAAGAATAAAGCTTTAATGTGACGCGACACATGAAAAGTCATTGGGTGTCACATTAAGGCTCTATTTTTATTCAATGCCCTATATCTCTGGAAGTATAAGTCCGATTGGGTTCAAACTTGGTATGCAGGTATGGCGGGATGTGTTATAGATATACATTGAAGTGAAATCATTATGACGTCACCGTGTGATTTGTTAATGATTTTGTTTCATTTTTGGAACTTTAAGCCATATCTCATCAACAGAACATAATAAATTTAGAATTCTTGTTGTAATATGTATATGTGTGACGTCATCATGACGTCAACAAAATGCCATTAAAACAATCCAAGATGGCCGCCATAAAGAACCTGAAAACAAATGTAAACATTGGTTTTCATGTTAAGTATATCCTAATGTTTCCAAAAATGTATAGTTTAGCAAATCTACACAAATAAGTGAACGAAAATACATAAGAAACCTGACTAACTGTTTAGGCACACCCTGGGTAAAGAAATGGAATAAATACATAAATCACCTGAAAGTTTGGTTTGTGCCCTGGTTTGTTTTTTCAAAGCAAACATTGTTATGCTAAGCATTGTTTTGCTTAGCAGCTCCATGAACTTTGTTCCACGTGGTCAAGTTTGTTTAAACATTGAAGAAGTGGTACCTGCGAAACGCACTGCAGCATGGTACAACCATATCTCAGACATACATCCCGATGTTCCGAAAATTAGAAAGAAAAGACATTAAAATAAAAATCATAAATACCTGAGACAGGTTAAATTGGCTGCTCATTTGCCGAAATTGACCGGGAAAACTAGTTACTTTTAAGTAATTTTAATTAAATTTGTTTCTTTTATGTTACACCTGTATAACAAAATTAGAGAGCTTTTTTAATATCTTTGTAAATGTATTTTGTAAATGTATTTTTGTAAATGTAAGTCTTTGTAAATCCAGGGAGCCCATTGAGAACAGTTATTTGATAACTGATGGGATAACCCAGATTAAATTTAACAAAATAAATAAATACATAATAAAGTAGTCAACAAACAATTCGATTGTCAAGTTGACAACCTGCATAAAGTTATTATTAACTATGAGATGTAGGCCTACCTTGTGAAATAAAGTGCAAACCGGGGTGACAACGTCCTCCTCAAAATCTCAGTTGTCCTGAAAAGCGAACTCCAAAGTCCTCAGGTCTGGACGAGTTAAGGTCCGATTGATCTGGAGTTTCAATTCAAGTTCAGGCACGCTCAAGTAACAACGAATATTCAAGTCTAACCAGCTGGATCCAAAAACAAAACAAACCTGACGGGTCCAAAACGCGAATGTTAATTTGTATACGTAACAGCATTGGCTGTATACTGCGCTACACAAACATCACTCTCGCCGTGTAACAATATCTACGACGTTCTGCAAGAACAGTGTCACCTAATATACGTTTGGTAATAATGATGACTTTAAAGGATTTATGAAGGGAAATAAAACTCAATCAATTAAATTCGACTCAATTCTTTTTAATCTGCGTGGGAAGCGATCCCTCAGAAGAAGAAGACCATTAATTCATCGGGGACCTCTGCTTTCAAAATTATTGTTTATTTGTCACCATCGTATAAACACATATTTTTGATGCGACTGTGATAATTTTGGGTACGTTGTTGATGACTGAAGTGGTTTTTACCTTTCATTTTGCAATTTCTACATGTAGTGAATAATTGTTTAAAATGTTCTTTTATAATTAGTATGTATAGAAGTTGAGTATGGAGAATGTTGTTCAAAAGGTTTTAAAGGGGGTAGCATTGAGTACCCGGTCTTTACTAAGGGAATAAAATGTAGTTGGCTGGTTAATGGGCCGGCTAATTGGCCTGGACGAGTTAATGACCCGAGCCGAAGGCGACCGTAATCAATTCGTCATAAACGTACGTTTAATACCGGTCAACCACATATTTATTCTTATTCATAATCTTTCGGTAAAATACGCCAAACGAGTTTCAACAATTTGTTTAAACAATTAGATTGCATACATTTTGAAACACCCCTCCATCTAAATTAATGGTATGATCCCCGTTGGCCTGATCAGTCCCAAAAAAACCTCAAAATTACTCTCAATATAAATAACACCAATGCGCAAACTGCATTTGCGCATGTGTGTTGGTCAGCGGAGACTGACTATGGTCGACCTATTGTTCGCGCCCGAACGGTAAGGCGACCAAATGTCACGGACGTCCACATTTAATGTAGCGTCGTTTAAAAGTGTTTAAAACTAGCCACTTGTGTTTTATCATCCGTTTAAAACCGGCCACGTGACGGGCTCTCGATCAATAAAAATGGGTACACTTTTGGGAGCATTTTTCCAAAATACGCGGGTTGTCTGTTAACGTGAGTGCGTTGCTATTGTACGGTGGTCGTCTGTGGTCAGCTAGTCTGGTCTCAAAGTATGGGTAATAATGACAATGCATATTGAAGAGACAGGGTACCTTACATAAGCTAAAACAGTCTGGAAATATCGACGTTTATTTTGTAATAAATGTATTTAAAAGGAATAACAGTGTGGGGGTCCCCCGGTTCGTCACTGCGCGATAACGGACCGGGTTGGAGGATGACCGCTGATATTGGACTGATATTGCATCGACTTCGGCTCGGTCCATTACAAGCGGTCACCCCCGACCCGGTCTGTTAGCACGCAGTGAAGGACCGGGTCCTCACATTGTTATTCCCTTAATAGTAGTGGCCGCGATGTACCAACCAGACACGGATACCAACAAGGCGTCTAATGACAATTGATAATAAATTGATAATATTGAAAGAGTGAACCAAACGAGCCAAAATAATATGTACAATTTATTGGAAGTGTAGGTAAATCTTCACGTCCTTTCATTTTCGTTCTCATGCAAGTACGCGATGAGAAAACAAACGTGATCGAACAAGGAGACTCGGAATGAAAATCGGGATGTGAAGGTTGTAAGTAAAATTAGTTTTTCCAACAGATTGTTTTTCTTTTCCATCAAGGGTTTTCGAGTCAACTCGTACCTTGGGCAACTCGTACTTCTTCAACTCGTACCTTGGACAGTTCGTACTTTCGTGAACTCGTATACCTTAATTAACATTGGACAACTCGTATCTTCAGTTAAATAAGACAACTCGTACGGCGTGTACCGCGCAGCACGGGCTTTTTGTGGTCGTTTAACCCTCAAATACGGAAGCTTAAAGTGACCATCCGCGTTTCCGCGTTTCTGAGATAATTTATCTCGGAAAGACGGAATACTGAGATAAAAATATGTCTTTCCGTGATATCGTATCTCGGAAAGAGGTCTTTCCGTAATATCGTATCTCGGAAAGACGTCTTTCCTTATATCGTATCTCAGAAAGACGTCTTCCTGTGATATTCGTATCTCAAAAAGACGCCTTCCGTATACGGAAGCTTAAAGTGACCATCCGCGTTTCCGCGTTTCTGAGATAATTTATCTCGGAAAGACGGAATACTGAGATAAAAAGATGTCTTTCCATGATAATCGTATCTCGGAAAGACATCTTTCCTCGATATCGTATATCTCAGAAAGGTTTCCTTCCGCGATACCGTATCTCAGAAAGACGTCTTTCCACGATAATCGTATTTCGGAAAGACATCTTTCCTCGATATCGTATCTCAGAAAGTCTTCCTTCCGCGATACCGTATCTCAGAAAGACGTCTTTCCACGATAATCGTATTTCGGAAAGACATCTTTCCTCGATATCGTATCTCAGAAAGTCTTCCTTCCGCGATGTCGTATCTCAGAAAGACGTCTTTCTATGATAATCGTTTCCCGGAAAGACATCTTTCCTCGATATCGCATCTCAGAAAGACTTCCCTCTGCGATGTCGTATCTCAGAAAGACGTCTTTCCATGATAATCGTTTTTCGGAAAGACGTCTTTCCATGATATCGTTTCTCGGAAAGACGTCTTTCCATGATATCGTTTCTCGGAAAGACGTCTTTCCCCGACCGTTCTCGGACATTAATTTGCGACGCGCCAGCTCTACCAGCTCTACGTGGCGCGGCTAACTACATGTACAGTACATTGTATACATGTTTAGCGTCGTTGCTCGGGTCTAAGCCTCCCCGACCCCCGGCCGCCGTGCACTTATTCGTTACCTGTACCAACAAACTACTATGGATGGGTCAGCAAGGAGTGGGTCAAACCGTGGCCAGGAGGCAACCCAAGTGCCCTCCCCAGAGCCTACAGAGCCTACTCAAGAACCCGAGACATCAAGCCTTATAAAAATGTTGGTAGAAGGGGCCAACGGCACAAAAAATGCCGTGTTCGTCAATCCTACGGACAACTTGATAAATGTAAAGTACATGTACATGTATTATGTTTGTCTTTTTAACCATGGAGGATTTTTCCTCCATGGTTTAACTCAGGGCCAGGGGGGGGGGGGTGGGGGGGCGGAGGGGGGGCCCTTCGAGACTGTGATTGCGCAACGCTGACGTACCGTCCATTCTCAAAATAGGGGGAAACAATTTTCTCACGCGAAAAATAAAGAGTTTTTGGCATCCAATCTTAACATCTTGTCTTTTGTAGTTGTAAAAGGTTGTTATTTACCTTAATGTTTATCATCCAATGACAACAATTGTATTGAAAATGAAAAAAGCAGTCGAAAAAATTAAGCGTTGACGTACCGTTGATGCGCGTGGAGATTGTGCACAAATACTCAAACGACGTTAACAAATACCTCCCCTAAAAAGGGCAATAATAATCGATAAATTGTGAAAAATCGTGCTTTGACCCCACTCATTTTTTTCCATGGATACGTTAAAAAAGGATGTAGCAGTGATATACTGAATTTTTAAAAAAATCTGCCTGTGACCCCCTTGCGTTTTATCGTGTTGTTTTCGAACGAAAATGGCCGAAAATGACATCGCCCCAAAACAAATTCGTGTAGATCGTGCATGTGTTTCTGGCTTTGCGGACGTTGCATGAATCACTGAATTCGGAGAGCGATACACGGAGCAAATTTGTACGTGTTCCAATGGTACGCCGCGCGAGAGCGATCTATACGTATTTACTTAGTGAGCTGTGCAGCTCTCGAGCGTGGAAGAATGAATGAGATACATTTCAACGTTGGTGGCGCACTTTGTTGGGCCCCCCTCCGCCCCCCCCCCCCCCCCCCCCCCCCCCCCCCCCCTGCTCAGGGCGTAGCGACTGGGGGGGGGGGGTTGTTACTCATTAAAAGTTGTATTTTATTTCAAAATAAATGATTTATGCTAGGCCTATATATAACGCAACAAGTTGTCCACTTTAGTGTGTAGACCATGGACGAAAGAATGAGTATCCTGACCATACATCAGCGGTTGTGTAAACGCTAACAATTTTATCCTACTCTTTAGAAGTTGGGATTTTAAACATTAAACTTTAATAGTACCGACAAAATACTTCATTTTGTAAAGTGAACCTCACACAAATTGCAACAACAAAATAATTTGTTCACCACAATGCATACCTCAGAATGACATAGGGCCTACCAAAGGTCTTTAAAAATGCAACTGCAAGTGGTGGAAATATGCCAAATTTGCATACATTGTTAATACCTGCCGTGCAATTTATATATATTTTGTTTACACAAATAAACTTTATTTATTTTTTATTTTTTTAAAAGTTTATTTTTTGTGATTTTATTTTACACATCCTTTAATAACACTTTTTAAAGCATAAAAGTGACTGAATGTAATAAGTGACATAGTAATAATCCAAAATACCCTATATTAAATGTGCATGCATATACCTTGTCAGATAGATATCATTAAGTAGTTGGTATTGACGAGCTTCAAATTCACCAAGTTGTATACTGGCACAGTTACCCATTTATTTTATGTCAGGTAGCCGCCGGCGACAAAAAAATGTAATGACGCGATACAAGCAGCGTAGCTATGACGACGCAACAATTCAAATTGTAACGACTCTTACCAAAAATAGCACAATGACTACAATGACTGTGATATTCTTAGGCATTTCGTCTGGTGTTGACTTTTGCCAATGAGAGTTTTATTTTATAAAAACCTGGAAACACTCGAACATCGCGAACGTTAAGCAATTCCTCCAGTTTTGGGTCACGTGACATTGGCGGCTAAATAATAAATGAAAAATCACAAATAGTCAGAAATATTTGGTCTGGGAACCAGACTATAATAATCGTACACTACATTAAACAAAAACGACTTAGCGCGCATGCGGGGACGAGTAACAATTTGAGCTATGCTTGGAATTTTCCGGGTTCACATGACACTTGCGCCAAGACCAAGATAGTGGAAGGAATCTGGCGATAATAAAGGGCACCCTCAATAAGCCCGGATATATACGGACGGCACGCCGCGGAACAAATAAACGGCTAGCTTGGTCTTGGATCAAGACTACTGTGCCGTACGTACGGACGGGTAACGATGAACGCCTTGACCAAGGCTACCCCCCCCCCCCCCCCCTGAAAAGAACCCATATAGGCTTCCTATGAAATAAGAACAACTGAAAGTTGTACTGACTTACAAGTGAAGATACGAAACAGATGTCTAGCACAATTTATATGTTTATCTGTTTGTTCGCATTTCTTTATCGTACTTATTTGAATTATTATTTAGCGAAATTGATTGTCTCTTTACAAAATAAAAAATTATATATCAGCAAAAATCTCCGGTTGAACCAGCGATTTTGCCTCTCCAGTTTTTAACCCGTTTCTAATTCAGAATTCTGGCATTTAATTTAGTTTTGAGGCATTCAATTTCCTTTAGCAATGTGTACAACTTAGCTTATCGTCGTTCTTTTTCGTGACGCACAATCATTAAATTTAGCAAACTAAATTCGAACGCACGCAAATTAGATTAGCTGCTCATTAGCCGAAATTGACATAGAAAACCTATCAAAACTTTACAGGCACTTTAAAAAATAATGTTAAAGAGTGACAAGCTCACTCTAAAAAAGAGCGAGTCTCTTATAAAAACACCCTAAAAAAGTGTGAAATATATTTTGTTCAGAGTGAAACCAACTCCACAATTAGTAAAAACCGCTCAAAAAGTAGATTTGTACTCTTTCAAGGAGCCATATGCATGGAGGACAACTCTAAACAAAGAGAGCCGCCATCCATAATATGGCTCCTATAAAAAGCTTAAAAATCTACTTTTTTAGAGTGGTTTTCAATTTTGTGGGAGTTGTTTTCACTCTGAAAAACTCATTTGTACTCATTTTAGAGTATTTTATAAGAGACTCAGTGTTTTTTAGAGTGAGCTTTTTACTCTTTTACTTTTTGAGAGGGATTATCCCGAGGGCGAGCCCGGCGGGGGGTGGGGCAGACCATCCACCACTATTTTACTTCGTATTTTCATGCTACACTTCTTGACGCTTCCGGATGGCTTCCAACTGGTCCATTTTATGCTGTTAACCTGTGTTAAATAGGATTCCGGATACTTACCATTAAGATTGGACATGTAGCAAACGTTATACCACCATGCTCCATGAGCATATGTGGCACAGCTGTCTGGGGAATTGTCATTGTCCTTATTTTTGGTTGAGAACAACATGCCATTATGCATGGCTGTCAGTGAGTCACCCGCCGAGCTGCTGTCATTGTAGGAGCCGACCGTAAGCTGGTAGTTGTTCCCAGAAATCTGAAATTCTCCGTATTCTGCGTAGATTCTCTCACCGTCCCAGTCTACCAAATCGACCCGAAGCTGCCACGTCTCCGCGCCTCCCGTCAGATCGCGTAAGATGTCGTTCCCGATCCAGAATTCGCCAGACAATTTGCCGAAACCCGCCTGGTAGTCAGTCCAGTTGCGGTAGAAGTCCACGCTGCCATCTCGACGCCTCTGAATGACGATCCATCCTCCTCCATCAGTCTTCATGTTACAGTATACCCGGAGGCCATCATGGCTGAATCCAGCAGGATAGATTATGTAGATACCGCTCACAGCATAGCCTGCCTGCAGTAACTCCTTGCAACTATCGTGACAAAACAATGACAAATCGTCTCTTTAAAATGTGTGTAACTTATATCGAGTTAATGAAATAAAGAAGCTCTACAAACCTTAGTAGAGTATACTATCTGCAACTACAATGTACAAGTATCCCCAGAAGCAACCAATCAACTTATTGTTGAACAGCTTAATATAGGTTCTCCTGTACATTGTATAACTTGTTCAATTCATTTTCATAAACGGTTAACTTCATTTTCGTCTCAAAGACTTTCTTGCATATCCCACGTTCAATTTCGTCTTTGGTCGCTCATGTTCGCACTTCAACATTATATTACATTTACCATACGTTTTAGTTAAAGACAATTTAATTTCGTCATCCGCAGTTGCCGAACAGACACAGATAAAGCAATTTAGTCTTTTTGCAATCAATGTTATTTCGTTAAAATTCGTCACCATCTTTGGTATTTTTACGTTTTCATCTTTTCATTTCTACTTGAAACATATTTACAAATATTTGTTTGGGTATAACGTAGGCCAATATCCTTGAATAAGCTTTTATCATGTTTATTGTCTACACAGTTGGAACACACCCAAAGGTCGTTCAATGCAGTTTCTATGTCTTATTAACAAATATAGACAGTGATGCATTTACGTACGACCTCCTTAACGCACCAATTGCAAGATGTCTTTGGTTGTTATGATGTTAATAAAGCGTGGCGTATATGGCACTCCATATTTATGAATAATATAGGTTTTCCCAGAAGATATCAGAAAATGTGCACATTCATTTGTAAAATATACATTCAATTTCGTGCTGATTTCGATAACGACCTATATCGAGTTTCATTTGTGCAAAAACGAGCATTCCAATAAATGTAGGTGCACAACGTTTCATTTCAGCGATTAAAAAATGATTATGCTTTCGATTGGACACATGCGTAGCCGATTATTAAGAACGTACAATCTATTTTACATTTGTTTAAAAACATTTGTTTTTAATTTGACATGGTCCGAACATTAGCAGAAATAAAGACAAAAAAAGACCAGTGCAAACGATCACAAGGCTGTAGCGAAAAAAAATGTTTTCATTTTAAACTTCTCACAATAACTTTCCAACTTTTACGGGTTACAGGTTTTAATATTAACTATGGGGTGACAAAGCACAAGGAACAATTGTTGAAATTAAAACAAAACACATAACGTAAATGAAACACGGGAACGCATCTAACAAGAACAACTCGAGTGCTAGTATATTGCCATACAGCTTCCTCGAAAAAAACAAGCCACAACTCATGTTTAATTTGAACGCACAGAAGTTGAAGTTCGTTGCCTATAAACAAAACAGAAAAGAAACCCTATAGTAACAAATTAATGTGTCTTAATTTGATTTCATCAATTGTAAATATGTAGCAGAAATTCAACTTATGAATGGTGAAAATGTTTTAAACACCAAATAATAACGTACTATTGGTGAAATGGCGGCGACAGTGAGCACACACATGTCCTCCTCGGCTCCAGATTTCCTGACACAAATCTGCGTAAATTTACGACCAATCTTGCTACAAATAGGCAATGTACCTACAGACCATTCGAAGGTGCAGATGCAACGTGATCTCAGCCTAGTGGAGTTGCAGGAGTCGCAAAAGAAACTGTTTTCTCTAGCCGAAGCCAGTTATGCTGAGAAATCACAATATGGCGACGAACAAAGCAGCACCCAAGCTACATGCAATTTGTCTACAGAACAATTAACACTTAAGTCCAGACGCTCGATTGAGGCAATAATGGATGATATTATTGAACTCTATCTTTATCTCTCTGGAAAACGAAGTAGATTCCCCAAAGCCTGTGTATCCTCATCCAAAATGAAACTTACAGCCATGGAATCACCACCACCCCATAAAGTGAACCAAGGTACGGTACACTTTAGTGGACATGCCACGGAAGCGTTAGCAACTCATGATGCCTGCACCAAATTATTTGAAACTAGCCTACAGGACTTTAAAAAGTGTGTTGAAGTGAGATTAGGGCTATGCGAGATCAGTTGACTGACAACGTCGATCTGAGTAGACGAAACCAGACCCTGGAAAATGAACGAAACAATCTGCAAACCGCCATTACTTTTCTAACCCAAGAAAAACATGATCAACAGCACAGTCACTGTTGTCACATAGCAACACTGTCGACCGACAACAATTGCATGGCAGACAAAGGAGACAAAGGAAATCAGCAACCTTGGTTAGTGGTCAACAACAACAGACCTGTCACAGAAACCGGCCAAGTGCGTCCTGCTTGAAATCGACACCAAAGGCCGCGATCTCATCATCAGTTTCTGTTCCTTGCTCAAATCGCTTTGCTGAGCTAGCAGATTTTGGTGAGCCAGACCCAGTGGATCCAACGGCTGAGGAATTGATCGATCGCTACTATAATGATCTTATAGATAATAACGAAAGTCCAAAATCAGAAACAACTAAAAACGGTAGAACAAAATCGCCTCCGAAGACACATGGGATTTCGTTTCAACAGCAAATGGACGCCTACCAAGCCAAACAGAAAATTAGGTTTAAAGACAAGATGTCCAAAACCAACAATGTAACCATATTCGGTGATTCAATGATTAAGCGCATCAACGGACAGAAATTAAGCCGTTCCAGACATATTACAGTTATATCACATCCAGGAGCTAAACTCGAAGACCTCTCATCTCTCATCATGGAAGGATCTGTTCAGATCCACACGCAGGAGTTGATCATACATGCGGGCACAAGTAACACTAGAGATGATGCAGAAGTGATATCCAAGAAACTTGAATCTCTATGTGAGCTAGCCCAAGAGAAATACTCCATCCGTGATATTACAATATCCTCAATAATACACAGAAAGCCAGAGAAGATGACGGTCCGGGACAAAGTAGTATCGACAAATATACTCCTGAGCAACATCTGTCGTTCCCATAACTGGAAGTTTATCAATAATGACAATATTGATCAGCAACATCTAGCATCCGATGGAGTTCATCTTGGCCGTGTTGGTATTACTGTCCTTGCTCGCAACATCATCAGACATTTGCGAGGTTTATCACCAGTCAAAGCCTCCTGTGCATCACCCTACAAACAAGAGAGACTAAATAACCAACCCAGCCCCTTATCGCATACAAGAAAGACCAGTACACATCTCTAAACTGGTAAAAATTCGCCTCTCACTTATGCTGAAGCCGCTGGTGTCTCAACCAGAGCTAGTAATGCGAGTCATCAGGATTTCCGTCACCAGGACTGGAAAAATCGAAAAAGACCACCCCTACAATATCCCTGCCCAGTGAAACACCGGTCATCACTACCCTCACAAGAGACAGAGTGGCACCGCTACCAGCGAATGAAACAACTCCCTCCGACTCGTTAACAATTGAGAGTGAGCATGATGCCGCAAGTGAAGTCTCATCATCATAACTCACACCGAGTAATCAGAGACATGATCTAGCAAATGACAGGGTAAGAAATGAAACATGCAACCACGTACTCAATAAACTAAAGAATATCAGAGGATTAAAAATTGCACATCTAAAACATGCAAAGTCTCATGCCAAAAATTTAGCACTTGCGTATTTTTTTGGCTGAACATCCTCTCCATTTGCTTACCTTAAGTGAAACTTGGCTTCACGAGTGCATTGACAATGCTGAAATTAATATTGTTGGCTATACTTTGACATCGCCGCCATGTTGAATGACATGAAATCTACTATTAACATCAAATTGGATCGGGTCATTCTCAATCAACAAAAGCTCCTGGATAGACTTTCCATTGTGGAAAACAAGCAGACAGAGATGAAAACGGCTTTGACTTTCACTACTGATGCAGTCGATCAGCTTCAGCAGGATGTAGACAGAACCGCAGGTACTGTTAATAAAATGGCTCCCATGATTGACCAAACATCTAAACGACTTGAGGAACTAGAAAACAATGTTCTACAGCTAGAAAGATATTCCAGAAATTTTAATCTGAGGTTCTGTGGTGTTCCCGAGAAGGAGAATGTGAGTGAATCATCAGCAGATATTCTTCAGAAAATTATGCAGATTCTCCGGGACCGTTTTCAACTACCGGATGTGAAGATTGAGAATGCCCACCGGATAGGAAAGCGCAACTCGGCAAACCCTCGCCATATTTTGGTAAAGTTTCTATTTCGTCCTGAGAAGCAAGTCTTCTTGTCTGGTGCCAGAAAGGATCTTCATGGAACGAACCTTTATCTGATGCAAGATTTGCCTTTAGCTGACCTTAAGAAGAAGCATGCACTCAAGGATGTGATGAAGCAAGCCTACGACAATCATAAGAAACCTGTCTACAGAAATGGCAAGCTTTTCATTGACGGCAAAGAGTACCGTGATTCACTTCATTCTCATAAGTCCGATTTTGTTGTCCTGCGATATGTACTTCGCCCATTTCAGTATCTCATCAGAAATTGTTGTTGCTTGTTCGTTCTTTGTTTCTGGTTTTTTTTTTGGTTTGTTGCCCCCCCCCCCCCCCCCCCCCTTCCATTGGTTGGCCTTTCAAGTCTGTATTCGATCCCCGATTTTCTGTGGATAGTGTTTTAGGATATTCTGGTAAATACCAGCATGGTAATTCTATTGTCGGTTATGAGGGTAATGAGAGTAATAATTGTTCATTGTGTCACCAAATCATAAATATTGATTTACAGATCTGTCAGACATGTCTCTTATAGGCTCTCCCATTTAATCACCTTGATCAAGAAGATTTCAACTTGGTTTTGTTTGAATTTCATACCAATGTTAAAATTGATGTCGAGAGCTTGCATCAATTATTTTTCAACCCGTTTGTTTTTAACGAAAATTTTGCAGGTAATTCGGATCTTGACCCCGATAGAAATTGTTTTATTGACAAAAGTCTTCACACTTCATATGATTATTTATTGAGTGATCAATTTGTCAATTACTTTGACAATTTGCCTTATGACCAGAATTGTTCATGTTTTCAACTGAATTGTAGAAGTTTGTCCAAACATTTTGAAAGTATTACTCAGTATCTTGAACTTCTACAGTTTCAATTTAGTGTTATCGGTTTGTGTGAAACTTGGTTGACTGATCAAAGCCCTAATCATTTATTTGATATTCCTGATTATACTTTTACTTATAACAACAGACAGGGGAGATCCGGTGGGGGAGTGGCTATGTACATTCATAATGCCTATTCATTTACAATACGTCAGGATTTGTATCACAGCTGATTAACAGCCCAACTAGAGTCACTCTTACCTCAAGTACATGTTCTTTCTTCTCACCCTGAAACTATTAACGTCAGTCATGTTATCCCTCTTGGTATTAGTGACCACTCTATGGTTATACTTAACCGGAAAACACATGTTCGTATGAAGGTTCCTTCAGGGTCATCAAAGTGAGAAATTTTAAACATTTTGATGAATCTGTGTTCTTAGCGGATATACTTAGAATGCCTTGGCACATAGTTGAAGGGGAAGAGGATATTGACGAAGCCTGGCACGTATGTTCAATGAGGTTTGTAATATCCACGCTCCTTATCAGCAAATTCGACAAAGAACAAACCACATGGCACCCTGGGTGACTAAAGAAATGCTAGATTTAGGACGTCAACGTGATTACATGAGGACAAAAGCACAGCAAACTGGTAAACATGAAGTTTGGGTTAAGGCCAAACAACTACGTAACCAAACAAATAGTCTTGCCAAGTACTTAAAGCGTCAGTATTATGAAAAAGAGATACGCAACTGTAAAACTAACCCGAAGAAAATGTGGTCCTTGGCCAAATAAGCAAGCTCAGTCAAAGGTAATTCAACATTACCCTCCAGTGCACCGACGAACAAGCAATCCTTGACTGAAGATTTTAAGGATGACTCACCACACGGAGACGTACAATCCAGTTGCTGCCAACACGAACAGACATATGCCTTTGAATTCTCACCCATAACGGCCCACTTTGTTGAAAAACAAATTAAACAGATGAGCTCGACTGTTGCTACAGGTGTCGACGGTGTATCTTGCAAGTTTCTAAAAGCCGCTTGCCCAGCTATAAGTACCTCGCTTTCCCAACTTATTAATAAATCTTTATTTTCAGGCACTGTCCCGAAAAGTTGGAAAATGGCGAGGGTAACCCCAATTTTTAAAGGTGGTAACCGTGATGAAGTGAGCAACTACAGACCAATCTCTGTTCTTCCGCTTGTTCCTAAAATGCTTGAAAGAGCGGTTAATAATCAACTCTATCAGTTTCTTAGCAGGAAGGAATTCTTTGCAGATCAACAATCAGGATTTCGACCGAGTCATTCCACTCAAACTACTGTGGTGGACGTCACTGGTTATATCCTGATCCAGATGGATTCTGGGAGTGTAACTGGTGCCATTTTCTTGGATCTTAAAAAGGCCTTCGACACTGTTGATCATAAGATACTGTTGTCTAAATTGCACAAAGCAGGCGTTACGGGCTGTGAGCTGAAATGGTTTGAATCATACCTTGATCAAAGAAAGCAGGCCACTCAAATAGATGGCATTATGTCCGAGTTTTCTGATGTTAAGATTGGAGTACCACAGGGATCTATTCTTGGGCCCCTACTCTTCATCATTTTCATAAATAGTTTACCTGCAGGTGTATCACATCCGGGGTGTAAGATAAGCATGTACGCTGATGACACTGTGTTACTGTTTAGTGGAACCTTACCGGAGGATATCGAAAATGACATGTCAATTGGACTCCAACAGGTAACAACATGGCTCAACAAACACAGGCTTACGCCTAATGTCAATAAAACCAAGTACATGATATTTGGTTCACGTTCTCGATTACCCCATTTTGACAAAATTAAACTCACTCTGAATAATGCAGCACTTGAACAGGTTAGTGCATATAAATACCTCGGGGTAATGCTAGATAAACATTTATCGTGGACTGAGCACATCGACTATATTGCTAAGAAGATTTCCCAAAAAATCGGGTTTCTTCGACGCTCTGCTAAGCCCTGTGTTCCTATTTCAACGTTCAAATTGCTAAGTAGTGCCATGGTCTTGCCTCTATTCGATTATTGTGATGTTGCTTGGTCAAGTTGTACAAATGGTAAATTAGACAGGCTAGTAAAGTTGCATAATCGCCTGGCAAGAATGATATTAAATGCAGACCCTAGAACTCACATATTACTGATCTTCATGAGGCCCTTTTTTGGACATCACTGCCCGCTCGTTGGAATTGCCACAGAATGTGTGAAGTGTTTAAGTGCGTCAATAATCTCAACCCCAATTATCTTAATTCTCTGTTCAACATGCCAAGCCATTCGGCTGGTACTCGCTCATTGTCAAATGGTTATCTGTATGTATCAGTAGTGTTCATGCGTTTTGCACGTACGTAAGACGGTCATTAGGCTATTGGCCAATGAAAAGCTCTGCTTTGCAGGCTCCACCCCAAGCGTCACTCCCTTCGACTGTCCACGTCCTTAGAATTCCACAATGAGCCCCGTCTGCCATTGTTCGTTTTATTTCACTCCGTTGATTTGCAACGGTCGAGAAGAGGACAATGCAACTCTATACTTCATCGAGTTGTTCACGGCTCCGAGGTTATAGGACTCTTTATGGCGATAGTGCAGGCCCGTACGGTACAGCACCCCCCCCCCCCCCCTTCTCCCCCCAAAAATATATAAAATAAATAATAAAATAATAAATTAAAAAAATAAATAATAATAAAACAAAATTACCAAAAGGTCCACATTTTCCAGGATAAATAATGGTATTTCGAAATAACGGTACTGTACCACAAAAATAATAAAATGACATTGGGATCCATACTTCTCGTAGGTTATTATACCTATACCGTGCAGGCGGCGGCGTCAAGAGTGTTCTTTATACTCAGAACGATATGTTGTAGAGGGTATCCCCTCTTATCCCTATACCCTATACACAGTCCACACTATTGTTACCTAACACATCTCCCTTGAAACCTAAAAGGAATTCCTAAGAATTGGGAACACAATGGTCAACACAAAAGAGGGGGGTTTTCTCTGCCACATTTCGTGCTTCATAATGGTGTTCAATCTTTTAGGTACGTCTTTTACTTTACATTTGTGTAGACGACGTATCATTTGAAAAGACCCCCAATCCTTTAGGTGCGTCTTTTACTTTACATTTGTATACACGACGTATCATTTGAAAAGACTCACAATCCTTTAGGTACGTCTTTTACTTTACATTTGTATACACGACGTATCATTTGAAAAGACCCCAATCCTTTAAGTGCGTCTTTTACTATACATTTGTATACACGACGTATCATTTGAAAAGACTCACAATCCTTTATAAACGTCTTTTACTTTACATTTGTATACACGACGTATCATTTGAAAAGACCCCCAATCCTTTAGGTGCGTCTTTTACTATACATTTGTATACACGACGTATCATTCGAAAAGACTCACAATCTTTTAGATAAGTCTTTTACTTTACATTTGTATACACGACGTATCATTTGAAAAGACTCACAATCCTTTAGGAACGTATATTACTTTACATTTGTATAAACGACGTATCATTTGAAAAGACTCACAATCCTTTAGGAACGTCTTTTACTTTACATTTGTATACACGACGTATCATTCGAAAAGACTCACTATCCATTAGGTACGTCTTTTACTTTACATTTGTATAGACGACGTATCATTTAAAAAAGACTCACAATCCTTTAGGTACGTCTTTTAGTCAGGTAGCTTAATGTTATATTAAGGGATTACCGTTACCAGGCTGATAAAAGCACCATATTTGGCATGAAGACCCATTTGGGCCTAGTAATTAGTGTTAGCCTAGGAGGCCTCCGAAGTTTTGTAAACATATGCCTAATTTGCATAAATTGTAAATACCTGTTGTATAACATTTTGTACACATATTGGGGTATTTTTTTAAAGATTTTATTTGTTGAAAAGTATGTTTTGATGAATCTACTTACATATTTTTACTTCAATAACATTTTCAGAAATGACTGAAAAATGTTGAGAACATAATAACGATACACAATGGCTAATTAGTATATCCTAAAGTTGCGCGCATTTACCTTGTTCCCATATAATGTATATCATCAAGTAGTCTTGCCAAACTTCAGTCTTGATGAGCTTTAAAATCACCTTTAAGCTTTAAGTATTAAACCCTTATGGAAAATCATATGAACAATCATATGAACAATGATAACATTTTTATATTTAGCCCAGCAAACAAAAACAGGCACAAATGAGATGGCTGTAAATTGGACTAAAATGTCGGTGGAGGGTTGCCTAACGTGGGAGACTTAAACAAGTTCAAAGAAATCCCCCAAATAAGAGTATTATTGCTTATAATTATGTCAACGTCAAATGGTTTCTTACACATAATTTTAGTGATTTCCTTGAACTTTGACCACTTTTAGCCCAATTTATGGACACCAGATTTTTTCCATTTTTGTTTGCTGGGCTAAATATTACAATTTTTTCATTGTTCATATGATTTTCCATACGGTTATAATATGGTAACTGTGCCAGTATGCAACTTGGTGAATTTGAAGCTTATCAATACTGAGGTTTGGCAAGACTACTTAATGATATCCGGAGACAAGGGAAATACGTGCAACTTAAGGATACGATTTTTAGCCATTTCGATCGTTACTATGTTCTCATAATTATTCAGTCAATTATATGCTTCACAAAATGTTATTGAAGTAAGGAACTGTAAGTAAATTCACCAAAAGAAATTTTGCAAACAAAATAAAAAATTTATATATATATATATATACATGTATCCAAATATGGGAACAAATGGTATTACACGACAGGGATTACAGATTTATGCAAGTCAGGCATATTTCCATTAAAAATCCAGCTTGGTGGCCATCATTTTCGGATTCAGCACTCCGAAATAGCTATGTTACAAACTTCTGCTTAAAAAATGCCTCTTCTTGCCCGAGATGAGACCCTTTTTTAAATATCGCCTAGACTAATAGTTCTTATTGCCGGACAACCATTGAAGTAATAGAAGGCCATGTGTTGTTAATCCACGTTGCAAATCCACGAGTGAAAAGAAATTGAACAATCGGCTACCGAACTCGTTGTGAAATCTATAGACGTCGGCGGTCGGATGGGGTTGGAGCTTGGGGCGGAGTCAGCAAAGCAGAGCTTTTCATTGGCCAAGAGCTTAATGACCGTCTTACGTACGTGTGTTCACGCCCATTATGTCCGCTTGTTCCATTACGTCCGACAGTAATTTTTGGACGTCGAAGAACGATTATGTCTGACCCATTACGTCCGACAGACGATTGTGTCCGACCCATTACGTCCGACGGACGATTATGTCCGACCCATTACGTCCGACAGACCATTATGTCAGACCCATTACGTCCGACAGACCATTATGTCCGACCCATTACGTCCGACAGACGATTATGTCCGACCCATTACGTCCGACAGGCGATTATGTCCGACCCATTACGTCCGACAGACGATTATGTCCGACCCATTACGTCCGACAGACGATTATGTCCGACCCATTACGTCCGACAGACGATTATGTCCGACCCATTACGTCCGACAGACGATTATGTCCGACCCATTACGTCCGACAGACGATTATGTCCGACCCATTACTGTCCGACGGACGATTATGTCCGACCCATTACGTCCAACGGACGATTATGTCTGACCCATTACGTCCGACGGACAATTATGTCCGACCCATTACGTCCGACGGACGATTATGTCCGTCCCATTACGTCCGACAGACGATTATGTCCGACCCATTACGTCCGACGGACGAATATGTCCGACCCGTATACCCTGTTGTGGGTAAACGGAATTATCTGGGCAACTATGTTGTGCAAAAACGAGCATTTAAATCTGCATAAATTGAAAAGACAGTTTATCCATTTACATTGATCGAGAGCCGACACGTGGTGATGTTTAAACGGGCGATAAAACACAGCACGCGCAATACAACCAATGAGCCCGTAGCCCTGTATAGCCATATCACATGTCTATCGCACGTGCGCGATGCACAGTAACATTTAGGAGTGGTGTTCCACAAAACACAAGGTACAATTGGAGAACCAAATGGCTCGAAAATTGAAAAAAAAGTATTACTTGTTTTGACTTTTTAATCATAATATATGTATGAATGGAAACAAATGTGGTTGGCCGGTATTAAACAAGTATGTTTACAACCAGCTCGTAGGCCTGGACGCGTTAAAACAGAATGCGAGGGTTTTAACAGTGTCAACCACATTTTTAGTCTCTTAATGTTATTGAAGAAAAATTGGACACATTCGTTTGTGTACTACTAAGACCGTTTTTTATGTAAGTGCAGTGCCCAAAAAATGAATATTGAATAAACATCCGCTCGTTGACGTCGAAATATATCTCTGCCGGATTGCTGAGAAAGTATGACACGGAGACTGGAAGATATTTGTTTTGCTTTTGCTCTTGTTTGATGGCTGATCATGTTGTAATAAACATACATCTTGGGATTCCAATTCGGTGGTATGTCACGCACTCTATTCATTGAGTTTTCTTAATAGGTTTTACTGTATGAAACAGACATTGCAGTCAGGTAAGATGGCATCGAAATAACTCCCCGATTCCTTCGGGGCCGAGGGGAAGGGCGTGGGGGAGGGGGTGGGGGTGGGGGGAGTGGGGGTTGGGGAGGGGGAGGGGGTGGGGGTGGGCTGGGAGGTTGTACTTGTGCACGGAACACTTGGCGGCTTTTGAATCACAGGTGACAGATTCCTGTTATAGGAATATTGCGACATGTATTTCGGGACTAATTTATATAATTTGCGCGCCATACACAGCGCCCTCTTCCGGATTGCGTCCGCGTATCCATGAAATCGTCTTCCTTTTGTCGCGTTCGACCAACCAGGTACCACGATATTTGTTAGTTATTTACGAAGGAAGTGTTTGATTAGATAAGAATTGACAAGCATAAAGGAATCATTGTACTCGGGTAAGTAATTAATACCACACAATTTTTTTAATTAAAGAGCTAGCTAGATTTAGTATATTTCATGTGCTGTGGCACAAGTATTGGCTTATATAATTGTTTAGGCTTGGATGTTTATAACATTTACAGCTGCCAAAATTGCCCTTGTTTTGTGGAAACGATAAGGAGGGAAGGATGGTAGAGGATGTAGTTACATCAGTGTAGTGATGATGTTTGTGATCGTTTTGCCGTTCCTTTGTGTTGACAAAATGCCAGAAATGTGTTGCAGAATGTCTCGTTTGAACTGTCGAATAAGAAAACACAAGTCGCATGGCCTCAGAGCTCAGGAATTTGTTAGACATGGCGATGGAGTCTTTGACTTTTTTGACAATATAAGTCGGAGTGGATTTTTCGAAAGTGCTCACGATGATTTAATAACAAACGCCCTAAAAAATGATTTAATTCCAGAAGGAGAAATACCTCGGGATGGGAACTGCATGTTTCACTCACTTGCACAAAGTCTGAACCTTCGCTTTGAACATTTACAACTTAACGATCACAGCACTGTGAGGTCTGATGTTGTGTCTTGGTTGAGACAAAATCCGGTCCACATGGGAACTCCTCTTGCAGAATTCGTACCCGGTTTAACTTGGGAGGATTATTTGACAAGGCTGTCTGGCAATGAGTGGGGAGATCATATTGCTTTGCAGGCAGCTGCTAATGCGTACCAAGTGAGAATAGGTGTGGTATCCAGTCAACACCGAGGACTGACATTTATTGAGCCATACGATGCCAATTATGTTGAAACTGTCTATCTTGGTCACAAGTTTGAGTTCCATTATATTAGGCTTGAACCATTGGCGGGTACCGGAAGAAATGACGAAATTGTTCAAGAACATTCCGAACTTGAACAGTTTTCTGATGATTCACCAAATATCTCAATGTATGCCGACCCTCCAAGCAACCGCTCTACACCCACCAAAAGCGAACCTAAACAAACGTTACTTTGTCATCTTCCTAATGAAGTGTTGGCACGTATTCTTCGGCACTTTGTATCGATGTCTGCAGCCCATATTGGCCCCTTGAGGTGTCTTTTCCCGTTAAGTGATAGGTTCAATGCTCTGGTTGCCGAGATTCAGCTTCCTAAAATGCATGTGTCTCAGTATGTTGTGAAGTACATGGAAGGCATTTGGAATGAGGATCCTGTTGGCCAGCTGTGCGATTGGTCATTACTGAAACTGTATCGCTTTGCCGGGAAAAACATGGTTTATCGATAGAGCTGCGCCGTTTCTTTTCGAACTATAAAGGATGGCTATATGGGAGGGTCGTGCTTTGCGCACTCGGTTTTGGATGGTTCAAATTGCATAATTTTGTTCCAAGTGGAGGATGGGATCACTGATTTAACTCCCCGCTTTATCAAGGTTTGACAAGCAATAAGAAGCCAGCTAGAGTCTAAAAATGTATATGAGAATATAAATTCCAATCAACACAATGTAAATGATAATATGACGCATTCCGCAGGGATCATAAATCCGGGTGATTGTCCCGAATTATAAACACTTATTTGGGGGCGTGGACAGAATCGCTTTAAGTTTAAGTGCAAGATCAAGTCTCAGAGAATACAGATCGTTAGAACCACCATTTGAGAACAATATTTAGTTTGTATTTTAGAAGTAGTAATATTTTGTTTAACATCATACAGTCGTTATTAATAATAGATAGCGAAAATACATAATCAGCCCCGGCGAATCTGTGAATAATATCCTCCAATAATAAGTTTAAGTCAAAGTTGTGTTGCGTATTTCTATTGACAAATTAATGCTTATCGTCGATTAAATTGTGTCTAATCCTATTTCCTAATTCTGAAGTGTGACAATATTTGGTAGTTTTAATATATTTTCAAGTCTTGTTTACTTAATTATTTTTTACTGTTGTGCACGGTTAATGTGATAGTTTAAAAAACTTCTACACATAGTTGTTACTTTGTTAAAAACAGATGCTACGGTCCAACATGTATATAGTTATCATTTTGTTTTAATGTAAAGAAATTATTTTAATACCGGTTTTTTTTATGTCGATGTTGCACTTATGCACTTTATACGATTTCCTCTAAGTTTAATGTTCACACTATTTTCACCTCCGCTCAAAGGGTTTGTACTACTTTTGTGCACTTATTGTGTTGTAAATTGAAAACACACTGACTTTAATAAAGCTTCTCTCATGGGGCACGTATTACACTAGAAGGGCATTTTGAGAACGTTTTTGTTATACATTTGGAAAAGCAGGGAAGCCTTTCCAATTGTTCACGTGCAACTATACACTGTGTTATTTCGAATTTCTCTAAAGAGCTCAGGGGCCATTCAATATTTTCAATGTTTTAAAATTTCGACTTTTGGTCGAAATAGTGGGTGGGTGGGTCAAGAAAAATAATTGAAAGTCGAAATTCACTTTTCATTGAAAAAAAACAGCAAAAGAAACCCAAACCGCAATCTTCCTCCATGCCTGAAACAACTGCGCACCATGTGTTCCGATACACGATTTTTTCAGGGGGGCGGAAGGGGGCCCAAAAAAGTGCGCCACCAACGTTGAAATGTATCTCATTCATTCTTACACGCTCACGAGCCGCACATCTTATACAGTAAATACGTATAGATCGCTACCTCGAAGCGCACCATTGAAACACGTACAAATTTGCACTCGACGAGCTCCGTGCATCGCTCCCCGAATTCAGTGATTTCCGCTACGTTCGCAAAGCCAGATTCGTACAGTACAGGCATGGCGTAAACTTTTGCGTTTGAGAATTGGCAGAAACCATTAAAAAAAACATTCAAAAAAGAAGGTCAAATATCTAGAGGATGTACCGAGGGATTTTTATTTAACTTTCAGGAATGAAAGATCTATTCCTAATTATTACGTTAGTGGAAAAAAATCAGAGGATGAACGATAATTTTTTTCACATTATGTCAATATTTGTAGCCATTTTAGGGGAGACGTTTTGTAACGAAATTCCCACCTGGACCCATTCATACACGTTAGCTACTGCAATAAACCAACGGAAAATTGTCGGTAATATTTTTACACATTTTATTTAAAACTAAGCACCTCAACCATTGAAAATACTCTTTTAATATAAACTATTCTGTTTTCAGTGCTGTTAAAGAGAGACTTTTAACAGTATACATGGATTTTTTATTTATGTTTAATGGTTATCACCTTTTTTTAAAATGGAGTGTACCCAAACTGCGATCGCAAATGATTGCGCAACACCCCTTCCGCCCCCCCCCCCCCCCTGATTTTTTTAAACTTCTTTCTCGTGAGACACTACGAGCTGTATGTACACTGTGTACATGTATTATGCACCGGTTGCAGTATGTGTGTGACCCCACTGTGCGTGGAGGTGGTTTTTCATTGGACTTGAAAACTAGGCGTTCGTAGTTGTTAGGCCTTGCAGTGGTACAAGGATACCAAGAGTGCGTTCCACTCAAGCGAACGTTGCCAACGTTGGCCAACGTTAGCGTTGTTCGCGAGAGTGGAACGCAATGTGCGCCAATTATTATGTTGGCGAACGTTAGCGAAAACGGCGAACGTCATTCCCAGCTGTTCGCTGTTGGCCAGTGACGTATTTTAAAGATGTCGAAGAGGATAGCAGGCGGCAGTGTTTTTTCACGGTTTTGATTTACGTTTCATACTTTTCGTTATAAACGGTGAATTGTTTTGAGCAGTTACAGAGATATTTTAGTAGTTGGACAAAAAGCAGCCAACCAAACGATGTCACTGTGACTGGGCGCCGCCATTTTAAACCATAATTTAAAAAATATCGTTCCACTTCGACTGGCGCCAACTTAAAACATAGGCGAACGTTCGCGCAAACAGTTCGCGTAAGTGGAATACACCCCTGTTGTGCTAGATCGGAAAAACACGATAAACATGGATGTCACAACGTGCGAGGTACCTACAAATCTCCGCAGTTTTTGGACGGAGCAGAAGCAAATTATGAAAAAAACCTGTTCACCATATGTACGTTTTGTGTGCGCGTCATGTTTGCTCTCTAAAAATAGTCCAAAAGACATTAGTTTTGCCACTGCTCAGCAAAAATGGAACATGCAGAAATCTTCTGGGCACCTGTGAAAGGCCCGGGGCAGACCAACAGCTTCGTCACGCGTCACTAAACTGGACATTTACAGATGCATGTACATGTACCTGCACATGTAAATGTATTTTGATTTTGTTTACTGCATGACAAATCAATTTGTTATTAATCGAAATTGGGGGTGGGTGGATGGGTCAAACAAATTTCGACCAAAAGTCGACATTTTAAAACATTGAAAATTTAGAATGGCTCCTAAGTTAATTTACACGAGTGTTTGAGAGGTACTTTTCTATGCAGGGAAAACCTGGGTTAGCGAAGAGGAAATTTAAAATGACCAAATCTTCTGTTGGCCCTTAAAAATCTTGCCAAATTCGGGGTCCGCGCCCCGGGGGCACTAATGTTTAAATCAATAATTGTATACAAACAACACCCATTAAAACCGGTGCACCCATGTATACCAAGTTTATTATACGGGAAAATACAGAGATGGAAGATAATACGCAGCTATTCATCGCGTTTGTGTTACATGTCGGTAGTAGACTGGGTCTGTGCCGAAAGTAAATAAACACACAGCGTACGTTTACACTAACGTCACCCATCTGTGCGTGGCACGTCCATATACGCAACCACGACATTATAATAACGCGCGCCCTGGGCCCAATTTTACGGCGCTGCTTAACAGCTAGCAGAAAAGTTGTGCTAACTTTAGCAGACAAATTTGCTAACCTTAAGCGCTATTTTACGGCGTTTTTGTGCTAACGTTTGCGCGCGCATGGAGATTATACTGTTACGTCACTGATTTAAGCACATTTTCCCGCTAGGTTAAGCGTGCCTTTTGCTGTGCTTACTGCTTACTGTCCCCATTAAATAGACAGAGGCTCTGTTAGCAGAAAATCGTGTGCTTAGCAGCGCCGTGAAATTGGGCCCTGATCATGCGTCGATTTTAGTCACTTTGTGAAAACTCGAACACGGCGTATCTGATTTGTGAGTTTTCACGAAGTAACGATATCCGTTTGTATTAGCTATGGGTTTTGCCATAGAAAACCCCAGAAGTGGGTCGCGCGTATCACGTGACATTATACTGTTATCGTTGTAGTCATTGTTCTGAAAATAGGCCGTCACAAAACACACATATTGCGAGCGTGCGCCCTCCCCGCGCACGCCACGCCCGCGTACTTGCACATTCCATACACGGTTAAGGTTCCCCCAAACAACATTGGTGTCATCGAAGGATGTAAAGCAGGGTTACTGATATCTTTGGGGTGCGTTGTTGTGGTGGGTGCGGAGATCAGGGCCCAATTTCACGGCGCTGCTTATCAGTTAGCGGAAAAGTTGTGCTAACTTTAGCAGAAAAATTTGCTAACCTTAGCGCTATTTCACGGCTTTTTTGTGCTAACGTTTGCGCGCGCATGGAGATTATATTGTTACGTCACTGATTTAAGCAAATTTTCCCGCTAGGTTAAGCGTGCCTTTTGCTGTGCTTACTGCTTACGGTCTCCATGAAATAGACGGGGGCTCGGTATAGCAGAAATCGTGTGCTTAGCAGCGCCGTGAAATTGGGCCCTGTACTCTCCGAGTGCCCTTTCTCTAATTCCTTAATGGTTCGGTCACACATACGCGACGCACAGCCCGCGCATTGAAAATTAATTTAACAAATGGAAATTAAACCAGTGCGTCGTTGTGCGCCCAACTTTTGATTTGGGAGAAGATAGCAAGTCGACAACAAATGCACAGCGTGTTGCTAGAGCGCTGCGCGTATACGGGCGCATACCGAGCCCATACAGAGCATATCATGACATAGCGCACTTGTTAGAAAAATTGAACGAATGCACAGCGTGTTGCTAGCGTGCAGAACGAATGGCACGCGCATGCGCCGCGCGCTCAACGCACAGACAGCGAACGGAAGCAGTTACGTGAGAAGTAAGTCACGTGAGTCGGAGGAGAATTGATGAGGAGGTGGGGAGCGGCACCCGTTTATATACCCCAAACCTACACGCTGCGTACACGCCAGGTACACGCTAGGAACTCGCTAGAAGAACGCTGCGCGCTAGAGACTCGTTTAGCACTCGTTCAGCACGCCCATATTTGCTGTATGTTTGCTGGACATGCGCACTCAACGAACAAGTGACGAATGCTGACGCACACCTAGCGACCGACAACGCACTGGCCAAAATTGCTAATTGTTTCAGTGCGCGGGCCGTGTATGTGTGATTGGCGCATAAGTTATTACTGCGCACTCGCAGAACTGGTCAAATAAGTGTGCGTTAGTTATTTATACGTGCCCTTATGCAAATTAATAAATTAATATAAGGTGGGGACAAGCCTAATCCAGCATTGGCAACACTTTGTCATCGACACAATGGGTCGGACATAATCGTCCGTCAGACGTAATGGGTCGGACATAATCGTCCGTCGGACGTAATGGGTCGGACATAATCGTCCGTCGGACGTAATGGGTCGGACATAATCGTCTGTCGGACGTAATGGGTCGGACATAATCGTCTGTCGGACGTAATGGGTCGGACATAATCGTCTGTCGGACGTAATGGGTCGGACATAATCGTCTGTCGGACGTAATGGGTCGGACATAATCGTCTGTCGGACGTAATGGGTCGGACATAATCGTCTGTCGGACGTAATGGGTCGGACATAATCGTCTGTCGGACGTAATGGGTCGGACATAATGGTCTGTCGGACGTAATGGGTCGGACATAATGGTCTGTCGGACGTAATGGGTCGGACATAATCGTCCGTCGGACGTAATGGGTCGGACACAATCGTCTGTCGGACGTAATGGGTCGGACATAATCGTTCTTGGACGTCCAAAAATTACTGTCGGACGTAATGGAACAAGCGGACATAATGGGCGTGAACATACGTGCAAAACGCATGAACACTACTACTACCAATATAAAATAATACAAAGACCAATGCTGCGAAACGCACGTTTCAGTACCTTGGGGCCCTGGGCTGGAACAAACTAACGACTGCACACAGACAGGCAAATTCACTCTCTCATTTTAAATAATGTTTATATTAATGTTCTTAACTCTTAATTTCTGCATGTTCTTAATTATTTTAAGTATCTGTATGTGTTGTTATTGTCTTTGTTGTAGCATTGGTATTGTGCTACATTTTCTTTCATCCATTCTGCTTCATCTTGTTTGCTTTTTACATGTACAAGTATGCCTGAGTTTGATGGGTTTTATATTTATTAACTATTGCTTTTTAGTTTTAGTCTTTGTTTTAATTAAACTGATATTTTATCCTTTACTTCTCTTGTAATATACTAAATATTTTATTTCACACGTTGAGTTCATTGCTAATTTTAAACATTAAGGCTGTTTACCTTGATTTCAAGTTGTTCAATAAATATTTAATATATTTTATTATATCTTCGTTTTGTATACTTTCAAATTTCTTTTTTATCATTTGCATACCTTTTGTTTCAAACATCTTTTAAATATAATATATTTTTTCTATTTTTATTTGTCTTTCGCCTTAATTTGGTTTATGTTTATATCTCAGCATGTATCATTTTAGTATTACTCTGTTTATTTGTTTGCAGGGCCCTCACTAAAAGCAGTTGCCAATAACTGATGAGGCATACCCTGTTGAAATAAAACAGCTAATAAAAATGTAGTCTTGAATGCTTATAAATGAAATAGCTTGACAAAGGCGAACCTGAATAAAAAGAACGAAATCATGTGTGCACCAACACGAAAATGAACGCAATAGTAGCTAAAAATATATCCTAGTTTGAATGAATTAGGGGTAAGTGCTTAAATTTGAATGTGTGTGTTAATAAAAGAGAAATAATTTGTGATGAAATTGGCCGGGAAAACCTATATTTAAAATAATCTGCCCGAACAATTGCGAGCATTAGACTCCTTAAGCACATTTAAATCTCCGTCTTGTCATCCGTTAAATATTTTATGCCAATAAGTCATTTGCGCGTGACCCCGAGTTCAATTTGAATAACATCTGGTACAATGACTTGCTTACACGGCTTGGCACCGTTAAAATTTAAATTCTCCAGACCAATAATGCTGAAATTGATTGACCGTTGATCACTTGGGATGACCAATGACTAAATTCATTGTAGCATTTGCGCGTTCCAGTCTTCATCGTGGACGAAATTAAAGTTAACCGTTTATGAACTTGAATAACAAAAAGTGTTAAAGGTAGGATAGACCATTTTGCAGAAATCGACAAATATTTACTACCGAATTATTAAAAAGTATCTTACTTATTTGAAGGTAAATAGAGGAATCTAGCAAAATGATTGCGCTAGATATTCTGCAATTGTTTCGAATTGCTGGGGGTTAACGAGATAATTTCTTAGGCACACAAGGGGCAACCATTTTATATTTCTAAGTCGAATTGATTGCGAAAAAAACATGAACAAGAAGAACAACTGCCCGGCGCCGGTTGATAACAAACGCCGTTTTTCTAGATTTGTTTCGGCATCCATGATTGTAAAACTTCGGAAAGCTCAGTTAAACGATATTTACTATAAAATACAACCCCTCAAATCAACCCATTCCTGATAATTCAAACAATTACCAATAGTGTATCCTACTTTATCGTGTGCTGTAAAAT
This sequence comes from Crossaster papposus, assembly GCA_037893245.1. Lineage (NCBI taxonomy): Eukaryota > Metazoa > Echinodermata > Asteroidea > Velatida > Solasteridae > Crossaster > Crossaster papposus. The sequence continues at coordinate 310,582 of JBAIAA010000876.1, forward strand.
TATACATTATGTGGCATCCTGTCATTTCCAAAAGAAACGAATGTGTGGACAATTTCCGTTAGTAGTTGGTCAATGTAATCAGTGAATGGTACGCAAAAAGTGTAATTCGCCGAATAAAATTAGAAGCCGTTTTTGCGGGTATTAGAATACTGCCTAATGGTGCAAGTGGAACGCATCTTTGTATTCATAAAGTTATACAAATTGCTTTCAAAAACCCACACATTCGGAACGACTACAAATTTGGCTTTCAGATGACTTGTATTGTATCTGATTTGGTTTTGTCACAGTCCAGAGATATATACAATGAACAAAGGCTACCCAAATCAATGTTGGGCCACTTTCCAGTTTGATTAATAAAATACTAGGTCTAATCCGAAGAATAAACACATCTTACACCTGTAAGATTAGACTTCAAAGGAGATCAAAAAGGTGTGAGCATGTATCATGTAGTAGCTTAATTGATCTTGAGATTGAATAGGTTCAGGTAATTGTGAAGGGGTTTCAAAGATAATTTTCATTAGGCCTACATTCTGTACACAATCACCCATGTGTAAAATGCTGGTATCGTTTGGCGCTTGGAAGCATTAGTGGCACATACTCGATGTTGAGTGCTGGTGATATCTTTAAATTGACATTATGCTAAAACAAACGGCATTTAAAAGCTAATTTAGCTATCTGTGAAGCTCATACAAACATCAATAGCAAATGCTGAATATTCAAGGTGCAAAATGACACGTTCCAATTGCATCATTTTTAGAGACACCCTGTACGCAGAGATAAAACTTCATCGTGTTGTTTAGCATCCGTCTCATTATTTTATTCACTTTGGATGCTTTAGGCGAAGAAAACTAACTATGCAAATGTTCGACTCTACCTTTAAAACTCAACTGATGTGACCTAATATATCATAGCACGCCTACCTCGATTTGTTTGGTGCACTGGCGACATCCACATTTGTTTGTAATGCTGTTGTAGTTATGCTGCATTTAACCTAAAACGAAGTGTAATAAGGACAAAATTACTCAATCGTGCATCAAAACGTTATTAGAAAGCGGCAGGCGGCAAGTGGCGGGCGGCAAGTGGCGGGCGGCAAGTGGCGGGCGGCAAGTGGCGGGCGGCAAGTGGCGGGCGGCAAGTGGCGGGCGGCAAGTGGCGGGCGGCAAGTGGCGGGCGGCAAGTGGCGGGCGGCAAGTGGCGGGCGGCAAGTGGCGGGCGGCAAGTGGCGGGCGGCAAGTGGCGGGCGGCAAGTGGCGGGCGGCAAGTGGCGGGCGGCAAGTGGCGGGCGGCAAGTGGCGGGCGGCAAGTGGCGGGCGGCAAGTGGCGGGCGGCAAGTGGCGGGCGGCAAGTGGCGGGCGGCAAGTGGCGGGCGGCAAGTGGCGGGCGGCAAGTGGCGGGCGGCAAGTGGCGGGCGGCAAGTGGCGGGCGGCAAGTGGCGGGCGGCAAGTGGCGGGCGGCAAGTGGCGGGCGGCAAGTGGCGGGCGGCAAGTGGCGGGCGGCAAGTGGCGGGCGGCAAGTGGCGGGCGGCAAGTGGCGGGCGGCAAGTGGCGGGCGGCAAGTGGCGGGCGGCAAGTGGCGGGCGGAAAGCGGCGGGCGGCAAGCGGTGGGCGGCAAGTACATGTATTATGGCAAATGTTGGCGTTCTAAATTGCCCAAAATTCAAAACGAATGACTGATAAACACGTCACGAGAAAGTCCGGAAAATTGTTTACGTATAGGAGAATACACGAGAAAGTGTGGATTCGTAATTACGAATTCACGAGGCGCGAAGCGCCGAGTGGATTCTTAAATACGAATCCACACTTGCGAGTGTATTCTCTGACTTAAACCATTGCGTCAAAAGAAGTATTGTTATTAACTAACCAGTTGAGTGGAGATGAAAAGGCATGCATGTATCGTGGCCATAGACGTAATTTACATAAGGCCAACTAAAAAAAAAATATGTTTAACGTCACCGCCCGCTTCTTTTTTTAGAGGCCGCCTCCTTTTCTTTTTTTTCACAAAAATAATAAATTTTATTATCTTTAAAAAAAAATAATAATAATAACTAAAACTACGTCTGTTCGAGGAACAGAACATAGTGCCTTTTCGCATTTTTTCCCCGTAAAAACCATTCAAAAGGAATTTTAAACACATTAAAAGTAATCAAAATTTAGGTTATTCAAACAGATTAAAGGTAATTTAAAGTGATTAAAACGATAACGTCACACATTTGTAAACTTTTTGTGAACTACCTAACCAACCCAATACACAATTATTTTTATTTTAGCATGATCCGTTGCTGAGATATGGCTTCAAGGTCTTAAAACGTAATAAATCACATACAAATGAATGATGGCTTCAAGTCTAACTTTTCATTCTAACTTCCGGTCTGGTGACGTCATATTTTGTTCTCCCGGTCAAATTGTTTCTAACATGAAGCTATTATATACATCAATTATAAAAAGATTTCAGCAAACTTCGCCACACACATCAACTAAATATTAATTTAGAACCTGCCGCCAGAGGGTGCTATAACATGTTATGACGTCGTCGGTAATTTTTTTGAAAAGTACATCTAGCCAAACACTAACATCGTTTAAAGTAAGTTCATATCATTTTCACTTTCAAATTATAAGGCACTTTCGGTTTGGACCGAAAGGAAGGGTCACGTGATTTCTCACACACGAGATAAAATGAAGATCCTGGATTACCCTATCAATTGCCACAAACCTAAAGTCCCGGTCTTTTGCGCGTGATTTGTTAATGATTTTCAAAGATTAAATAAATGTAATATGACGTCACGTTACCCCCTGATGACGTCACCATGATGTCTGTCTGCTAGACACGAGTTCACTATAGGGTCTTCACTTGGGTAAAGTTTTGTTTGGATACGACTTGTTATGAAAAGTGCTTGTACGAAAGAACGTGTACAAAGTCTATTGCATTTTGGTCCCAAAAAGAAAAAGAAAAAAGAAGTAAAACAAAAATCAGAACAAAAACAAAGGCTTTTTCGCAAAATTGCGAAAAAAGCCAATTAAAAAAGATAATACAATTTTAAGATCGTAATTTGGACTTTAGCATCACTGTGTACATGCTGTGAACATATATTTGTTTCTAATGGGAAGGCTAGGGTGTGACGTGTATGGTGCATACATGATCGACCCACATGAATTTTGATTTTTATTCGTGGGTGAGACATGTTTTAATTTCAAATAAAAAGATAGGGCGTGACATGTTCACTACATGACCCATATTAAAATGTGTCGAGCCGCTATTAAAAAAGAAAGAAAAACAGGCCTCCTCCTTCCTTCTAAAAAAAAGACAAACATGTTTTGTTTGTTTTTTGGCCTAAAGGAGGTTCTCGAGGCTCTTACGTAATCAGGGTTGGATTAGGGTTGAGGAATTGAATAACCGTGGATTCGTAATTGTTACAAATGTAGGCAAGATAAAAACCGTTCCGAATCCACACTTTACTAAAGATTCGTAGATACGAATCCACTGTTATTGTCCAAAGCGTTGATTCTTAGATACGAATCCACACTTTTAACAATAGCGTGACGTCATAGCAATGGTTTACTATCTAGAGATGACGCGTTAACGTGCTCGCCAGGTATGGCGGTTTGATCTAGCAGAGGACGTGTTTGCACGCCGCAGAAGTTTCCTGTATTGTTGCGGTTGACATGTTTACATGTCAGACGTTACTAGTGTACATCGCGGTGGACTATACACGCCTGTCGTTACTAGCATACCTGCGCTTCGTTGACGCGGTGGACGTGTATACACGCTATATTGTGGTATCACGCTCAGTCATTAGCCCCATCAACACCCTAGCTTCATTGTCTCCATTGAATTCATGCAAGGATTATCAGCCAAGAATTATCAGCTGCGTCCAGTAATTTCTTGACGTTAAAATGTCTTCACTATTGTTTCTTAGTCTTCTTTAAAATTCCTGAAAGATTTATTTTTAGCTGGGCTTGCAAATAGTTGTATATACGGTAGGTTTGACCGCTTATTGTCCCCTGCCCTATGTGTAGTTTCACGGCCTACGTCTACACAGGCATCATATTGTATGGCGGGTTGCGGATGACTTGATATCACGCTCTGACTGCAGACAGAAAAAAATGCCCTAGGCGACAGAATGTCGGCAAAAACATGTAATTAACGGTGCTAATAAACTAAGTGTGGGCATCTTGTAGTAGTTGCATTATCAAAACAGGAATTTTATACTGAATACAAAAATTACGCATTTTGTTTCGATACAAAATAATCCCGCCCCCCTGGAACGGTGAATTGAAAATGAACTGGTTAAGCTGGTAAAGTCCACTTATGTTTTATGTAATACTTACAATTGATTCATTGAAAGAGTAGAAACTGCCATGTGCCATCTTTAGCTTTTTAGGGTCGTCCAAATGAGATACATTATTGAGAGCACACTGATGTGTCTTCAAGAAGTAGTTAGTAGACTTGCAGTTGGGGTGATCGAGACACAGATTGAAGCAGAGTTTCTGCGTCTTCGCGATGGATTGATTGAAACTTGGCGTAGCCAAAGCATAGTCAACAAGCCCGCACATCTGTTTACTAACGAACCTTGGTTGAGCAGACGCCAGTATCCCCACGAATGCGATGAGAACGATGATGCAAAGCGAATACCGTACTATGTTACCACTAACGGCGGCCATGTCTGGATGTTGGTAAAGGCTTTTAAGTTGACGATGCTCGAATTCTTTATCAGGGAGAAATTTGTGTTGATGTTGCTCCGTCGACTGTCACACAAGGAGTGATAGTCAGTTCTATTCCTCCCTATTATCACTGGCGTCGCACAAGCTGTGTACCACTTCGTCATTCTTTGAGACAATCAACTTCAAATTACCGCCGTACAACGCCAAAACTATAGAACAACATGCAATATGCTGGACAATTTGCCAAATTAGGGGCAAATGCTTGATTAAACACAGGGTTGAACCGCGCGGTACCGCGCGGTTTCCATTGGTAACGTGAGGTTTTGTTTTAATGAGCCCATAATTTACAGGTAAATACACAAGTCTGGTGACATCGCAAGCGCCTGGCTGGCTAGCAGTGCTCATATTAGAGCCACACCGCAAGGCCAAATCAGCCGCAGTTTCCCCAGTGCCTTCGGTGACATCAAAGGCGTTTGTTTTGAATAGACTGCATCGACCAATTCAGGGTGAGATCACGGGTTCGACAAGGGGGGCGGAGAAGTAGGGGGACGGAGAAGAGGGGGGAGGGGGCGCAGAAGAGCGGGGAGGGGGCGGAGAAGAGGGGGGGCGGAGAAGAGGGGGGCGGAGAAGAGGGGGGGCAGAGGGAAGGGGGCAGAGGGGAGAGGGGGCGGAGGGGAGAGGGGGGGGGGGGGGGGTGGGGGGGGGGGGGGCGGAGGAGAAAGTGTGGGGGGGGGGGCCTTCGAGGCTGCGATTGTGAAAGGCTCGGGTACCGTTCATTCTCGAAAAAGGGGGAACCATTTTCTCACGCGAAAAATTAAAAAGTTTTTGGCATCCAATCTTAACATCTTGTCTTTCGTAGTTGAAAAAAGGTTGTTGTTTACCTTAATTTTTATGATCCAATGACAACAATTGTATTGAAAATGAAAAAAGCAGTCGAAAACATTAAACGTTGACGTACCGTTGATGCACATGGAGATTGTGCACAAATACCCAAAGGACGTTAACAAATACCTCCCCTAAAAATAATAATAATAATCGATAATTGGCAAAAAATCCTGCTTCGAACCCACAATTTTTTTACATGGATACGTTAAAAAAGGGTGTAGCGGTGATACTGATTTTTTTTAAAAATCTGTCTGTGAATCTCATGCGTTTTATCGTGTTATTTTCGAAGGAAAATGGGAGAAAATGACATCTCCCCACACAAATTACATCGTGCCTGTGTACCTGGCTTTGCGGACGTTGGATAAATCACTGAATTCGGGAAGCGATGCACGGAGCTCATCGAGTGCAAATCTGTACGTGTTTCAATCGTGCGCTTCGAGGTAGCGATCTACATGTACGTATTTACTGTGTAAGATGTGCGGCTCGTGAGCGTGGAAGAATGAATGAGATACATTTCAACGTTGGTGGCGCATTATGTTTACATCCAGCCATTCCTGATAATTTAAACAATTACCAGTGGTGTATCCTACCTTTAGATCCACCCATTGCTGATAATTCAAGCAATTACCAATGGTGTATATGCTACCTTTACACCCACCCATTCCTAGTACTTTAAACAATGATGTATCCTATCTTTACATCCACCTTTTGCATACAATTCAAGTAATTGCGAATGATGTATCTTACCTTTACATCCACCCATTGCTAATAATGTTAACATTGCCAATGATGTATCTCCTACATTTACATCCACCCATTGCTGATAATTCAAGCAATTACCAATGGTGTATCCTACCTTTACATCCACCCGTTGCTTATAATTTAAACAATGGCAAATAAGGGAATAAGTGTGTGTTCGAGAGGTTGTAATCACTCTGTTTAATACCGCTTGGAGTCTGGGTGCTGATAATTACCCGAGCCGAATGCAAGGGTAATTATCAGCACCCAGACCCCAAGCAGTATTAAACAGAGTGATTAATACCGTCCGAACACACATTTATTCCCCTTCATAAATACCTTTTTGGAAAATTCAGCCAAAAAAGCCCCGGAAAATTGTCGCGAATAAATTTCGGTGTTTCGCCATTCTGTGCGTGTCTAATGACATGTTTCCGCCTCTGTCGCACTACATAATACATGCAATAAAGCGTATTTACTATGAACCAGACTATTACTGCCATTGGCAACCTCGTTCCCAGGGTGTCGAGCTGTACGCGCCCAACACTACCAGCTCTTACTATTGGAGACGAGGTACGGTTTGAAATAAAGTGAGCCCTGGAGACGAGTATAATGCGCGATCGCGCGACGTATAGACACTTACGCACGACTGATTGGCAAAATTACACTCATTTTTGGACCAAATCATCGATAAATATTGGCAATTTGGCAATTGTCATGTGTCAGTGTTTTAAGTTGACGATGGTGATGCTCGTGGGGCCATATTCACGACGACGTTGCCATTGAATGAGCAGTTAGCAAAGAGGGCATCGACGTCATTGCACCTTTGTTGCCAGCTGGTTTTAAAGGGATCGTATACGTTTGGTAATTACTTAAAAAATTAATGGCAATAAAAACTTACTTGCAACATGGAGGAATCTGCTCTTATTCCTCAATGGTAAGAAGTACAGCAGCTTTGGATTGTATAATGCATTTTTAGAAACTTTTCACTTCGAAGTACCGCGGTTATGGAAAAAGATATCACTTTTTATCCCCAAAAATTTGAATCTGAGAAGCGTTACTGCAGTGACGTTTCTCAGACTGTGTATTCCAATGCAGATTATTCTTCCGGCGTGGACATAACCGCTCCAGATTTTCGGCAATATCTCAAAATCGCTACCACCTTTTGAAATGAAATGTTTACAGGTTAGTTTTATGGTATTATTATCGTTTACCATATATTATCGTTCAGACCCTCGAATACGAGAGTATAAAATCAAGTCTTTAAAGGTCTAATGCTAGGGATATAAAAGACCCCGGGACTCACTTGGCATGTGAGAGGCACAAGGGATCTCGGAAGTCAGCGGGAACCACTGGTACTCCTAATACCTGAAGAATTGCAGGCATGACCGACTGCAATACAAGATCATTCAAGCCGAACACAATGAAATGCTCAACAAGTATTATTTTGTGTCTGCAGACGCATTTAACATTTATTACAAACAAAATACACAGCCGCTACATATTATGAATGGAACTTACACAACGTCAAGGTGAATTCCTTTCTCCACTCTCGTGCACATTTCATTCTTCATTACATTATAAATCATTCTACACTTCCTTGTAAAATCAGGAAGTTAAAGCATTAGGTAATTAAAGAAATTAGTCGCAAGTGCACATGTATGACTAGCGTGAGTTAGAGCGGTCTAAAAGTTCACATCATAGCGCCAGGGTGTGAGAGCATTGCAAAAACGTAGAACAACACCTTGCAAGCTCTTATATAACATAAATAATCATATTGCGCATGTGCGGCAATGGTCCAATAGTGTTACTCAGACTCGTCGATTTCTCAACAGGTGAGGGAAGTCATATGCAAATTAATTAAATGAAAGAATCGGCATAACAGTATACATCTATAACTACATATAATTGAAACAAACCATGGGTTCCAATAACCAAACGTGTACGATCCCTTTAAACACTTCCAGCCATGTCTTTATCGTCCGTTTAATACCGGCCACGTGGCTCTCGACTAATGGGAATGCCTAAACTGTCCCGGGTATTTATGAATAGTGTATTCTACCTTTATATCCACCCATTGCTGATAATTTAAACAATTACTAAAGGTGTATATTCTACCTTTACATCAACCCATTGTTGATAATTCAAGAAATTACCAATGGTGTATCTTACCTTTACATTTACACATTCCTGATAATTTAAATAATTAACAATGGTGTATCCTACCTATAGAACAACATGCAATATGCTGGGAAATTGGCCAAATTAGGGGGAAATGCATGATTAAACAGTGGGTTGAACCGCGCAGTATCACGCGGTACTGCAAATAAAAATGTATATACTTTTGATTTCATGCAAGAAATAAAGAGGCCCACTTATGAAAATAAATTGTGTTCATATTTCCACATCTTTTAATTTCTTGTATTGTAATACACCGTGTCAAATACGTGCATGGTTGTACCAGCGTGTGGTGAATTTGAGTGAAACATTTATTGCATTATGTTGATGATCATTGGGTGAGACGAACTCGAAATTGGACGACTTTTGCGAAAATGTTGAAATGTATTGACCATTGATTGCTTGGAATGACCAATGACTAAATTTAATGTAGCATTTGCGCGTTCCAGTCTTTATCATGGACGAAATTGAAGTTAACCGTTAATGAACTTCAATGACAAAAGTGTTGAAGGTAGAATAGACCATTTGCAGAAATAAACATTAAAATTACAACCGAATTATTAAGAAGTATCTTACTTATTTGAAAGTAAATGGAGGCATCCAGCAAAATGGTTTCGCCAGATATCCCACAATTGTTCCGAATCGCTAGGGGTTGAGCAGGTGCATTTAATATGTATTAGGCACACAAGGGGAAGCCATTATATACTTCTGAGCCGAATTGATCGCGAAAAAACAAGAACAACAAGAACAACTGCTTGGCGCCGGTTGATAACAAACGCCATTTTTCTTGATTTGTATCTCGGCATCTATGATTGTAAAACTTTGGAAAGGTCAGTTAGACGATATCTACTATAAAAAAAAGAAACCTAAATCCACCAAATCCTGATAATTAAAACAATTACCAATAGTGTATCCTACCTATCCTTAAATGTGCGGGAAACCTATACTAAGCTCCCTGTAAAGTTATGCATTATGCGGCATCCTGTCATTTCAAAGAAAGCACTAAAAACAGTCGTTTCCAAAAGAAACGAATGTGTGAACAATTTCCGTTTAGTAGGGGTCCTTATGTCGTCAGGTGTTTTTTAAGACCTAGAAGTGATCTGAAAACAGTTTTGGAATGCTTGGTTGGTCCATTCCACAGATTTATATGTTTCCAAAATTTCTTTGGGGGGTTTGGTCATTTTTTCTAGCTATTTTTAGAAAAAAGGGGGGCAAAAAGTGAATACCGCTAAATATGCACGCAAAAATTAACACCGATTACTGATTTTTAATTCCTATCGGTGAGTTGAATCTAAATAAATATCCGCAATGTTTTCAAATGATGATTAAATATGTTTTATGTATATAATATCACTTTTAAATTAACAAGCCACGCCCCTTTTAGGGGTTTCCTGATTCTAAGTAGTACGCATTTTTCAGCGATTCTCAGCGCATGTGTTTTGGGTGCAAACCAGTTTGAACTTGTAGACCAATGCCTTGCAAACATTGGACACCATTTTTCTGGAAAATTAGTTGTGGGCGTGGCTTTTAAATTAACAAACCACGCCCCTTTAGGGGTTTTCCTGATTCGAAGTACATGTGTAGTACGCATTTTTCACTGCGATTATAGTTGCAGGTGTTTGGGTGCAAACCAGTAGACCAACGCCTTGCAAACACTGGACACCATTTTAATGAGAATTAGTTGTGGGTGTGGCTTTTGTAAAATCCTACATTTGCTATTGAGCACAAAAGCATACAAAAGCACACGTGTATGTATATGAAGAAGATAGTATAGAATATGAATGTATTGCCATTAAAAAGAGCTATATTTCATTTGGTTAAAATTTAGCATGATTCATATCAAAAGTCTCAGTAAGCGGAATGCTCTGATTCATCCGCCTTTCTTAATATTTATGCTGACATCATACTTTTAATGCTTTGGGCGGTAAATTAAAGATGGTGACTATTTACTCAATGAGGATCTAAGTACTGATAATACAAGGGTTGAGGTACCTGTTATAACAAGGTAATTGTAATGTCCCAAAGAACCTGGTTATAAATGTGTTTGACTGTAGTCGCAGGGGTAAGCCCCTTTCCCATTTTGACGAATTTGAAGGCGAGTGTCAAGAACGTGCCACGAATTTGCCAGGCATGATACAGTCACGACACCGGCAAGATGCCAACACGGTGCCCCTATGATAACCCTACGACTTTGGTACGACCTTCCACGACTTTGATACAACCTAGCTCCCACAACGTAGTGACGACATCGTCAGGACCCCCACAAAAATCTGTACGTATTTTGGGCATATATATTTTATCTAATGTATATAGACCTATATCGACATATAGAGACCTCTATATTTCGCCCTTTCTGAAATAATGTTCTTTTTCTGATATATTTTGTTATCGTTTTTAGGTCTGACGAAGAAGAGTCATACTCCCCAAAACGTTACAGATTAAAACATCAGTCAGCATTAAATCAGGTTCACACATTCCCAAATTATAACCCAGAATACCCCAATCTATCCCGAATAAAAATGGTTGATGACATCTGCAGAAATTAGCCTCGATTCGCTGTTTGTATAATAAATAGAATAACTTAAGAATAAAACAAGAATAATCAAGAACTTTATGAATTGGAAGCCGAATCAGACCGAATGGTCGCGATTGAGTGCGGAATAAAACCGAATTGTAGCGATTTTGTCAAGAATAATATACGGAAGTTCTCCAGAATGATCCAGGATTATGCCGATTTCATTACAAATTTAATAAAAACAAAAACCGAATAAGCCGAATGTAATGCGAACTTTCACGAACAACCCCGAGCTAAGCCTATTTTAATCTTAACAAGCAAGAATCATAAGAACCACGCCGAATTCAGACGATCCAGGTACCTGTATATACAACGATCCAGACAAGAGCTCATTGTCAGTCAGTTCCAGTTTGCCGAGCAGAGTAGATCTTTACATCAATTCTTTAACAGTTCCGGTTTATTCGGTTACTTCTGGACTATTCTGGATCAATTCGTACTAAATTCTGCTTGATTCTTGGTTATTCTTAAATACATTCTTAGTTGCGAATGTTGAAGAAAAAAAAAAAATTTGAAATGTGTTCCTGAATCACCCCAACAAATTTGAACATGTCCAAATATGTCGGGGCACTTTCACGATCTTTAACTAGGCCTATATTTTACCGAGGCAGCCCATAACCATTTCTTGATTTACTTAAGAATTGCTGTTCGTGGCAATTCGATCGGCTTTCTCATTCTCTTCTATTATACAGAGTGCACCCCCCCCCCCCCCCCCCCCCCTCTAAAAACAATTGGACAAACATATCTGGACAAACAAGCACACCCACACTACCCTGAGACCAAAACTATTATACCAACGGATGGAAATCGTTATAGAAAAAAAATGATACCAATATATCTCGATTTGGGCTGTAGTTTTAGCTCCAGACCCTATTTTGTGGAGTGCAGTCAGTGGTCCTTTCGCACCGAGAAAAAACTAAACTGAGCCATGTGCGGTTTCTCGGTGCAAAATGATCGACCCCTGACTTCACAAAATAGGGTCTAGAGCTAAAACTACTCTTCCAAATCCAGATATCTCGCTACAATTTTTCGTCAAGAAAGCTTCTCTATCCGTTGGTATGGATAGCTTTGGCCCCAGGGTAGTAGAAGTAATACTTGTCCTTTTTTATGGGCCACCCTGTATATATATAATATATTTAAAAAAAATTAATTACCTTTTTAACCTTTTCTCTTTAAATACCACAGTATTAAGCCTTATCATAATTTGGATGACTTTAACAGTCCGAATTACTTTCGGCCTTTTCAGTTAGTATCGATTTGAGGAGCCAACGGTACCTTCATAATCCTGTATTATAGGCTCATATTATCATAGGTTTCATTGCCAACAAATATGGGGGCAATTATTAAGGCATACATCATGTTTCGGTTTGCCTTATACATGACGATAATACATGTGCCAGTTAGTTATATTTGGGGCGGGGGTGGCAAGATAGACACCAATGACAAAGTTTCGTGAACAATTTGGAGGTAGATATTCAAGAGTTCTAATATATATTGGTAAAAATGGCCTTCCACTAAATGTATAAACTTAATCGTCCAGTATGAAGTAATATTAGTCAGGTGGCTTAGCGACAATTTTCAGGGTTAACGTTACCGGCCGGACAAAAGTACCAAATTTGGCATAGAGTTTCTTTTCGACCTATCTATTGATTTTATCCGTGGAACCCACTTGATCGGTTCCGATTTTCCAAGATGGCGGCCAAAATCCAAGATGGCCGCCAGAAACAAAGGAAATGTCATATATCTGGCTGTAAAAATCGGAAATGAACAAATGAGGTGTCAATTCAGGTGTTTCCGGGGTCACTGAAACAGATGCTGGTCATGGCATGTTGCTCAGGTCACCCATTTCCAAGATGGCGGCCAATATAACAAAAAATACACATTGTCACTGTTAAAAAAAAAAAAATATAACAAATATAACAAAAAATACACATTGTCACTGTTAAGTACATACTAGTAGTATTCAGGAATTTTATCTACAATTTTGCAATACAATGTATTGTAACGGAATTGGGTAGGGCCTATTATGCCGACTCGTATGCACGTCTAGTTAATCTCAAAATATATTGCTCATGTACAGGATCACGCGCTCATACTGCGTGATACATGGCGCAGCGGCCAATCATCAACGCACGGCTGCATGATCAGGGTTAAGCAACCAATTACCGGTTCACGTAGCTTCTGCCCGGTGACTGCATAAGTTAGCGCGTGGTGACCAATCGCCGTAGCGCATTTTCGCGACTTCTTGGGCCTTTTGCGCCGTTTCTAGTCAGTTCGGTGGATGGCGTCAATGCTAGAAGAAGTACCTGAAGTACCCACATAATTACTGTGGGCACAATTGCGACAGTTGAGGTTGACTCGGTAGTGTGCCGGGTGAGAGTCGTGGGTGTGAGGTTTAAGGTGGCTTGCCAAGTTACCTGCATGATATAATACGACCGTAGTAAGATTAACCTCGCTGAGGAATATCATGAGGAGGTAAAGGCATGCCTGATAGAATTCAAGGATGTATTTTCTTCTGAAGCACCACATCAGTACGGGCGATGCGAGGCCTTTCAAGGAGAGGACTCGGCGCTATCCCTTGTGTAATTAGGAGAAAATATAGAGGCAGGTTGGAGATTTGAAGAAGCGAGGGTTTATCGAGTCCCTGGGCTGCAAATGTTGTGTTAGTCCGGAAGAAGGACGGAACTAAGCGATTTTGTGTCGACTATCGGGGTCTGAATAAGGTAACAATCAAATATGCTTATAACCCTGTCCCTCGTATCGACGAGACACTAGATGCGTTGGTGGGTGCAGAGTGGTTTTCTACTCTCGATTTAGCGTCCGGGTATTGGCAGGTCGACCCCGATGAGGATGCCAACCAGAATAGTCAGCCTTTGTAGTGCGGAACGGTTTACACAGCCGGCGCTGCATGCCCTTTGGTCTGTGCAACACCCCTGCGACATTTGAAAGGTTGATGACGAGGGTGATGACAGGTCTTCAGTGGGACATCCTGCTGATATACCTGGACGATGTCATTGTGTTTGGCAAGACTGTGAAAGAGGAGATTGAACGACTGTGAGTCGTCTTCTCCAGGTTGAGGCGACGAGCTGGTTTAAAGTTGAAGCCTAGTAAGTGCTTCTTGTTTCAGAGATCAGTGGGCTATTTGGGACATATTGTGTCGCCTGAAGGTGTGGCTACCGACCTTGAGAAGGTTCGGGCCGTGGCCAATTGGCCAACAGCTAAGTGTGTTAAGAAAGTTCGAAGCTTTTTAGGCCTCGCTTCCTATTATCGGAAGTTTGTCCGGGGATTTGTCCGAGGTTGATTCAGCGTTGCATGCGCTGACTGAAACGTCGCGTGAGTTCCAGTGGACAGATTCCTTCCAACAGGCATTTGTTGAGTTTAAGCAGAGGCTGCAGACAGCACTGGTGTTGGCATACCCCGTTCCTGATAGCGACTACATCTTATTAGATACAAATGCTAGTGTGGATGGGATTGGGGCAGTTTTGTCTCATATCCATGATGGGGACGAGAAGGTCCTCGTCTTTGCGAGCTGTAAACTCAGCAAGGCAGAGAGGAAATACTGTGCTACCCGGAGAGAACTTCTGGCGGGAGTTGTCTACCTCAGGAAGTTTATACAGTTCCTGTATGGTCAGAAGGTGCTACTCCGAACCAACCATGCTGCTCTTAGGTGGTTGCTTAATTTTAAGGACCCCGAGGATCAGCTAATTGCCAGGTGGCTGGAAGTGATCAGCGAGTACGATTTGACGATTCAACACAGACCTGGGCGGAAGCATGGAAATGCTGATGGGTTGTCCCGGAAAGCCTGCAAACAATGTGGTCGTGCTGACGCTGATGAAGCGCCAGAGACCGTTGAGGCTTCGAATAAGGCCAATGTGACAACGATCAGTGAGGTTGACGAATGTCGCCATGAGGTTGACTCTGACGTGCCGATCCCAGAGGAGAGGGCGAGGGGCATCTTTGCTCAACCACACTTACCTAAGGATGCAGTCAGGGAGGATCAACTGGACAAAGGAGTCGGGCGCCTCCTCGGCACACAAGACCCTCTGGTCCTCTTGGGATCAGTTGGAGGTGCAGGACGGTGTACTAGAAATTTGGAGTCCGGCGATGGGAAGTCCGTGAGGTTGCGACTAGTACTTCCTTTGAAATTTAGAGAGGTCGTATTTCAGGAGCTGCATGGTGGCCGGACGAGTGGCCAGACGAGTGGCCATTTAGGGGTTAATAAGACTTTGGCCAAGGTCAAGTTGCTATACTATTGGCCCGGAATGACCGCGGGTGTGAGGTCATTTATCAGACTAGATGTTGCGAGCTGTGTGGGAGGTAAAGTGTTTCCCCGCTCCAACAGTATTTGGTGGTAGAGCCCATGGAGAAAGTGGCTGTGGACTTGCTGGGGCCACTTCCTCGGTGTGACACTCTAGGAAACCTGCAAGAAGGTATCCTGAGAGGAAGCATAGGCTTTCCGCCAGATATAGGGATTAGGTTAGCCATCACCAAGGAACACCTATTTGGACGGCAAGCTGGTGCAGGAAGAAGCGCCAGTTTTGACCGCCAGTTTTGTAGGAGTTAATCCGTCACATCCTAGATCACATTAACATATTCTTGCAACTTTATAAGATTCAGCTGTGCTGAATCTAAAAATGATTTTACACCTCTATATACAAATTTCCGTCATATATCTTAAATGTAGTATTGGCGGCCATTCCGCAATTTGGCAGCCATCTTGGAAATGGGTGACCTGAGCAAAATGCCATGGCCAGCATCTCAGTAACCCCAGGAACCCCTCAATTGACACTTCATTTGTTCATTTCCGATTTTCACAGTCAGATATACGTAATTTCCTTTTTTTTGGCGGCCATTTTAAAATTTGGCCGCCATCTTGGAAATGGGTGACCCGAGCAACATGCCATGACCAGCATCTGTTTCAGTGACCCCGGAAACACCTGAATTGACACCTCATTTGTTCTTTCCGATTTTTACAGCCAGATATATGACATTTCCTTTGTTTCTGGCGGCCATCTTGGATTTTGGCCGCCATCTTGGAAAATCGGAACCGATCAAGTGGGTTCCACGGATAAAATCAATAGATAGGTCGAAAAGAAACTCCATGCCAAATTTGGTACTTTTGTCCGGCCGGTAACGTTAAATTTGCTAAGCCACCTGACTATATCCCAACCAGCAAGCCCAAGTGGCCCCATGTGGGTTGTAATTGGGTTTGATGGGCTTAGGTGGGCTTTGGCTTGAAATGGGCTGCCCACTCGGGTCCTGTGTGAGGTGGCGGTGGGTTTTCAGTGGGCATCAAATGGGCAACATGTATGGGTCCTGTGTTTAGATTTGGAGGGATAAGTGGGATGTTTATAAACTGGGTTTTGCGGAGAGGGCTGTGTGGGATATAGGTGGGCCTGGTGGGCTGTATTGTAAATGGTTTTGTATAAGGGCTGGTATAAGTAAGACTTGTGGACAAGTCGTTAATGTTTGTCGCGGCCGGCGATAGTCGAGTTGCGGTGCATAATAGTCGAGTCGCGGTGCATGCATAATACGCTATAGCGAGCTCCCCTCCTCTGATCGAAGACTCCCTGTTGCCGAAATTCCAACATGTTACTCACGCGTTGGCCTAAAACGTTCTGGTGTGACCATATATATAGAATTAAAATAACTAGATCGGCCGCGCGTACAATACGCTGGTTCAGCCTGCGCGCTGCCATTAATCACGTGCTGACGGCACGAGACGAACTAAACTTCTTTATTTCCGGATACTGTAGTCTGTTTCCATCTGTTTTAGAATAGGCCTAACGTTTGCCGAGTATTTCTAATGGTGTAGATGAAATGGTGATTAATTGTGCAGCAGCTATATGTAAAAGCCGAGGGAGGAGAAAAGAACCTGGAGGACAATCTCTCCCTAAACTGAGATACCATAGGTAATATATGTATAATTCCAAGATGTCATTACCAAGAATATGCCAAAACATTTGGTAAAATTCTACCGTGAGGCCGTCTATACCTGAACTTTTGTTTTTGTTCATTTGAAAGAGAGCATTTTTATCTCTTCTTCGGTGATTTTTTTTATCAGAATCTTTAAGGATACTTTAACGGTACAGGATGACACGACCCTACTGTCCCTAACCCCAGCTACAGATGTTCGTCTGTTCTTTTGTTTGCATGTCTGTCTGTTTGTTTTGTTTCTTTGTTTGTCTGTCTGTCTGGTTTTTTTTGTACAAGCTTCTACTTATCAAAACAGCCACATACTCTTATTATTACATTTATCACTGCTTACTGCTACTTAATGTGTTTTTGCTCTACTCCATAGCTACATGTATACTTGTCGACCTTTTCATAGAAGTATGGAAATAAATGTGTATCTGAATTGAACTGAATTAATTGAATTTAAAAACTTTACTAGTTAATTGGTTAGTTTGAACTGCATTGTAGCTACCCACGAAAATGTTAAGTTAATGTTAAGACGATCGTTTAATATGCGCCCTACTTGTTAGTAACACGAAATTGGCATTGCCAATTATTTTTATTCTGCGCGTTGCCGTCAGCACGTGACATTTTACCGCGTCCATGGCAAACCAAAACTGTTTCTACACAGGCAATGGCGCGTATGTACGCGCGGCCGATCTAGTTATTTTAATTATATATCTATGGGTGTGACAGGGCCATTACTGTAGTAGCGCGTCGGCTTTTTATACAACTAATCATGTGGTCGTTGCAGTACGCTGGCGCGCGTTGGACCGCGCTACTCACGCGCTGGGCAGTCGTTCATCAGTCGTCGAGCGCGTTACTAACGCGTTATTTACGCGCTGGCAAACGCTATGAACCCGTTATCAACGCGTTATGGACACGCTGAAATCATGGTTCCACTTGATTTTTTCTGTGGAAGTTCAGCGTTTGCCAGCGTATCAACTATTTTTAACGCGCTACTCGCGCGTTGGCCTAAAACGTTCTGGTGTGACAGGGCCATAATGTGATTACTGTAAGATAACAGAAGATTCTCTGTAAATAAACAACACGTTGTTGGTGTTGATGTAGATTTACACAAAATGTTGTATTTTAAGAAAGTGATCTTGTAAAAATACAGATCCTTTTTGTATAAATTAACATTTAAACATGAAAACTACGGAAGCGTGATATTTTCTAGGTCGCAGTACGGTAATTTTACGTTCAAAATCCGTTAAACTAAAATAAGGCGATGGTTTGGTTTTTCTACAGGTGAAAACCCCCGTTATTTTACGAATATTTGTTACAGTACATAAGTGTCATATCCGCTCTGCACGGACACGTATGGCAGCCATCTTAGATCTTGTCACTTACAATGCAGGCGGTGGGTTATTATATTTTTTGGGAACTTCGATTACGAAGATTCCTGGGTGATTTTGGTTGTTTGGGTACGTGGTTCCACCATGTTGCAACAAAAGATACCTACTTTATGGTGCACAACCAGTTAGACTAGAACCTTCATCCAAAAGGCAAATATAAAATAGAGTAGAACTTTTAATCAAAGGGCGCTTCATTCATATACTTGTTTAATTATTATGTTGAAACATGTTCCAACTAGCCCCATGCAGTGGCCCGTGTGACATTTTCAATAACTACAATAACGCCGCTTTTTAACCTTATTTGTATAGCTTAGAGCATAAAATATTCAGAAACTGGTCAATCTTATTTATAAGCATTAGTAAGGTAATATATTTTTTTTGAATGGTGAAAAGTATTTACTCTGAAGGTGAAAATAAAAACTTGCCTTTCCCCTTATGTACTATTGGGGCACTGGAGCTGAAGGCAATATTATATAGCTGTATAAACAATCTCAATGTTTCAAATAACTCCATGTTTCAATCCCTTCCTTAAAGGTGACTCTTGACTCAGACTCGTGACTCGACCTTTGTGACTCATGACTCGGACTCTACCTGTTTGACTCGGGACTCGGATTCGGAAGAGGTGATTCGGACTTTGACTAGCTGATATGTTTGGTGACTCGAATACAAGTTTGCCATTTAATGACCTTTAGGACTACCTGACTCCAAAGGTGTGACGTTGCACACCGAGCAATAAGTTCTAGCAATTAGATAAAAACTATTGATAAACTTAACTTAATTTTGTTCCATTTTCTTTACTTAAATAGTTAATTGTAACGTAACAATTTAACTGTAACGAAACGTTTTCAAACGTATTTGCGAGAAATACTATGCATAATTCCGCTGTAATTATTCGGAATTTCAAAACCTATAGCTTCACTGCAAAAGCGAGCTTATTTCGAACTATCATTCACTTAGTTTACTACATTCTCAAACCAAACTTTCGAATGAATGACCTTTTACACCATCACTGTCAATATTTGAACATGACGTGGTAAACTATGTTTGGCCACGACTGTTGCAATGCTAAGTGCCAGAAACAGGGTTGGTACTCATGCTTAAGTCGTAAACCGAGGCCTTAATGATAAGCGCCTCGCCTGCCGCAGCAGAGATTTTACCTAGCCCCTGGGATTTCCCGTTGCGATCCATGTTGCTGCTGATGTCAATGACACCAGTGTCACCCTCGGCTTTCAACTCTAACTTCATTAGGGCTGCGGTGTATTCCTCAGTAGACTCGGAGGTACCAGCGTTGATGATGACTAGGAAGGAATCAAGGCCTGGGGTATCAGGCATACGAAGGAAAGAGAAGGTCTTGTCGTTCACGATGACGTACTTGAGGTGGTTGGTTTGGAAGGCAGGCTCGTCTTTCCGGAGTGCTGCTAGCTTCTTGTAGAGTGCCAACGCGGAGGTGTTGTCTGCCTTTTGGTCAGCAACGTTGACTCCTGAAAGGTAGTTGTGGTTGACAGGAAGCCATGTTTTCCCGGTAGTGGTGCTGAAGCCGGCATGGCGTGACCTGTCCCACTGCATCGGGGAACGCTCAGGGTCTCGTGTGTACTCCTCCCAGTGTTCAGGGTTGCTGATCGCAAACGGGTCTTGGGTTTCATTGTATGGGACCCACATATCCTCCATTGCTATCTCTTCACCGTAGTAGGTGGTTGGGGTACCAGGCAGGAGAAGATTCAAGACGTTCAAAGCTCGTGTATAATTGACACCCATCCTATCGGCGATTCGGAAGTTGTCGTGGTTACCAATCACCCAGTTTGGCCACTTGTCAGGTGGTAGGTCCCTCATCCATTCATCAACCATCTTGTAGATTTTAGTGCCCGAGAGGTTCTGTTTGTCGAGATCAATCAATTTTAAATTGAAAGGGAAATCTGCCTCATATCGTTCTGGGGTTCCATAGTATGAAAGGAGTACCTTGTGAGTGGCATATGCCTCTGTCACCATGAACCGGTAGTTTGGTTCCTTACTGTACTCATTCAAGACTCTTCGCCACGCGTACACTAATTCGTGTACCTCGGGGAAATCAGCCGTCTTGTTGTGGATAAGGCTGTGATACTGGGGTTGCTCGCCTGGTATCGCAGTGTAGTCTGGATTGATCGGCTCATCCCCCAGGCCTTCGCTTTCGTAAATGTACCTGATTGCGTCTACACGGAAGCCATCTACGCCTTTCTCTAGCCAGAATCGCAGGACGTTGATCATCTCCAAATGCACGGCGGGGTAACGATAGTTGAGATCTGGCTGAATGTTAAGAAATTGATGCAGATAGAACTGCTGTCTCTCTGGTACCCACTCCCATACCGTACCGCCCAGCAGACCCACCCAGTTATTTGGAATGCATTCTTTAGGAGGATCAGAACAATTCTTTTTTGGGTCTACCCAAACATAGTAATCTTTGTATCGATTGGTGCTGTCTTTGTTTTTCTTGCTCTCTATAAACCACCGGTGCTGATCGCTAGTGTGGTTAGGGACAAAATCCATCACGAGTTTAAGGCCAAGCCGGTGTGCCTTACTGATCAGCTCATCAAAGTCAGCCATGGTACCGAATATGGGATCGATATTTTTGAAATCGGCCACATCGTAGCCAAAGTCGGCCATGGGCGACTTGTACACCGGGTTCAGCCATACGGTGCCTACCCCGATGTCGTTGAAGTACTCCAGGCGGGACGTGATACCATCACCGTCCAAGTCCATGAAGGAACGCGGGTAGATCTGGTACACGATCGTACCCTTCCACCATTATCCCATCTAAATCCTTCTGCCAATGTTGGTGTGAACACAAACAGGAAAATAGCGCGTATCACAGTCATGGTGTACATTGTAAATAACATCGGTAAACTTGTATGTGTCCCCCAGGTTCAGTTTGTCAGTGTTATTCGTTCACAGTTCTCCTGGATGGTACACTATAACAATATTCCGTCTCCTTGTCCGTATATTGGTTTGTGTCACGGAAACAAAATGCTGTACTTGTCTATTATTGCATTTTCACTATTGGAAAATTATCAAGGCGAGTGTGATAAATAATTACGAATCGCAACCTCCATATGGCCATACTGATGATAATAATACACGTACACAAGCTGTACATGTATACAACGGTTGTTCCGAATGAGTGAGAATACGTCACCGGCACCGCCACATAAAACAAAAACAGGTTTGCGTGCACTCAATGGTCGATCCTCGGTGAGTGTTTATGCATGACTGTGTGTGTGATAGAGTTTCTTTTTGTAATTAAAATAGGAGACGTATAAAAATAGAGGACAAAAGGGTCCCATTTCAAAAAGGTCACCCGATTCCGATTAGTGCACAAAACCTATGAGAAGCCTTCCAAAAAAGTACAAACAAAAGAAGGGCAATAATTAGGAGGTCCTTGGTTGAAGGCGTATACAAACGTACACGTGTAATTGTATATGTTCCTGTTATGTATATGTGTGTGTCTCAGTCAATTCGCAGCCTTCGCAAAAGTGCTTATTTTTATTTGCTATACGTATGTATAACTCTCTTGGTAAAATGAACATTCACGAGATGGGACACCATTTTCAATACTCGTTTTTCCGAAAAGGGGTCTTCGAAACAACGTGTTTTTTTTAACAAACAGGTTGAAAATACTATCGCCTTTTAGTTTAGATAGATTATTCAAATTTTCATCAAAAAACAGGGACGGAACTATGACCGTTGTTGTAGTGAATTTAAGGTGAAAACTGCCATTTTTCTTTACTAAACAAAGTTCGGCAGAATAATCGAACAGTTTGATGACAAGATATATTCTTTACTTAGGCCTACCTATCTTCAAAATTATGGTTCTGTTGGTTACCCGAAACAGTCAGGGTCACTAAAAATTGACGTTCATTCCAAATCAAGGCTCACAAAAATAATGCCACTCAGAAAGCACGTAAATGCCGTGAGTGAACTGTCCCTATTGGTTAAATCACCCAACGGCCTGTATATTGACCAATCATGCATTGCTATACTAAACTCAAGAACGCTTTCGCATGTCGGGTCCTCTGCTCCACACAGGCTTATAAGTAGTGTAAACCCGGAGTAAAGGCGTCCGACTATAACATGTGCCCAACGATCGATTGTAAACAAACATCCCATGCACAAGCGTATCATATCGTTGATCTCCATTATAAAGGAGATAATGTGTACAACACGTACGCGTGTACAGTATAATCCACGTGAATGGCGAGTGTAACAGTTTTTGTAGATTCTCGTAAATTTTCGCATCAAAATAAAAATCGCCCGTAGGACCGGCAGAGATGGGAATAGTACGAGTCGAAAGCATAACTCTTCAAGTTTGTAACAAATGAGAAATTTTGTCTCGAAACATCCCGAAACAGTCGGGGTCACCAAAAACGTGCAGGTATTCTAGACTAAATAAAAAGTATTTTCATACCTCATTTCACAAGCCTCGGAAATAGCCTTCACAACAAAATAATCAATACAAATACTATTATTCGACACAGAAAATAATAAATGTTCACTTAACACCCCCATGTTGGCCCAACACTGCTGCAAAAACAGACTTATGTCCCATTTTCGCGGGGCACTCCTCCATGCTTACAAAACCTCGTAAAATATCGTTGCGACGAGACCGTCAATTCGCTGCAAACTCGTCGGGTGCACTAGCCTAATTCAAGTCCCATTGAAAACAGTGTAAAATCAACAATGTTCAGGACCAAGTTTCATGCACACCGACATCACTGGGGTTTCTCAAACAACAATCAGATTATTGTCTTGGTCTTTATCTTTCCATTTCTTTTCGATTTTTAGTAGGTTAGCCAATTACATTTTTTGATATTCACACCAAAAGAAACTCACCTCCCGAAAAGTGATACTTCCCGAGCCTGCAAGCAGCCATTTTACAAATGGCATCTCTCCACGTTCTAGGGCAATTGGGACCCATTTTTCAACCGTACTTTTGTCAAGTCTGCCCTCAGATTGAAGCTCAAAAACCAGGGAGTTGATCCTATGCTAAATTACACAATCCCACCATTTCTTTCACCAAACGGCATCCTTTTTCAAAAGAAATTGTAGGGGGGGGGGGGGCACATTTTATGCTAATGAGCTGGCGGAGAAATTCTCCCTTCAATTAGGGTAGTGCACCCGTCGCTGTTCGCCTCATTATCGAGTACGTCGCGACCTGACTGGTCTATTACACGAAGCGCACACAGGGTACCGAATATAGGTAAACGAGGCGAGGCTTCGTCAAAATATGTCATGAATTGATGTTTGTGAGTGCGGGACACTGACGGGGAATATAGCGCGGCATATCGGAGTTACACTGAACTACAGTGGGGCCAGCTTGCAGGTCGCGCCAAGTTAATCGTCCATATCGCTCAGATGGAAAAAAATCAACAGTCAATAATCAAATCAAAATTCTAGTAATTTATTTAGGGTTAGGAGGGAATGTGCATCAAAATATAACAATTGTGACCTGTCATCACAAAATGAGAGTAAAGTCGGAAATATTGAAAGTTGAGATATTGGTATTTTCAAATTCTTGAGAAAGAGAGCTTTCCAATGATA
The DNA here is from genome assembly GCA_037893245.1 of Crossaster papposus. Lineage (NCBI taxonomy): Eukaryota > Metazoa > Echinodermata > Asteroidea > Velatida > Solasteridae > Crossaster > Crossaster papposus. The sequence goes on from JBAIAA010000876.1 coordinate 334,491, forward strand.
CATAACACTTGGGGGTTTTGCAATAAATACTTTTTACAGCGCTCTAGAAAGTCATGGGTTTCACAAAACGTGTTTGTGAGAAAACTAACTTTAAACATCTTAAACAAAACACGCAAAAGTTAACAAAACAGGACAAGTAAGGTTCGGTTGAGCATAGCAACGGCTATGTTCTAATCATTATTTCTTCTTGAAATTTTCAACACATACAAACTATTGTATAAACAGCAAAATATCAAAATTTCGAAAATGTGGGATACTTATGAGGACCTGATTTGCATATTTAATTACCGTGTTAATTAGACCACTAATGGACTTTAATTCAAACACTAACTACGCAAACACTACGCAAACTCGCGTAATTTAATTGGTTTTCGATCATCTGATCTGACCCCAAAAAATGGGAATATGTAGAAGAGGACTTGGGCTTTCCAAATTACCAAAATTCTTAAAATTGACCACCCCTTCATATTTTGACTTTGAATGGCCATATCTCTGAATCACATTGTGCGACTTTACTCTCATTTTGTGGTGACAGGTCACAATTAATAGCTTTAAATATTTCGTTACAGTAGATGCATCTGTTGAATCTACGAGTCCGTTAGATGATTATAGGTAACCAATCATTATTCTAATAATACGTGTGTGTTGTTATTGATTTAAAAACCATTTGCACGTAAAGCATGTGTCACTATGCTAATGACCAGCTGTGCAAGTGCAGTTATAATAGTTAATAGTAACTACATGTATAGTATCAAAGGTTATGTATACAATCTACCTATATGATTAAAACTATTGATCAACTTAAACTTCTTCAATGTTTTCATTTTTCGGTACTTAAAAAGTGAATTGTAACGTAAAAAGTGAAATATAACAAAACGTTTTCAAACGTTTTCAAACGTATCAACAATATAATTTGCGCCAATTAATCTGCATACAAATTCCGCTGTAACTATTCGGATTTAGAAAACCTAGTTTGACTGCATAATCACTATCTACGCTGTTCAAATTCGAGAGAAAAAAAGCCGATATCAAAATGGTCATTCACTGCATTCTCAAACCGAATTTTCGAATGGTTATTACATTACACTATCACTGTCAATATTTCAACGTGACGCGATAACATATTTTAGCCACGACTGTTGCAATGCTAAGTGCTAGAGACAGGGTTGGTACTGATGCTGAGCTTAAGCCATAAACCGAGGCCTTGATGATAAATGCCTCGCCTGCAGCTGAATAAATTTTACTCAGTCCTTGGGATTTCCCGTTGCGATCCATGTTGCTGCTGATTTCAATGACCCCAGTGTCACCCTCGGCTTTCAACTCTAACTTCATTAGGGCTGCGGTGTAATCCTCAGTAGACTCGGAGGTACCAGCGTTGATGATGACTAGGAAGGACTCAAGGCCCGGTGTATCAGGCATACGGAGGAAAGAGAAGATCTTGTCGTTCACGATGACGTACTTGAGGTGGTTGGTTTGGAAGGCAGGCTCGTCTTTCCGGAGTGCTGCTAGCTTCTTGTAGAGTGCCAACGCAGATGTGTTGTCTGCCTTTTGGTCAGCAACGTTGACTCCTGAGAGGTAGTTCTGGTTGACAGGAAGCCATGTTTTCCCGGTAGTGGTGCTGAAGCCGGCATGACGTGACCTGTCCCACTGCATCGGGGAACGCTCAGGGTCTCGTGTGTACTCCTCCCAGTGTTCAGGATTGTTTATTGCGAAAGGGTCTTGGGTTTCATTGTATGGAACCCAGATATCCTCCATCGCTATCTCTTCACCGTAGTAGGTGGTCGGGGTACCAGGCAGGAGAAGATTCAAGACGTTCAAAGCTCGTGCATAATTGACACCCATCCTATCAGCGATTCGGAAGTTGTCGTGGTTACCAATCACCCAGTTTGGCCACTTGTCAGGCGGTAGGTCCCTCATCCAATCATCAACCATCTTGTAGATTTTAGTGCCCGAGAGGTTATCTTTGTTGAGTTCAATTAAACCGAAGTTGAAAGGGAAATCTGCCTCAGGTTGATCCGTGGTTCCGTAGTATGGGATGAGTGCATTGTGAGTATCGTAAGTCTCTGTCACCATGAATCGATACTGGTCATTGCCGAATTCCTGGAAGATTCTCCTCCAGTCCTTGATGACGTCATGGAGCTCAGGGAGATCCGCCGTCATGGTGTGGAGCAAGCTGTCGTACTGAGCCTGCTCTCCCGGTGTTGCTGTGTAATCAGGATTCACCGGCTCATCTTCTAGACCCTCGCTCTCGTACATGTGCCGGATGGCGTCTACGCGTAGACCGTCCACGCCTTTGGTCAGCCAGAAACGCACCACGTCATCCATCGCTGCTTTTACCTCCTGTTTGCGGTAGTTCAGATCCGGTTGCTCCTTGAGAAACTGATGCAAGTAAAACTGCTGCCTCTCCGGTACCCACTCCCACATGGAGCCTCCGAACACACTTACCCAGATCGTTGATCTCCATTATAAAGGAGATAATGTGTACAACACGTACGCGTGTACAGTATAATCCACGTGAATGGCGAGTGTAACAGTTTTTGTAGATTCTCGTAAATTTTCGCATCAAAATAAAAATTGCCCGTAGGACCGGCAGAGATGGGAATAGTACGAGTCGAAAGCATAACTCTTCAAGTTTGTAACAAATGAGAAATTTTGTCTCGAAACATCCCGAAACAGTCGGGGTCACCAAAAACGTGCAGGTATTCTAGACTAAATAAAAAGTATTTTCATACCTCATTTCACAAGCCTCGGAAATAGCCTTCACAACAAAATAATCAATACAAATACTATTATTCGACACAGAAAATAATAAATGTTCACTTAACACCCCCATGTTGGCCCAACACTGCTGCGAAAACAGACTTATGTCCCATTTTCGCGGGGCACTCCTCCATGCTTACAAAACCTCGTAAAATATCGTTGCGACGAGACCGTCAATTCGCTGCAAACTCGTCGGGTGCACTAGCCTAATTCAAGTCCCATTGAAAACAGTGTAAAATCAACAATGTTCAGGACCAAGTTTCATGCACACCGACATCACTGGGGTTTCTCAAACAACAATCAGATTATTGTCTTGGTCTTTATCTTTCCATTTCTTTTCGATTTTTAGTAGGTTAGCCAATTACATTTTTTGATATTCACACCAAAAGAAACTCACCTCCCGAAAAGTGATACTTCCCGAGCCTGCAAGCAGCCATTTTACAAATGGCATCTCTCCACGTTCTAGGGCAATTGGGACCCATTTTTCAACCGTACTTTTGTCAAGTCTGCCCTCAGATTGAAGCTCAAAAACCAGGGAGTTGATCCTATGCTAAATTACACAATCCCACCATTTCTTTCACCAAACGGCATCCTTTTTCAAAAGAAATTGTAGGGGGGGGGGGGGGCACATTTTATGCTAATGAGCTGGCGGAGAAATTCTCCCTTCAATTAGGGTAGTGCACCCGTCGCTGTTCGCCTCATTATCGAGTACGTCGCGACCTGACTGGTCTATTACACGAAGCGCACACAGGGTACCGAATATAGGTAAACGAGGCGAGGCTTCGTCAAAATATGTCATGAATTGATGTTTGTGAGTGCGGGACACTGACGGGGAATATAGCGCGGCATATCGGAGTTACACTGAACTACAGTGGGGCCAGCTTGCAGGTCGCGCCAAGTTAATCGTCCATATCGCTCAGATGGAAAAAAATCAACAGTCAATAATCAAATCAAAATTTTAGTAATTTATTTAGGGTTAGGAGGGAATGTGCATCAAAATAGAACAATTGTGACCTGTCATCACAAAATGAGAGTAAAGTCGGAAATATTGAAAGTTGAGATATTGGTATTTTCAAATTCTTGAGAAAGAGAGCTTTCCAATGATACATAACACTTGGGGGTTTTGCAATAAATACTTTTTACAGCGCTCTAGAAAGTCATGGGTTTCACAAAACGTGTTTGTGAGAAAACTAACTTTAAACATCTTAAACAAAACACGCAAAAGTTAACAAAACAGGACAAGTAAGGTTCGGTTGAGCATAGCAACGGCTATGTTCTAATCATTATTTCTTCTTGAAATTTTCAACACATACAAACTATTGTATAAACAGCAAAATATCAAAATTTCGAAAATGTGGGATACTTATGAGGACCTGATTTGCATATTTAATTACCGTGTTAATTAGACCACTAATGGACTTTAATTCAAACACTAACTACGCAAACACTACGCAAACTCGCGTAATTTAATTGGTTTTCGATCATCTGATCTGACCCCCAAAAATGGGAATATGTAGAAGAGGACTTGGGCTTTCCAAATTACCAAAATTCTTAAAATTGACCACCCCTTCATATTTTGACTTTGAATGGCCATATCTCTGAATCACATTGTGCGACTTTACTCTCATTTTGTGGTGACAGGTCACAATTAATAGCTTTAAATATTTCTTTACAGTAGATGCATCTGTTGAATCTACGAGTCCGTTAGATGATTATAGGTAACCAATCATTATTCTGGTAATACGTGTGTGTTGTTATTGATTTAAAAACCATTTGCACGTAAAGCATGTGTCACTATGCTAATGACCAGCTGTGCAAGTGCAGTTATAATAGTTAATAGTAACTACATGTATAGTATCAAAGGTTATGTATACAATCTACCTATATGATTAAAACTATTGATCAACTTAAACTTCTTCAATGTTTTCATTTTTCGGTACTTAAAAAGTGAATTGTAACGTAAAAAGTGAAATATAACAAAACGTTTTCAAACGTTTTCAAACGTATCAACAATATAATTTGCGCCAATTAATCTGCATACAAATTCCGCTGTAACTATTCGGATTTAGAAAACCTAGTTTGACTGCATAATCACTATCTACGCTGTTCAAATTCGAGAGAAAAAAAGCCGATATCAAAATGGTCATTCACTGCATTCTCAAACCGAATTTTCGAATGGTTATTACATTACACTATCACTGTCAATATTTCAACGTGACGCGATAACATATTTTAGCCACGACTGTTGCAATGCTAAGTGCTAGAGACAGGGTTGGTACTGATGCTGAGCTTAAGCCATAAACCGAGGCCTTGATGATAAATGCCTCGCCTGCAGCTGAATAAATTTTACTCAGTCCTTGGGATTTCCCGTTGCGATCCATGTTGCTGCTGATTTCAATGACCCCAGTGTCACCCTCGGCTTTCAACTCTAACTTCATTAGGGCTGCGGTGTAATCCTCAGTAGACTCGGAGGTACCAGCGTTGATGATGACTAGGAAGGACTCAAGGCCCGGTGTATCAGGCATACGGAGGAAAGAGAAGATCTTGTCGTTCACGATGACGTACTTGAGGTGGTTGGTTTGGAAGGCAGGCTCGTCTTTCCGGAGTGCTGCTAGCTTCTTGTAGAGTGCCAACGCAGATGTGTTGTCTGCCTTTTGGTCAGCAACGTTGACTCCTGAGAGGTAGTTCTGGTTGACAGGAAGCCATGTTTTCCCGGTAGTGGTGCTGAAGCCGGCATGACGTGACCTGTCCCACTGCATCGGGGAACGCTCAGGGTCTCGTGTGTACTCCTCCCAGTGTTCAGGATTGTTTATTGCGAAAGGGTCTTGGGTTTCATTGTATGGAACCCAGATATCCTCCATCGCTATCTCTTCACCGTAGTAGGTGGTCGGGGTACCAGGCAGGAGAAGATTCAAGACGTTCAAAGCTCGTGCATAATTGACACCCATCCTATCAGCGATTCGGAAGTTGTCGTGGTTACCAATCACCCAGTTTGGCCACTTGTCAGGCGGTAGGTCCCTCATCCAATCATCAACCATCTTGTAGATTTTAGTGCCCGAGAGGTTATCTTTGTTGAGTTCAATTAAACCGAAGTTGAAAGGGAAATCTGCCTCAGGTTGATCCGTGGTTCCGTAGTATGGGATGAGTGCATTGTGAGTATCGTAAGTCTCTGTCACCATGAATCGATACTGGTCATTGCCGAATTCCTGGAAGATTCTCCTCCAGTCCTTGATGACGTCATGGAGCTCAGGGAGATCCGCCGTCATGGTGTGGAGCAAGCTGTCGTACTGAGCCTGCTCTCCCGGTGTTGCTGTGTAATCAGGATTCACCGGCTCATCTTCTAGACCCTCGCTCTCGTACATGTGCCGGATGGCGTCTACGCGTAGACCGTCCACGCCTTTGGTCAGCCAGAAACGCACCACGTCATCCATCGCTGCTTTTACCTCCTGTTTGCGGTAGTTCAGATCCGGTTGCTCCTTGAGAAACTGATGCAAGTAAAACTGCTGCCTCTCCGGTACCCACTCCCACATGGAGCCTCCGAACACACTTACCCAGTTATTGGGAACGCATTGCTGGGGTGGATCAGAGCAGCCTTGCTTAGGGTCTTCCCACACGTAGTAGTCCCTGTACGGGTTGGTACTGTCTGTGTTTTTCTTGCTTTCCAGAAACCATTGGTGCTGGTCGCTGGAGTGGTTTGGCACAAAATCCATCATGAGTTTAAGGCCGAGTTGGTGTGCCTTAGTAATCATCTCATCAAAGTCAGCCATGGTACCGAATATGGGATCGATATCTATGAAATCGGCAACATCGTAGCCAAAGTCGGCCATGGGTGACTTGTACACCGGGCTCAGCCATACGGTGCCTACCCCGATGTCGTTGAAGTACTCGAGGCGGGACGTGATACCATCTAGATCCCCCACGCCATCACCGTCCGAGTCCATGAAGGAACGCGGGTAGATCTGGTACACGATCGTACCCTTCCACCACTCGGACGGCTCAAACCCAACTGCCAAGGTTGGTGTAGATATGATCATCAAAATCATACACATTGCAAGAGAATCTCGTCCCATTGTGAAGGTTGGACCTCTAACTTCAGATTATATTTTCACAGAAACGTGAATTATAGGCTGCTTGTGGCTTACGGCGTTTCAAAACTGTTAGTAAAATGCGGAGATTGAGGTTAAAACATTCGAATTTAAAAGTCAAAGTTCGGTGTTGTTGGTACCTCAAACGATTGGGTCTAATGTCCATCTTGATAAGCTATCAAAAAAGCTAAATTAGCTACCATTTGTTTGGGGGTGTATACCAGTAAACGGGGACACAGGGACGTACCACACACAAGGGTCGCATTTTTTGCAATCTTGTATACCAATTCCACGACCCCCCCCCCCCTTTCCAGGGGCGGTTGTCTAGCCCCCCGAAACCGCGGTTTAGTTTTATAGTGTTCGGTGCGACAGAACCACTCACTTCACTTCACAAAATAGGGTCTGGAGCTAAAACTACTAGCCCAAATCAAGATATCCCTCCATTTGCAGACCCCCCCCCCCCCCCCCCCCACATAATTACCAAAAGATCCACATTTTCGGGGTAAATAATGGTATTTTGATTTAGAAATAACGGTACTGGCAACCGAAAAAATGTGCACCCCCATAACAAATTCTGCGTATTTGTGTGGGTAGTTTTAGCCTCAGGGTAGTGGAAGCATGCTTGTCAGTGGGAATATGCTTGTCCGGGTTGTTTTTTTTTGGTGTTTTTCGGGGGGGGGGGGGCAGTGGGGGAGGGGGCACTGTGTATAGTTTCAAAGCATTTTATCATTTTATGGACAGCTATTGAAAAGTTGTCTTTTGGTAAAAACATGGCGCACAGCTCTTGATAGCAAGAACCAATTTGAACAATGATCTTTCAGATGTTGGGAAGAGCATGCTCTATCAACACGTACCTTACTGGTAGATCACATATATATTGTATTATTTTGTTTACGGAAAGAAACAACAATATTAACTGTACTGCAGTTACCAGTGCATGTACATGTACATGTGTATATTTAAGCATGGCCTTCCTGTGCATGTATGAGATAAAACCAGACATAATTATACGTCGACGTGAAGACCACGTTTAGGACACACAAACAGCCTTGACTGGTTCCGGTTACAACTTTAAAGGTAGGATACACCATTTGCAAATATCTAAAAAAATTACTACCGAATTATTAGGAAATATCCTACTCATCTAAAAGTAAATAATGATTCTAGGCATCCAGCAAAATGAATGCGATAGATATTCTGTAATTATTCTGAAAAGTATAATTTTATAAAGAAAAATTCGCGATAGCCGGACGGCGATCGCGAAAAAACACAAATAACATAAGAATAACTGCTCGACGCCGGTTGAAAACAAACCCTGCTTTTCGTGCTTTTCTCGGCATCCATGATTGTAAAACTTCGGACAGGTCAGTTAAACGATATTTACTATGAAATACAACCCAAAAAATCTACTTATTCATGATAATTCAAGCAATAACCAATGGTGTATCCACCTTTAACCACCAAATACGAGTAGAGTTTTCACATTATCATAATAATATTATTATTAACGCCGGGGCCGGCTCAGTATCACGTTCCCGCCCCGAACCCGCACAGATATGCAGATCACGGGACAAATTCAATTCATTCCATCACTGTAAAAAAAAGCCTTCCAATATTGACTGCATACATGTTCTAGCTTGTGGTCGGCACTGTACACAACAGTATTTGTATTGGCAGCCGTTGTCGGTTAATCTAGTGACCTAAGTTTTCACAGATGATCGGTTTCAATATTCAATAAGAATGGCGGCATTTGGGGGAAGCACATCGGGCGGAAAATAGGTAAGTCACTTCGTATGCACCAGTTGAGTCTGTCTATAAATAAGAGGTAAATCTTGTTTTCGTGTTGCGGTTGCGTCAGGCATCGTCTGTGCTATCGCACACAGTGTGACCACTCATTATTTTCATTTTTTTCAAGATCAGCTCCCAAAATCTTTCAAGATCTTTCAAGCCTATGTAAATCAGTATACAACCTAGTGTAAACTTAATAAAATACAGGTACATGCACATTTACATGTACATAAGCTGCTACATAAAGCCGTACATCAAACTGGCGCCATTTTATGCACGGACTTGCACATGTTGTACGGCAAAGCTGAAAAGTTGGGTACTATACAATAGCCTCCCATCGCAAATTTAAAATTATACATTGAAAATAAAAATCACACGTACCGTTCAAAAGTCCAATTTATTGGAAAATGTTTAAAAAGTCTGCATGAAATTCAATATTTTTGCACTTTTGGGAAATCTGTCGATATTTGTGGCTTTTTCAGATCTTTTTTTTCTTCAAGTTTTCAAGATGGGTCTCAATCTTTCAAGATCTTGAAAGATCTTTCAAGCAGTGGCAACACTGATCGCACAGTGTCCAACTCTAGGTGTGCATACCTTGCCAAACATCGCTATAAACATTACTCGTCTCGGTCATTAAATCGATACCGGTGGCCAATTTATTGGGCCGAGGCTAAAGACCTCACGGCAGACAGCGTAGCTTCACTATATATGGCGAGTTACGCTAACTCGGTTGGTCAAAAAGCTGCAGCTGAATTGCGGTTTAGAGTCCCTGGAATTTTGCGTCCCTTGTTTCCAAAAGTATATGTTTGATCAAGTCCTATTGGGTAAAAACAACCACATCTTTCTTCTCATTTATGCAGCTTTGAAGTTTTTTTTGCAAGGGAAAGCAAGTCCACAGATTATTTCTGTACCAACGTTACTGGGGCATGGGAATTTTTGTCATTTACTATACTTGCTCACATATTTGCTCCCAGTAATTCAGTTAACTGTAACGCCAAGATGTCATCGTCTAACGACTTCATCAGCCTGGCCGAAGTCAAGGAGTTCCTTGAGAGCACCTTGCAGCTTCAGCTTCCTCTAGAGCGGCTGAGAGAAGACCGCGCCGGCTTCTTGAGAGACGTCATCAGCAGGTGCCATGAGAGGATCCCCTTCCAGAGCGTGACGGGGATAGCAACTCTCAAACCGGAGAGGCGGGCGCTGACCTTCCCCGAAATCAAGACCGACGTGATGACCCGGCAAGGTGGCCTTTGCTGCGAGTTGAACTACTTTCTGAAGGTGCTCCTGGGGACGATGGGGTTCGAGGTCTACCACATCGGGTGCAGCGTTTTCGGAAATCTCAACAGTCATCTGTCCACGGTCGTAAAGAATCTGAGCCGACCGGGCGATCTGCATCTGGTGGATATTGGAACCGCGAACCCCATTTTCGAGCCGATTCCGTTGGACTTTGACAGCGAGTCGCCGTTGTACAAAACGAGCTACCTGCACCACAAGTTCTTGAAAAACTCCGAGGGCACCTACCGGTGGATGCACAGAGTCTACCGGGGTCATTACGACGAACCGCTGCTGGACGCCGTTGACAAGTGGTACACGTTTATGGTGTTCGACTTGGAGTCACGGGATATCGAATTCTTTGCCCCTATTATGGAGTGCATCCACACGGTGGAGAGCGGACCCAATGCCCTGACGCCTTTTTTGGTCAGCTTGAGGGCGATCGACTTCCGGAACAGGAGGCTGTTTGCCATCAAGGATACCACCATCCTAGAGGAAGACGAAAGCGGTAAGGTGAACAAGAAGCGTATATCATCCCTCCAAGAGCTGATAGAGGCGTACAAGGTCCACTTTCCGCAGTTTCCTGCAGAGATTGTACACCGGGCCACGCAGACTGTCAAACTTACCTTTTAAAAGTAGGTCTGGAAACAAAGATATTGACATGTTTATCGTAATTTTCGAAAGTTGAATGATCGTCCGCTTTTATGTTTATGGCAGTGGCAAGCTCAGGGGTAGAGGCAGGGACCGGGCGGTTGCAGGGGCAGTAGCAATGGCAGAGGTATAGGGGCAGGGGCAGAGGCAGGGGCGGTCGCAGGGCAGGGGCACTGACAGGGACAGGGATGGGGGCAGTAGCAGTAGCAGAGTTAGTAAGGGCAAGTATCAGTATTCCGCTGTAGGGACAGGGGCAAGTGTTAAGGCGATGTATTAGTTACTTATTTTATGATTGTATTATCTGTTTGTTGGGGTGTTTGTGCGTTTGTATTGACTGTCAATTGTGGACGTCGGACAAAATAATTGGGAGGCAAACAATGGGTCCACGATTGACACAACGTCCACGATCTCAACTCGTGTACACATCCTATGGCGATTATCCTAAAACGTTAGAGTACAAACAAAAAAGGTAAGACGGTCGGGCAATGCCCCGTCCACGATTGCCGGTCCATACATGACTGTGTGTGTGTAATTGTGCTCTTGTATCGTATTGCGGCGTGTTTTGTCTACCAAAGTACCAATGTTTATAATGCTTTAATTGGCCAAAAATGGGTCCACAGAACCGATGATTCACTCTCTATCTTCAACCATACTTTTTGTTTGGTTTTTTTTACTCAAGAAAAAAAAGGGGGGGCCCGGACCCCTTGGACCCCCCCCCCCCCCCCCCCCCCCCCCCCTGTATCCGCCCATGCACATTAATTTGTTTATAATGTATAAATACAATTCAAATGAGTGGTATTTCTAATTGCAAACACTGAACAAAGCAGAGTCAAGAAGGTCCTTTACAGGGTGGCCCCCAAAACGGACAAGCACACTTCTACTATACCCCTAGGTCAAAACTATACCTATACCAATAGATAGAACATATTTCTATAGGAAAAATGATAGCAAGATGTCTCTGTTTCGGCCAGTAGTTTTAGCTCCAGACCCTATTTTGTGAAGCCTGGGTACTTTCGCACCGAGAAATATCTAAACCGCCACCGCGAATTTAACGTGACGTGGTTTAATTATTAATTGTTTAATTATCAAAATGACATCTGACTTCGCTTCACAAGATAGGGTCTGAAGCTAAAAATTACTGGCCCATATCGAGATATCTTCTAGAAAGATTCGCCATCCATTGGTATAGTTTTGGCCTCAGGGTAGTGGAAGTATGCTTGTCCGTTGAGGTCAGCCAAACTTTTTCCGACGGCTCTCATTGGTTTTGTACACGAATCTCAATCGAGGACGTCCTCGATTCTAACCCTAACCCCAATTCACATTCGTGTCGCGAGGCATGTGTCCCCCATAGTCCATAACAAACGCATGTATACATGCCATACGGAAGCCCGTATACTTCAATCATACATAAAGATTGTTGCAAAAAACAGACCTAGCTTTCGTTTCAGTGTTTAACTTTTGGCTCTAGCCTATTAGGGGTAGGTGCAGGTAATATGGAACCATTAAGCTCATTTGCATAATTTGCATAAAGATAGATAAAATCATTCTAAAGAAACATTGGTTATTGGAATCAGTAACAACTACCCTTCCTTTTGATGATATAATTTAAACCATGTTGTATCCATTTATGACAGTTACATTCAAATTATGACGTCATCACCAAAAGTCCCATATTACCTGCAGTGCAGGTAATATGGGACGTATGGTATATGATAATATAATTTTCAAATGCAATTTCATTCCGCTCTATCACACCTATGGCGTCCCATATTACCTGCACCTTGTTGCTACTGGAGCTCCCATTCAACGCATAATAAATCCTAAAACAATTATACACAGGACCCCACACCTTCAATACAATCAAAACACTTCATAAGTATCCTAAATATGTCAAGAATTCAGCTCACCCTCTGGTCAGTTTTTAATATCAGTACATTCCATGAAATATCTATTTTTAGATCAGAGAAAAAAAATACTGCCAACTTAACATACCTTGTCAAATTTTGAATATTTCTTCACCGAGATCTCCGTTCCCGAACAAATTAGCCATGTTGGCAGCGATGGCAATGAGTTATCGCAACTATTGAGAGCGCTATTTCTTGTCTCTGAAGCTTTATAGTTAAATAGGCGCCAAATGTAATTCATGCGTCCCATATTACCTACAGTCCCATATTACCTACACGTACCTGTTGTGTGACCTTATGCTAATATTTTCAGCTCAGAAAAAACCACCTAAACCGTTAATTTAAAAACTAAAAGTTGAACGGAAAGAACGGTGCAAAAAATTCAAATTAAAATTATAATGTTTAACTTAATGACAAGCGCCTCGCCTGCAGCCAGAGAAATTTCGCTCATGCCCTGGGGGTTTCCGTTGCGATCCATGTTGCTGCTGACTTCAATGACCCCAGTGTCATCCTCGGCTTTCAACTCTAACTTCATTAGGGCTGCGGTGTAATCCTCAGTAGACTCGGAGGTACCAGCGTTGATGATGACTAGGAAGGAATCAATGCCTGGGGTATCAGGCATACGAAGGAAAGAGAAGATCTTGTCGTTCACGATGACGTACTTGAGGTGGTTGGTTTGGAAGGGAGGCTCGTCTTTCCGAAGTGCTGCTAACTTCTTGTAGAGTGCCAAGGCGGAGGTGTTGTCTGCATTTTGGTCAGCAACGTTGACTCCTGAGAGGTAGTTCTGGTTGACAGGAAGCCATGTTTTCCCGGAGGTGCTGCTGAAGCCGGCATGACGTGACCTGTCCCACTGCATCGGGGAACGCTCAGGGTCTCGTGTGTACTCTTTCCAGTGGTTCGGATTGTTTTTGGCAAATGGATCCCGACTTTCGTTATATGAGACCCAGATGTCCCCCATAGCTATCTCGTCGCCGTAATATGTCTTGGGAGTTCCAGGGAGAAGCAGCTGAATAATGGTTAATGCCCGAGTGTAGTTGGCCCCTATACGATGAGGGATGCGAAAATTGTCGTGGTTACAGATGATCCAGTTTGGCCATTTATCAGACGGTAGGTCTTTCATCCAATCGTTGACCAGTTGGTATATTTTTGTCCCAGAGAGGTTCCACCTCTTAAGTTGAGTCAATGCATAGTTGAAGGGAAAGTCTGCTTCAGGACGTTCTGGGGTTCCGTAGTACGGGAGGAGTGCTTTGTGGGTATCGTAAGTCTCCGTTGCCATGAAACGGTAGTTTGGTACCTTGCTGTACTTACCCAACACTGATCGCCACGCGTACAGTAATTCATGTATCTCCGGGAGATCGGACGTCTTGTTGTGGATAAGGCTGTGATACTGGGGTTGCTCGTCAGGTATTGGCGTGTAGTCTGGATTGATTGGTTCGTCCTCCAAGTCTTCGCTTTCGTAAATGTGTCTGACTGCATCAATACGAATACCGTCTACGCCTTTTTCGAGCCAGAATTGTAGGACATCTATTATCTCCAACTGAACTGCGGGATCACGGTGATTCAGATCTGGCTGCTTTTTAAGGAATTGGTGCAGGTAGAACTGCTGTCTCTCTGGTACCCACTCCCATACCGTACCGCCCAGCAGACCCACCCAGTTATTTGGAATGCATTCCTCAGGAGGATCAGAACAATTCTTCTTCGGGTCTACCCAAACATAGTAATCTTTGTATCGGTTGGTGCTGTCTTTGTTTTTCTTGCTCTCTATAAACCACTGGTGCTCATCGCTGGTGTGGTTGGGGACAAAATCCATCACGAGTTTAAGGCCAAGCCGCTGTGCCTTACTGATCAGCTCATCAAAGTCAGCCATGCTACCGAATGTGGGATCGATATCTTTGAAATCGGCCACATCGTAGCCAAAGTCGACCATGGGCGACTTGTAGACGGGATTTAACCATAAGGTACCTACCCCAATGTCGTTGAAGTACTCCAGGCGGGACGTGATACCAACGAGGTCCCCTACACCATCACCGTCCGAGTCCATGAAGGAACGCGGGTAGATCTGGTACACGATCGTACCCTTCCACCATTCATCCCATCTAAATCCAACAGCTGTGTTTGGTAGAAGCACGAACAGGAGAAACACGCGCATGGCCGCCATCATGACTTTTCGTTTAAAATAACTGTCGAAGCTTGTGGTATATACGTGTATTTTATGTTTCAATACCGCCGTATAGGGGTATTCGCTTACCGTTATTTATCATGATCAGCCACGTTATTAAGCACATGCGCATAAGCTGGGCACAGCAGGCCCTAGGTCGCTCTAGACGCTAGGTGTCTTGATTTGTAGGCAATCGTCTGGCAAATTCATTGAGCAGTTTTGGAAGTATCAACAACAGGTTGACTGCCAATATTCTTTACGCCCGCACAATTCACTTCTACGAAACCCGAGAAGTGTATTGAAGACGATCACGTTCTCCCATTTGATATATTTTCATCGTGTTCTATGATGTGAAGGATCAGTTGCACTCGCGTGCGTTGTGCTGAAACAATAACCTGGCTACCCAAAATAAACATCCGTTGTTCACATTGCAAGACACAAAGGGTTTAGTTGCCAGTGGCCCGTGTCGTATAGGGTTATCAACTGCATTGCAACAAATATATGTATATATACACGTACACACATGTATATACCAGCAGAGGGTACTATACTGCACTGGCTGTTATTTTCGGCCAAACTTCAACATGGAAGCTATGCGCACTGTTCTTCTCATCGTGTTAATATCGAACTTGGCAGAAGGATTTACATGGGATGAATGGTGGAAGGGTACTATCGTGTACCAAATCTACCCGCGTTCCTTCATGGACTCGGACGGAGATGGCGTGGGGGATCTAGATGGTATCACGTCCCGCCTGGAGTACTTCAACGACATCGGGGTAGGCACCGTATGGCTGAGCCCGGTGTACAAGTCGCCCATGGCCGACTTGGGCTACGATGTGGCCGATTTCAAAGCTATCGATCCCATATTCGGTACCATGGCTGACTTTGATGAGCTGATCAGTAAGGCACACCGGCTTGGCCTTAAACTCGTAATGGATTTTGTCCCCAACCACACCAGCGATCAGCACCAGTGGTTTATAGAGAGCAAGAAAAACAAAGACAGCACCAACCGATACAAAGATTACTATGTTTGGGTAGACCCGAAGAAGAATTGTTCTGATCCTCCTGAGGAATGCATTCCAAATAACTGGGTGGGTCTGCTGGGCGGTACGGTATGGGAGTGGGTACCAGAAAGACAGCAGTTCTATCTGCATCAGTTTCTTAACATTCAGCCAGATCTCAACTATCGTAACCCCGCCGTGCATTTGGAGATGATCAACGTCCTGCGATTCTGGCTGGAGAAAGGCGTAGATGGCTTCCGTGTAGACGCAATCAGACACATGTATGAAAGCGAAGGCCTGGAGGATGAACCAACCAACCCCGATTATTCGTCTATACAGAGTAAACAGGCCGGTTATGACAGTCTTGTTCACACCAAGACGTTTGATATGCCGGAAGTGCACGACCTTATCTACGAATGGCGAAGCGTCTTAAATGAATACAGCATGGAACCAAAATACCGGTTCCTGACACTGGAAACTAATGACACTCACAAGACACTTCTCCCGTACTACGGAACTCCGAGTCGTCCTGAGTCAGATTTTCCTTTCAATTTTGGACTTACTGCACTCAACATAAAGAAACTCAGCGGGACCACAGTCCATCAGCTGGTCAATGCATGGATGGTGGACCTACCGCATGATGGATGGCCGAACTGGGTGATTGGTAATCATGACTGTTCTCGTATCGCTGATCGAGTGGGAATCAAATACGCACGAGCTTTAAACGTCTTGAATCTGCTTCTTCCAGGAACCCCTAAAACCTACTACGGAGAAGAGATATGTATGATGAATACTTGGGTCCCACTCAACAAATCCCAGGATCCTTATGCAGGCTTAGAAGCTAGCCACTGGAAGGACGGACGAGATCAAGAACGTTCTCCAATGCAATGGGACAGATCGTCGCATGCCGGCTTCAGTACCACTCCCGGGGATACATGGCTTCCGACCAACCAGAACTACCTCTCAGGAGTCAACATTGCTGACCAAAATGCAGACAACACATCTGCGTTGGCACTCTACAAGAAGCTAGAAGCACTCCGGAAAGACGAGCCTGCCTTCCAAACCAACCACCTCAAGTACGTCATCGTGAACGACAAGATCTTCTCTTTCCTTCGTATGCCTGATACACCAGGCCTTGATTCCTTCCTAGTCATCATCAACGCTGGTACCTCTGAGTCTACTGATGACTACTCTGCAGCTTTGATGGAAAGTCACCAGTTGAAGATTGAAGGAAACATCGGGATCATCACGATCAGCAGTAACATGGATCAAGAGAGAGTGTCTCGAGATATGAGCAAGGTCTCTGTCGCAATAGGCGAAGCACTTGTTATCAAAGTCTCTTTATAGGGTATACAATCCGTCCCTAGCTGTGAAGAGCGAGGCTCTATCGACCCATCAGGTTAAAACCATAAGGCCCGTTCTTACAGCCAGGCAGAAAAAGACAGAATGATTCTTTCAATGGACATTAATAATTATTTGATGCAATGCCAAATGCAGCACTTTCTTGAGGACAAATTCTGTTCGCTTGGTTGCTCAACTACGAAATCATTTGCAGTTTTATTTATGTCGCCTTACTCGTTTCTATTTTGAGTGGTAATTTATAAGAAATTATATAAAATTGTAGATCAAACTTATTTTGCGGTTGACAGTAAAACGGTGAAAATTTTATCTGATACATAGAGTAAATCGAAGTACTGTTGGGGTTTTAGCGCCAGGATTATGATGACATTGACTTAGCCCAGCCGAGGGATTGTTTTTCACGAACCTCGATCCGAGATTGAATTAGGCCGGCATCTGATGGTAGTACACCCTATTTCCGGCTTCGGGGCGTGTTTATCCGTCATTCGTTTCGAATTCCGGAAAAAAACCACGTTGCGTGTATAATGTACATGTACGTCAAATGACGCGAACTCACGGCACGGCCCAGCTCTCGCAATACATGTACCTATAAAAGCTGGTTCGTACTTCACGCGAAAACAAATGCGATGCAGATTTGCCGTCAGGAAACATTCGCTGCGAAAATTCGCCAAGTTAAAATGTGTTCAACTTTTACGAAATCGCAAGCCCCAAATTTACATTGGCCTTCGCTTTCGTGCCGAGTATGAAACTACGAAGCGGGTGATTTTGTTTTATCTCTCAATTCAGCTAACTCGTACGAACGACTTATATGCCGTACGTACGACTTATGTCTCGTACATACGACTCAAATGTAACTCGCACGTACGACTTATTTGTCGCACGTATGGCCTATGTCGTACGTGCGACTTATATGTCGTACGCACGACGTATATCTCGTACGTGTGACTGAATTACATGTAACTCGTACGTACGACTTATATCTCGTTATGAATTGTAACTCTTGTGTGTATACGACTTATGAAGTCTAAGTCAGGTCATCTTATTTTAATCACTTTCTAATATAAGCGGTCTGCAGTATCTATATCCAAAGATGGCGGACAAACTTAATTGTGCACCTGTTACTGAATGAGGAGCCGTTATGTATAAGTCTTACGTACTACTTATGTCTTATACGACTTAAGTCGTACTTACGACATAATACTGAGAGATAATTTTCACCATGTCACTATTCAGGGGCCAATTTCATAGAGCTGCCTAAGCACAAATGTTTGCTTGAAGTACAAAAGCCCTTGCTTAATAAATCAGATAAGGAGCCAAAATTCCATGTGATTGTTATGCTAAGCTAACAACAGCTGAATGCCTACCACAAATAATATACATCACATGAAGTTGTGGCTGGTAAGCTGGTTTTACTAAGCAAGAATGTTTTTGCTTAAGCAATATTTTTCCTTAAGCTGCTCTATGAAATTGGCCTCTGCTTCGTATGAACCGACTTTAATACAATCGAAACAAAATGGTTGCACTCTCCTTGGGAATGAAACTCGCTGCTGTCGTTCCCATGGTTCGTATTAGATTGCAGGCGTTCAAATTAATGTATTATACCCGACATTTTCATATTAACACATCCTAAGTTGAAGTTATGTCATTCGGTTCAAGTGATCATCCAATTTAGCAGTAGGTTTGGTTAAGGGTAATTGTTTGCACGAGATTCTTATTCTTTTGTATTCGTTTACTCGTATTCTGTTTAAAAGGCAAGATTCGAGGCATTAACGTTCCGACTTTCGACTGCTATCTGCTATTATATCCTTTTAATCTATAGAAATGAACATGTAAACTAGTGTTACGGGAAAATCGAATTAAACGTAAAGATCGACGTGTATTCATGAACTGTTGCTCTTTTGTGTTCTGTTTCAAATTGTTGACCTTTTACTCTTCTATTTTTTAAAGTGAACAAAGAAATTGGCAAGGTGGGACTCGAGCCTGCGAGATTCTTTGTTCACTTTGAAATGTATGCAAATTAAAAATTGCTATCCGTGTTTTCTTACATCTCTTACATTTTGATTTAATTAGCGTGAACAATATTAAAGGAGCACTATGTCCTGAAATCCCCGAAAATGTCATGTTTTGGTTTGTTTACTTATCCTATTTCAAGCAAAATTATAGTTGAAAGGGAAACCAACCTAATGTGTTATCATTTCCAAGAAAATACGAACAAACCAGGTTGTTTACGTTTGACGCGGCGAACATTTTAGGGTATTCGTACACACGCATTTCCAATTATCGAGCCATCAGGAAATTATGGGCTGTATCTCGTATCAGCGCAGTGACTACATCAGACTGGTGCCGCAAACCTTGCATTAAATACACGACTGATATCATACTGATAATTAAGGTTACATGCCACTGATACGTGTGTTGATATCAGCATCGCCGCAGCTACATACGTTGTCATGGTATCGCGACTGGCACCCAAACAGCTCGAGTTTGGGGGGTCAGAAAAACGACCCTAGAAACTCGTTCTACACAAGAATAACACAAACGCCCAGTTTGTTTAAAGGATGACTGTGCGGATGTTTATATCCTACTTTTTAATGCTCTTTCCGATAAACATTATTGCGTTCAAAACGCAATTTGTAGAGCAATTGGTCGAATCCAGGACATAGTGCCCCTTTAAAGAAATACGACCATAAAGAAAGAAATTAATGATCAACAATGCATTTGTTTTTATTAAGCGGAGAATGTATAAACACCTAATTAAGTGGTATTAGTGACAGTACACACGCACAACACATAAAGGCAAACGGCGCCGAACTTGACTTACATTGCAGAATTGATGTATAAACACAGCCGTCATCTATTCACGTGACACGTACTAGAACTACTCATTCAATTCTATTAATGAAACTTTGTAAAATTTACATTGTATAAACCTTGCAATCGTATCCCTGGTGACAATACAGAGGCTATGGTGCAGAACTCGATTTACATTTCGGAATTGATATTCATTATTATATAAATACAGGCGTCTATCCACGTGTCACATACGTATTATTGAGAGCAAAATAAAAAAACCGAAAATGGGGCATTTGGGAGACATCTCCATAGAGACGTGCACAAAATTTTTCATTCTTTATTGTAACCTAACCCGTTTTTACCTAGAGCTTTTTCCACTAAATTTCATATTTATGCATTTTGGACCCTACTCTATCAATCTAGACTGTAAAAAAACCAAAAATATCGTTTTTTTAAGGTAGCTGGGGAATTAGGGAGACACTAAAATGTCTCCCTAAGTCCAATGTCTCCCAAATACCTAAAAACTTACGCTAAAATGTCTCCCGAAGGTGCTCATTGTAAATATAATACAAGGCATTTATATGGCGCTCTACAAAGATCACAGCGCCTAAAAATCAACATGCAACACACACATACACAAAAATATTATATATTTATCAACAAATGGGAAATAAGTGTGTTTTGAGTAGGCGCTTGAAGATCGCAATGGACACCGCTTCCCTGATAATAACCGGCAGTTGATTCCACAGATTCGGAGCAGCAACAAAGAATGAGCTATCCCCGGCTTTCTTGTTGGAGCGAGGAACAACCAGTCGGGTGACATCAGAAGAAGAGCGGAGTCTCATGCGATCTCAAGGTCTCTATTTGTTATAAAAAGCGAGATTATCAGTAATGTAGCTTGGGAATTGACCATTGCTAAATTTATATACATACAAAAGGATTTTGAACACGATTCTTTCTTTGACAGGGAGCTAGTGAAGCGAGCGCAGTAAGTGACCAGATGAATTTTCTCTGCCGCATGAAATCACAAGACGCGCAGCTTTATTTTGAAGACGCTGTACACGTCTTATGTCGACTTCCCTGGCACCGTGTAGCAATGAGTTGGCATAGTCAATACGAGAAAGAACCAAAGATCTAACAGCATTTTGGCAATGAGTGAGAAACCGGCGATAATGCAGAATCAAGTGTAACCCCTAGATTCTTAGCAGTGTTGGAGGGCTTAATACATGTGTCTCCAAGTGTTAACGCAATATGTGGTAATTTGTTGATGACTGTCGGTGAAGCAAAAACAAAGAATTCAGTTTTGTCTTGATTTAGCTGAAACATTTTATGGACCATCCAAGTATTGATCTTAGAAATATAAGTGGAAAGATTAGTGAGCGTACGAATAGAATCATCAGCCACTTTGGGGTCAAATTTTGCATAGAGCTGGGTATCTTTCATTTCATTTCATTTATTATTTCTCAGGTGAACAAGAACATGACAAAATACAATGCATAAGTAACAAAATACAATACATAGAGTACAGGACGAGACTGATAACATCCCTGAAGGATTGCCAAAAAGCGAACCTAATCACTATCTGGTGGCTCTCCCATAATGCTATCAGTTATCGACAGTTACAGTTAAACTTACAGTGATCTTTTGTACAAGTTGTTGGTTATTTTTCTTTACTTCTATGATAATATCCTTAGATTCCTTACAATAATTACGTGACTGGTATTTACAAAATACCACTTGGGGAAAATAACGAGGACGAAGTTAATTATGCCCGAAGTCGAATTATCCCAGGTTTTGGAAAAAAAGTGCCCAAGCTATGAAGAATGTTAGCAGAAACTTCTTGCGGAAGAGTGTCCCAGATACGAGGGAATTTAACAAACAGAGACTGGCGGGAAAACAATGGTACGTGCTGATTGGTGGGAAAATTTAACTAAGATTGTGGTACAAACATTTTGCAGCAAACACAGTGATCATTTGTACAAGTTGTTGATTATTTTTCTTAAAAACAATGATAAAGTCCTTAGAGTACAGAATACAATTACATGACTGGTATTTACAAAATACCACTTAGAAAACATATGAGGACAGAGTTAATTATGCCCGAAGTCAAATTTTCTCAGGTTTTGAATAAAAGTGCCCAAGCTATAAAGAATGCTATTAGAAACTTCTTGCGGGAGAGTGTCCCAGATGCGAGGAAATTTAACAAACAGAGACTGGTGGAAAGCATTTGTACGTGCTGATTAGTGAGAAAATTTAACTAAGTCTGTGTGACGTGTATACCCTCAGTCAAACGGCCAGCCTCCAAAGGGTGGACAAAAACTATGTGTTTGTTTATATTTTTTTTTTTTTTCAGTCAATGGAGCTGTCCTTTTTTTTCATCTATCCCTAGACCCTGCTGAATGGACTGGGAAAAAAATTCTAACCCAGGAGGTCATTCAGGGGGTGAAAAAAAAAAAACCATCCCTTCAAAATAATGGTTTTGGCCAAAAGCCATAGAGTTGTGCAAACAAATCGAAATCTGATCCCTTTGTGTATAGCCGCTGTCAAAAAAAGTCTCTGACATCTCTTTGAGCGGCCTTGGGGTAGATAACAAACACAGCTGTGACCCAGACATCCCCTGGGGGGTAGTTAGAGCTGTTGGTCGTTTTTATTTGTACAGTGTGTATCCTATTGCTGTTTCATGTATGTATTGCGCAATACTGATTTCAATGTTTACATGCTTGCAATGGATGTCCTTAAAAAAATACATAAAATAGCCAGAATGTTTAAATCTTTGATATGTGTGTCCAGGGTCCTTATATCCATCTGTTCAAACCATTAGAACAAGATTTGGGCCCCCCCAACACAGTTATTTACCCTCCAACATAAAATGCCTACCGATGGATCCCCGTAGTGCCTCCCTGAAAAAAATTTTAGGTGGTGCCTCCGAGGGTTAACACTTAGATAATTAAAAACAGGGGTGTCAAAATTGTGGTACAAACATTTTGCAACAAACACAGTGGAAAGAAAGTTAAACCTAGTCATGATGTAAGGAAGTCCCAGTCTGGTGCAACGGTCGGAGTACTCAATGCTGACTCTGTCTCTAACAAAGTTGTATCTTCGTGGAAGACCCAGACAGCCCCGAGTAAATCTACGCTGAACTCTCTCCAAGGAGTTTTGTTCGGTGAGAGAACCTGGGCACCAGACTGGGACAGCATACTCCATGATTGGCCGGACTAAGGCACGATACAATTTGACAAGCAGAGTAGGTTCTCTACATTTTACCAATCTTCTTATGAATCCATTCATTCTATTTACCTTAGACACTACTTTACTTATGTGAAGCTTCCATGTAAGATCATGTGAAATTACAACACCAAGGTATTTATATTGCTCAACTGATTCTAGGGTTTGCATACCGATATACTGTAGGTTGGTTTAGGTGGATTTGAGCGGGTGATTGACATTACTTTGCATTTATTCGTGTTAAGTTTCATTTTGTTCAGTGCACACCATGTGTCAATTTGGATTAGGTCATTCTGTAGAGTTATTTCGTCATCAGTGCTGTGAATAATTCTATAGATAACAGTGTCATCTGCATACTGTCGCATTTGAGAGTTGACACAGAAAGGTAAATCAAATGCAAATATGTTAAAAAGGAGTGGGCCCAGTACAAAGCCTTGTGGCACACCTGACCAAACTGGGACCCAATCAGAATGGCATGTTCCCTGAAATTGTACACGTTGTTTTCGGTCACTCAGGTATGATTGAAACCATTGACGAGCCACACCGCACACACCGTATTTATGCAGTTTATCGAGAAGGACCTTATGACTGACACGGTCAAATGCCTTTGACCAGTCTAAGAAAACCGCATCAATACGGGGTGGGTGGGGCTGGTCAATGGCTTGAGCCCAGTCATGATACAATGTAGTCAGCTGAGTTGCAGTGGAACGTTGTTGTAGAAAGCCATGTTGGCAGTCAGAGATTATACCACCCCTGTACATGTGGTAAGTAAGTCGATTAGAAACAATTTTCTCAAGACATTTTCCTACAATAGAACAAAGAGAAATTGGCCTATAATTGCTTGGATTATGGGGGTCACCAGACTTATGTATGGGGACAATATTGGCTAGTTTCCATTCGCTCGGAATTTTCCCAGTTGAGAGTGACAAGTTGAAAATCTTACAAAGGGGATGAGACAAGGCATCGGCGGCAATCTTGAGTAGTGTCGGAGAGATATCGTCTGGACCTTGAGATTTATGAGTTTCAAGAGCTTTAAGAATTTTGTAAACTTCAGTGGGATTTGTCTCAATGGAAACTAATCGAGATTTGCAATTGTCATGGCAATCCTGGATTGGTTCAAGTTGGGGTTCTTTAGTGAAATTCTTCTGAAAGTTCAGACAGAATTCCTTGGCAATAGCAGTATAATCATTGATAATTTGGTCACCAATACGAAAGCTGGTTACTGACGATGTTTTGCGGCTTGAACTGACCAGAGACCAGAACCGTTTTGGATTTGAAGAACAATTTTGGGCCAGATCTTGAATGTACTTACTGTATGATTTTCGGATGTGGTAATTCAACTGATTGCGCAGTGCTTTGTACTTAGTCCACAAAGCCACATTGCCCTTGTTTCGAGTAGCAGTCTTGTAGGCACGGTTTTTCTCTTTGGAAAGGGAAACAATTTCATGAGAGATCCATGGTTGTCTCCGGTTGCCCCTTTGTTTGGCAATGGGAACTAAATCAGAGACTGCAGCAAATAAGAGATCCTTAAAGTTTGACTAGGAAGTGTCTATGTCTAGTTCCGGAGATAGGTAAGTGTCCCATGGAATTTTGCAAAGGGTGGATACTAGCTCGGCTTGATCCGCTTTGTGGTATTGAACAAATGTGCGTTTTAATGGTCTGGGCTTTACCTTGGTAGAAATACCAAATGAGATGCCATTATGATCACTACTCGCCAGAGCCGGGCCAATTGATATGTTATTAATCAGGTTCGGAGAGTTGCTGAAAATGAGGTCTAATGTGGTGCCATTGGAAGTGCTGTTTGGATGCAAACGGGTAACGTCAGCATAAACATGAACATTTAGATTGTGTTCTCTGATGATATATGAGATCACCAACTGGATGAGTGCGTTTGTTTATGGTGTAAATGGAAGACACATACCTGGCGACACGAAGGTGAATTGGGGTTAGGGTTAGAATCGAGGACGACCTCGATTGAGATTCGTGTACAAAACCAATGAGAGCCGTCGGAAAAAGCTAAGTACAAACAAAGGAAATTTTCGAGAGGAACAAAGGAAACTCCTCAATTTACACCATAAACAAACCTGTGTGTACATGGTGAAACACTGTGGGACTATTACTGAGCCTTTGGGTACCGAAATTCTTAAAACATGCTCAGAGGATTGAACAGTCTTGATGGATACTATAGTACGGCGTCCATTGAGATAAGACATGAACCAGGACTTAGTGGCACCTGTAATACCAAAAAAGTCTCAAGTCTGTCAAGAAGTATTCCATGATCAATAGTATCAAATGCTGCTGACATGTCAAGTAAAACCAAGAGAACAACTTTGTTTTTATCTAGGGATTGCAAGATGTAATTTTTCACCAAGGCAGTCTTATTACTGTTGTGAGATTTATATGCTGACTGGAACTTTTCACCGAGATTGTTGTTTTTAACATGATTTGTAACTTGACATGACGCAGCCTTTTCAATTACTTTTCCAATGAATTTGATATTTGAAACAGGTCGATAACTCTTAAAGGCATTGGGATCGAGGGTGCGTTTCTTAAGAACAGGGTGACAGGTAACGTACGTGTCTAGTGAACACGACTTGTTAGACAGTTGCCTAATGAGTTTTTCAACGTCAGATTTGGTGAGAATCTTGAAATTAGGCAAATTTATGCTAGGATCTAATTGAAACTGACATGGTATAGTATCTGAGCGGACAGAAGCTTCAGATGTAACCTTAGATCGGATTTGCTCAACTTTGTCAACGAAAAAGGACATAAAACTATCAGCATGCAAGTTCAGATTCAGAGTCACAAACTGGTAATGTTCTTAAACCGCAGTTTAGAAGGCCCCGTATAGTCGTGTACATGTCCTTAAAGCTAGCACTGGTGAATTTGTCGGAGTAGTATGTTTTTTGGCATCAGCAATCAGCTTCTAAACATTTCAATATTTTACATAGAGAAGGATTATTCCGAGAGCGAGCCCGGCGGGGGTGGGGCAGACCATCCACCACTATTTTACTTCGTATTTCATGCTACACCACTTGACGCTTCCGGATGTCTTCCAACTGGACCATCTTATGCTGTTAACCTGTGTTACATAGAAAGCGTTGTACTTACCATTAAGATTGGCCTGCATGGAAATTGCTTTCAAAAACATTCATTTGAAAGCATTCTTTCTGTAACAGTGGCACATGCTCGATGTTGAGTGCTAGTGCTAGTGATATGTTTGAATCGACATTATGGTAAAACCAACGGCATTTAAAAGCTAATTTAGTTATCTGTGAAGCTCATACAAACATCAATAGCAAATGCTGAATATTCAATTAACGCGTTCCAATTGCACAATTTGTTGTGACACCCTGTACACAGAGATACAACTTCATGGTGTTGTTTAGTATCCGTCTTATTATTTCAGATACTTTGGATGCTTTAAATGAAAACAAATCTATGGAAATGTTCTACTCTGTAGACGATGTGCCCTCTGTTTACATCTAGGCAACAAGAGGCCCTAGGCAACATAATGTCGGCAAAAACGCTGCTATAATAAACTAAGTGTTGGCATCTAGTAGTAGTTGCATTATCAAAATATGAATTTTATACTGAATACAAAAACAACGCATTTTCTTTTGATGAGAAATAATCCCGCCCCTGGGTCCAGTGAATTAAAATTATGCAGTCATGAAATCACACACCCAGTCCTTAGATCACGACATCTTTGTTCCCGTTAACAACTGAAACAAATCTCGAAAATGAGAATTACCGTTGAAATCGTGTGACATGAACGGCGGCCCCATTCCTATCGGAATGTCAGGAAGATAAACAAGGACATTGTTCTAAGGTAGGATTTACAGTTAATATGTTAAAAATGCTCTACGTGAATAGCAGTGTATTAATTAGGCTATAGTAAAAGCCTGCTGTGGCAATACGCGATTTGTTCCAGTATTTACCTAGCAACACGTATACATCTACCGTCCGCTCTACAACGACACTGTCTTTTCCGAAACATACATTTATTTGGTCTTTTATCTGTCATGCTTTGTTTCCCCCAACTGCAACTCGACCATCCTTCGTTATACTGTACAAACCCCCTTCTTAAAATAATGGTCATCCTTTATATTTCGCTAATTTGGTCCCGCCTAAAACCTAAATTTTAAATAAATATTTCCGTTGTCGCCATATTACTGCGTACGTGTTTTTCGCCTAGCCGTGCACGTTTGTTTATGGTGTAAATCGAGGAGTTTCCTTTGTTCCTCTCGAAAATCTCCTTTGTCTGTTTCCTTTGTACGTTAATTTCCGACGGCTCTCATTGGTTTTGTACACGAATCTCAATCGAGGTCGTCCCCGATTCTAACCCTAACCCCAATTCACCTTCGTGTCCCCAGGTATGTGTCCTCCATTTACACCATAAACAGACGCAACATGACCGAGATAATTGGCGTCACCATCCCGTTGCTAAGGAGGGCGGGGC
Organism: Crossaster papposus; assembly: GCA_037893245.1. Lineage (NCBI taxonomy): Eukaryota > Metazoa > Echinodermata > Asteroidea > Velatida > Solasteridae > Crossaster > Crossaster papposus. Next base: position 361,946 of record JBAIAA010000876.1, read on the forward strand.
TTAAGGTCAAATCCGGATCGGTCTATTGTCAGAATCATTTATCATTTAAACCATCGTACACAAACAAAACATAACATACTCAATAATGCTGATATTGTGCGAGCTACAGCGGCCGGCGTAGAACCCGCACACTTGAATTACTACTAATACTTGCACAACAACTATACTTGGACATTACTGCTTCAACTTGGACAAAACACCTCATTGCCAATACCTTTATACCTATACATCAATATATTTGTCAACGTTACAAGTGAATTCGACATATTTTTAATAGCAATCGACAAATAGGGAAAAACCACAAAAACATATTTTTTATTTTTTCTATTTTTTGTATTAGTGATACATTAGATTCATTCTAATTCGCCCTGGTACGAATACATGTACACTGTACATCAACATTAGGTATGGAACCGGATTAGCGAAATTGTATGTATAGGAAAATACTCATTGTAATCATTGACAATCTATAAGCATTGGCCACGGTTCTGGTCAACTCCGACTACCCCATACATATTTCGGTAACAAATATTTTGGCTCCATTCGAGATTACACAAATTTAAGAATACATTTCTAAATTCCGCGGGTTTAATTTTCAAGCAGATCAGTTTAGGAGAAAACAAAACACCACTGCCTCAAACAAAGAAACGGCCCAAAATAGACCACAGGGCATGGCTGCAAAATGTGCTCAGAAATTGATTTTCTTGGCACACCTCTTGAATCTAAGTGGAATCACTGCAGTTTGTTAGCTTGGATTATGTGGATCACGAAAAAACAAAATCCCCAATCGCAAGTTTACCAGTCAATTAAATATTTGTATTTTTAATCACCTGTTTATAGAGGGCGCCCTCTATTGACCAGGATTGGAAAGCTGTGTACATTTTCAGGGACTCTATACAGAGACAGAATTCGATTAAGGAGGAATTAGGGTGTGGTATAATAAATCTTAGTCTTGGTGCAAGACGTCCCTGCTATCACTCCACCAACCGCTATCACCCATGAAACGCTATCACAGGAACGTCTTGGGAATCTTGTGGTGAAAAAGGGCGTGGTCTTACTGAACAAGAAATGCATAATTCAACAAACGGCAATAAAATATTAGCGCACGCTCACTAACAGCAATAAGTGCATTGGTAATAAGCTGTACAGAATGGTACCGTTTCGCTGAAGTCTACGCATACAACGTGAACTAAATCATGCAGACGTGCAGGTACTAGACTCATGACTTGAATGATTCGTCGCACGCGCTCATCGGTTATACAAGCTACGTCATAATGTATGCATACGCACACTGAATTCTGCTCGGAATTTCCCGAGCAGAATTCACAAGATTCCCAAAACGTTCCTGTGATAGCGGTTCGTGGGTTCATGGAAATACAAAACAGGGACGTCTTGCACTAAGACTAAACCAATCTCAACCTCTGTCTTTTTGCAGATGATGCATATACGTGGCAGTATTGTGAAGTTGTTTGGGTTTCTTGGAAGGAGGCCAGACGTTGAACGAAGTTTTCTCCTTGCAGCACTGCTGCATTCGCATGTGTCTTTTTCCGCCGTATCTGCATCTGAGAATTTTAATTTTTTTTTTTTTTTTAGGGGGGGGGGTTTGGGAATATTTATAAATAGAGTGCCCGAAGAATTAAAATCTGGAGATAAATTAATAATGGGTAAGATTATACATACAACAAAATAGAAAAATGCTGAACAGATATGCTTCACTCCACTCTATTAGAGTGGAGTAAAGCAGATCTGTCCACAATTTATTAAAGATATAGGTATAAACACAAACATTGAATGCACTTTTTGTTTATGAGAAAAACATTTTTAGAGGTTGTTATTTCCAAAGTACAGTTTCCAGGAATGCCGTATTATTCACATTGATTTAACTTTAAAACTATGGAACCCTGACTAAAACCTTAAATGTGTAGAGGAAGACTACATTGTATCTCCAGCCAACCCCTGCTATATGTATTTGTATTATAGTTTTCTTGCTCAGTCATGCAAAATATACTTCATAAATAAACTTTTTCGTGTTCGAATCGCTGTCATCTGAGCAGCTTGTGTCGTCGGCCATCTTGCTGTGTAAACAGCGCCTACGCTCGCTCTATTTTACAGCGCCCGCTATTGGTCCATTTGCCCACTATTTGCACAAACGTACCGCACCACGACAGAAGGATCTCGTTGATTGGTCGTTGGAAAATAATGACGTAATTGTTTACTGGACATTTGTTTGCATCAAAACGGGGAAAACATTAATTTTAAATGACGATTTTATCGAGTACTGGTTCGCAGGCCGTCTGGGGATTTTATTTGTGAGTTTCCCAACAACTTGCTAAGTAGTTTAAAGTAAATAGTAGTTTTAAATTTATATAGATTCACGATATGCGTCAAAAAAGTGCAAGATAATCGGCCATGCCCTGTGGTCTAAAAACACTTTGGTACCTTCAAGTTGCTCTTTCACCCACTTGTAGGTGCACTAAGAAGCACCAAACGACCTTACAACCTCCTCCACTGGAACTGGAAACCTCTCTCTTTCTTCGCTAAAGACCTTTTCTCTTTCAGGTCCCAAGGTGTAGGCAGCTAGATACGGTTCGAAGAAAATTGTTGAGTCTTCGACGATGCTTAGACATTTGGTCAAGGCAGTGGAGATTGAGCGAGGAGTCGACCATATCATCATCAGCTGTACCTGTTCCTTTGGGGAGGGAGATTTTGTACAGTCGGCCATCTGTTTTTAAATAATAAAATCCTTAAAATTGAACCGACGGTGAATAACGTCCGTACGTTCTTCATACATTATAGTACATGCCGAAACACGTTTCCTTTTTGTACACTTTGTACATTACTTACCGTTACAACCTTCGATGGTTGTTGTGCTAATAACATGACACGAAACAACAGGCGGTCCGACCTAGTCTAATAAACTTGGCCCCACACTATTTGCATCGCGGTAGTCGTTGAGGGCGACTGATGATATACATCAGTCGCGATTCTGACGGCACCACGGTTGGGTGTTTCTTTTGCTCGGTCAGCAACGAAATCATCCAGGAACCCAACGTTACATCGGATTGATCGTAACGACCGTAGCGGAATACAGGTTTGATTTATGTCGGGGTTATCTCACATTTCTCAACGAGAAAGGTAAAGCACGAATTTTGAGGTTTTGTGTTCACGAGATATTCCTAGGTATGCAACCATGATTTATAATGGTGGACTACATTTCGCGTCACGGGTTTCATAGAGGTGTTGGCGGTACACAATGTTGTGTACAGTTTGCCCAGGTAGGATTACGAAATCACGCTAGCGAGATTATAATTAGAATAACAAAGTGCAATAGACAACAATGGTTTAGTCGCTTTCCATTGAATACGGTATGGTGTGACAGCTGAGGGCGCGGCAGTGATTGTGTGGAGACGGCCGGGCTCAAATTGGTTAGGGGTTTATGGTCACGGTCCGGTACAGTAAGCTGGAGAGATTTCTTAACGGGCGTGGAGGCCGTTGTGAGTTGACGTTGCGAATATGACGGCGTCCAGCAGCAAAACCCTAGAGGAGAATTTTCAAATCATTGAGGAGAATGACGGGGCCTACGGCGAGTTTGGTGAGGCCGTCGGCGCGGACTTCAAGGGTCTGTGCACCGCATTTACCATATCGGACAAGTGCTTCAGGGCCCTCATCGACGATGGGTGGGATGACATCGCGGGCCTCGGAGACCTGAGTGAAGACTGGCAGAAACACGTCTTGGCCTTGGCCCCAAATAGGGCCCAGCGGTGTCGCCTGGAGAAAATGCTCCAGCGCATACAGGCTGGCCCGCTGAACGAGGTGGTTCCCAAAAAGAGGCGCCGAATTGAAGGACCGGAAGGAGAACAGGCCCAGACACCAGCGACGGTTGGCTTTAATGATGACGGTGCCGGGCCCAGCGGACAGGTTTCGGCGGCGGTGGCATCAACAGCCCCAGCTTCTTCTAAGGTACATAGATTTAGTCTATATTCGAAAGCTCGCATTTAAAATAGAGTTCTAGGCGACATTCATGCACCTGTGTTCGTTTATTGAGATGAATAATAGCTTGTGGGGTCTCAGGTACATGGGGATTCTAGACCCCGTGACAATGCTGAGATATCAATAATCTTCGCGAGAAGGCTAATCAAACAAAGAGTTGTGATGGGGAAGAACAAAGTTTTCCCTATAGGACGGAATGTTCCAGTTCCTCAAGGCGATGCAGTACGAGTTTAGTTCTCTTGCCTTAGCGCTTTTGCTTGTAGACCGGGGGGAGGGTCACTCCTATTGCGATTAACAGTGCGGGGTCCCGGGAAACTGACATGGTGGGTACATGTGCGGGCTTAGAAAGGGAAAGAATTTGATCATGAAATTCAATGGGGTTTGTCCAGCAGTTTATGATAGGCATTCACTGTTAGCGTTGGTAGAGGCGACGGGGAGACGCCCCGATCGAATAAGGTTTTAGGAATTTGGGATGGATTCAATGGGGTTTGCCCAGCAGATTATGACTGGCATTCACTGTGAGTGTTAATGGAGGCGACGGGGAGACGCCCCGAGTAAAGGTTTTAGGAATTTGAGGAGGATTTCAATGGGGTTTGCCCAGCAGATTATGACAGGTATTCACTGTTACTGTTAGGGATAGTAGAGGCGACGGGGAGAAGCCCCGAGTAAGGTTTTAGGAATTTGGGATGGGCCCAAGCAAAGGCAAGCGTGGGGGGAAGTAGCCATGCGGCGGAACTCGAAAATTAGCAATTTCATTTGAAGTACTATCTCGCCAATAATGGTTAGCCAAAATTGGAGACGGCGAAGGGGAGTAGTAGGCACGGCCGGGAAACGGGTTATGAATTTAAGGTTGGGAAAAGCCCCAACTCAAATTTGACCAGGAAAGCCGGGACAAGCCAAAAACAAGCAGAAGACAAACTAGAGGGTAGCTCCATAGGGGGAGGGGGGAGCCCAGGGCAAATTCTGATGGCGGAATTTAGTAATTGAGCTCGAGCCATTATAAGGTTTCATCAGGGATATGCCCGAGCGAGGCGGCCACCACAAACTAAAGGAAACAAGGGACAGAGCCCGGTAATTACATAGATTTTATGTATCCTAAATAATCTTTGTTTTACTGGTTCGCAGTGGCGAGTTAGGCCCGGATTCGGAGGGAAAAGCCTATGGAAGATATTGACATGATGTTGACTATGATCGACATGCTTGATATATTATCAAGACGGAGGGCCTCGAGGAGAAGCACGGCGGGGAGAAGCCCCACGGGGAGAAGCCCCACATCAGAGTGCGTGCATGTAGATGCATGGTGGGGACAAGCCCCGTATCACGATAGCAATGTTATGGGAATATACCCGCAAAATTGCATGTCCCATTTCGTGTGAAGGTCAAGACACTGGGAGTAAATTAAGGTTGCTAGTATGGAATAGCAATAGCATGTAGGTGTAAAGACAAGATAGCATAAATACATGAGGGAATCAGGAGTGCAACATATGGGTTGAGAGGGTTCGGTCAGTTTGGGGGCCTTTGGTCGTTACTAAAATTGTAATGTTGTTTCAAATGCAGGCACTAACGGGTTTGGAGGTGCATAAGCCTTTGCGTATGGAGCTGCTACAGGCCTGTTTGGAGACTGGGTACGACAGGAACGTGGCATATGTGATGTCGTTGCTTCGCAAGTATGCGATTCAGTTTAACCCCCTGTCGGTCGAAGATCTAAAAGAACAGCAACTCTATGCAAACTTATTGGCAGAATGTAACAAGCATGTTGAAAAGAAAACGGAAGGGATAGCAATATACATATACAAATCGATAACCGGGGAAGACTCGGATAAGCGGCTCCGATTTGCTAGAAAGCATCTAGGTTTATCTGGCCCCCCCAGCGATGGTAGGAATCGGCCAATTGGCCGGGCAGGCCAGTTGACGGCAAAGCAGGGTTCACGGTTTAGGTCAGATCCTCAACCCTTTGTTCCAGGCTTGGGGCGGGGTCCGGCGGTTGCACGGCAAAGAGATATCTGCTTTAGATGTCAGAAGCGGGGCCATTTTGCTCGCGATTGCAAAGATATCATGTAAGGTATATGCCTACAGTTGGTAAAAAGCATTTAAATGCAGGGTAGCAGGGGGCGAGAGGTAACCTAGCGTAATTAACCTAGCGTAATTAACAGAGTAAGAGTGAGAGTACAAAGCAAAGAAAAAAAAGGAAAAAAAAGGGAAAAAAAAGAAAAAAGGAAAAAAAAAACAAAAAAAAAAAAAAGTGAGAGGGTATTACTATTAAATGTATAAGCGTTATAATTGTGCATTTTGGCAGTAATCAATAGTAAATAAATCTATTTAGCATAGTGATGTGCAAATTGTTCTGGAGCAAGAATTGCTGGTACAGTGTATTGTTATTGGTTTTCATTTCTTATTCCGCTCGGCATCTATTGCAGGCCTACGAGATTTATCTCAAGATTCTTGGGATGCGCACGTGGGAATCCTCACCCCCGCAAGATTTTAATCCAGTTGCAGCTCAGGCGTCACAACGCAGTCAGGGGGTCTACACATGGGTAGATGTTTCAGGAAATCCGGCAGAAGCGCCGGACGGGTCAGCCCCCAAGCCAGCAGATGTCTTGCCGGGATTAAAGCCACCAGATTTTAAGGCGCTTCGTTTTCACGATTCAAAATCGTTCGTGGCAGGGGGTCTACACGAGCAATTAGAGTTTTGGGACGAGGTTCTGAAAGAATGTTCAGACATGGGTAAGCAAGTTGCAGGTTGGTTGCACCGGGGCGTAGATATATTCACCTTTTCCCAGCCATATAGAGGAAGTTACCACGGCAGAGATTTCAATTCGGAAATACCTCCTCCCATGTATTTTCCGAACGCCCCAATTTGCAAGCAATTTATTCCTTTTGTGAATGAAACGATCACCAAGCGCTTGATCGAGGGTTCAGTTCAGTTACTTGGAAAAGTAACGGAGGTGCCTCCCCCAAGGTGTGTAAACGCATTGTCAATAGAGCCAAGTAAGCCTAGATTAGTGCTCTCGATGAGGGGCCCGAATCTCTGGTGCAAGGATACACCATTTAAGTTGGTTCCCTTGGGCGAGATAGCCAAGTCCATAAATAAGGGTGGTTTTTTTTTCGGGGACAGATGATGCCCAGGGTTATAAGCAGGTCCTTTGGACGGAAAGGTCAAAGACCTTTTGTGGTTTTGAATGGGCCGGTTTTTACTTTGTAGATACGACTCTGCCCTTTGGTTTCAAGAACAGCGCCTTCATCTATTCCACGATTGGCTTTTGTCTATTAACTTGGCTGAAAAACAGAGGAATTCATACTGAGGTTAGGATTGATGATAGGTTTGTGGGAGAGGCCAGTAGTAAAAGCTAAACTTGTGAGTTATATAAAGAAGGCTTTGGTCAACTTCTCAATTTCAGGATCCGCAGAATCTTGGAAGGGATCGAGCGGCTTACCTTAGAGCGTCGCGGGCTTTGTACGTAGTATGCTTCATGCAGACAAGGCTGGGATTTTCCATCAATCTCAAGAAGAGCACACTACAGCCAGTCTCGTCAATGGTTCATTTGGGTTTGGGAATTTGCTCAGAGTCGCTATCATTCTGGATACCAGAGCGCAAAAAATGGCTTTTGCCGAGTTGAGGGAAGGAATTTTGTCCGAAAATAAAACACTCCTAAAGACGATGCAGCGGTTTGTGGGGAAGTGCCAGAGTTTCAGGCTGGTGTTTCCGGCGGCCCGTCTCTTCATAAGAGAATGTTGTAGCTTTATGCCACGGCTTAATGATGAGTTGCCGTCTCTTTTGGCCCCTGCGGTGCGTGAGGAGATGCTGTTTTGGCGTTTCACCGATTCAATTTCGCAGTCTATCCCGTGGAGAATGGAACGCCATTTACGACTACAACTTTGCTCAGATGCCTCGGGGTATAGATGGGGGGGTGTACTGTTGCTAGAAAACAGAGAGGTTACCTTCGGAGATTACTGGCCTACCGGGATTCAGAGAATAACAGATATTTGCTACAAGGAGGCTTTGGCACTTTATTTTGTTCTTCTATCCGTGGTAGGCTGGCTTTGGGACAGAAGGGTGGACGTTCAGGTTGATTCTCAAGGTTTATTCAGCGCATGGTCAGGGCTAAAGGCAAGGTCGGTCTCTTTGGCTGCAGTCTTGAAGTTAATTTTCGCCCTAACACTGGAGGTGAATTTCGATCTCTGCCTGGAGTGGGTGCCATCAGGCGCAAATCGAGCGGATGCCCCTTCTAGGGCTTTGTCAGCAGCTGATTCAAGGCTCACATCACCCCTTTGGGGCCGTCTGCAGAAGGAGTTTGGCGGAAGGGAGGGCTTCACTTGGGACCTCATGGCATTACCATCTAATGTGCAGAGAGGGAGAGATGGAGGTCAATTAAAGTTTTTTTCCAGGGATCTAGTCCCAGGAACCGCTGGGGTGAATATATTTGCCCAGTCCTGCCCTAGGCGTGGAGAATTATATGTTTTTCCACCTTTTGTGCTCATCCCAGCCCTTATAAAGCTTTTCAAGGAATGGGGGGATGTTGTCATCACGATGGTTGTTCCAAAGCACTCTCATCCCAGGCCTTGGTGGCCGTACTTGCGTCCCTTTATACGACGTTCCTTAAGGTTGGCAGAAGCGGGCCAGCCAGGGGTCCTCGACATGCCTTCACGGCGGGGCTATAGGGTCAATGAGATTGGCCTTTCCTTCGAGCTTTGGGCATTCAAGTGCTACTTCCCTTCGACTGATAGCATCTCAAGTGCGCAAAAGAGCCTAGAACGACGTTCGGTTCAAATTGTTTCGGACTCTATGTTCAGAGACATGGCAACATTTGGTTGGCCATTTTCCCTCGCCGTCAGCGTGAAGGTCTATTCCGGTGCAAAGATGGAACCCCTGTGCCGGACTCTAGCGTCCTTGTGCCGGACTCGGAAGCCGCATGTTGCAGTGCTGCATGGCGGCATAAATGACTTCAGCAGAAGCGCAAATCGGTCAGAAGCAGTTAGAGAATTGCTAAGGGTCTTCGAAGCGGCGTCACGGCAGTTGCGGGCAGAGTTTCCGGACACCCTCTTCCTATTGTCCTCGATCTGCCAAACACAGAGTGTTGAGGTCAATCAGAGTGTTTGTACGGTCAACTCGACGCTGAAGAAATTATGTGACAAGTCTGGTTGGCAGTTTTTGGCAAATGATTTCATTTTCCAAGAGGATCTTAGGGACCGCGTCCACTTGACGGTTTTGGGTAGTTTGAAGCTGCATCGGCGGCTGCAGATACTCATAAGAAGAATGTGTGGCGAGCGTGACGGTTTGGTGGTACAACTTTAGATATGCATGTCAGGCTACCAATCAAATTCGGTGCTCGTAAATGTTCTTTTCTCACAGCTCACAACATTTAAAGCGAGGTTAGAGGAGCTATGCGGCAGATTAGATAATCGTCCATACAACAGACAGAAGAACAGCTTGGAAAATTCCTTCAGAATGTTCCTGCGGGAGAACCACGGGTCGGGTTACTACACCCACGGTCAGAAGTTCGAGGAGGCGACCCCGGAAGATATAGTCAAGTTTCTCGTCGACCGGGACTCAAAGGGCCGAACTCAGGTACACGCACTGGGATGCCCTCATCTCGGAAAGCAGGGTTTCCAGTCATGCAGTTGTCGACTTCGCCTGGCAGCGGGAACGGTCGATTCCTATGTCGGTCAACTGAGAGCACAGTTTAACTATGCGGGGAAAACACAACCATGGGCACCTGCTTCGGACAAGGGAAATCCCTGCAGTTCTGGACAGATAAAGACATATATCAGGGCAATGCGATTAGAACAAGCTGAAGCACATGTTACTCCCAGGCAGGCTGTGCCGATTTTCTCAAACAAGATCAGATGGCTGGTTAGGGAGATAAGGGCCCGTATCGCGGTCACGCTTAAGGCCAAGGAAGGGAATTTCGTAAAGCTTTACATCCTTTGCAGAGACCTCGCGTTCTTCCTCTGCTTATGGTGGTCGGGAGATCGTGCAGCAGATCTTGGCCGGACGAAGACGTGTGAGGTTACAAGAACAGATAACGGAGATCTCATCTTCAACCATACTATTGGCAAGACCATCCGAGAGAGAGATTCTTCTCTAATAATAATTCCCAAACTACAGGAGGAGGAGATGGACCCAGCGGGAGCAGCGGACCGAATGGTAGATCTGTCACGGGAACACGGTGTCGAATTATTAGACGGTTACCTTTTCCGTCCATGCACGCCGGATCGCAGAAACTTGGCAAACAAGCCGTTCACAGGAAATAACCCTACCAACCGATTGAAGCAGTATTACTCTGCCTCCCCCGACGACAGTGACGTCGCCCTCAGGGCGCACGGAAGTAGGGCGGGTGTGGCCGTCACGTTGAGGCTTTTAGGCGCAACGGAGTTACAAGTGATGGACCACTGTAGATCGGCTACGCATCGTACTTTCAAGCACTACACGCAAGTCGAGAGGGTCTCGAGACGTCAGACCACCGTTCAGATGCTGAAGGATGCTGTCCATACTGGCAATGAAGATCAACCATCGACAGCAGACCTCGTCGGGGAGGTCTACCAGACATTAAATTCCAATTTTGGGGGGAAAAGCGCATATTAGTTTTATTGAGCGCTTATCATAGCAGTCGACGACGGTGACGGTTTGATTTATAAAAGATGTAGACGACTGGGATAAGGGCAGAAGAGGATATAAGAAAAGAAGAAATAAAAAGGAAAAGAAGACCAAACAGTTTCAGAAATGGGGTGAGATATGGGGGTTTAAAGGGGGGTTTTGAGGGAGGCATAGAGTCTGTCGGGCGTTCGGAGAGAAGAGTCGTTTCTACCCATACCTGAATTAAGGTAGAAACCCGAGCCCGAGAAGAATACCGCGATGCAAATAGGTTACTATTTGCATCGCGGTAGTCGTTGAGGGCGACTGATGATATACATCAGTCGCGATTCTGACGGAGCGGAGGATGAGGTGAGGAGTGAGCCGGCATTAATTGGCGCGCCACGGTATTGTAAGTATAACAATTTTTTGCCCTTTTCCCACCCTCTCTGCTCGGCAGTTTAGTGAGGTGCGGTTCGGGTTTCTACGTTCGAATCGTTTCTACCCATACCTGAATTAAGGTAGAAACCCGAGCCCGAGAAGAATACCGCGATGCAAATAGGTTACTAGCTTAACAATTCCAGCTCAGTTCATAACATGTGGAAATTGCTTTTGAGCTGGAATATCGACCAAAATGGTTGTGACATGATTCGCCCGGTCTCCACTACCCAGTCCCCACGTACTACCCGGTCCATGTTGTTAACTGCATGCAGCTGACGGCCCAACGGGATTTGGCCGGGACTGCATGAAGCCCACATATGCACTAGCCACAGCACATATTACTACAGTGTATTGGAAGTTGACAGACTATAGTTTCCGAAGCGAAGGAACTAATTTGTCAAATTCCAATAATATGGTTATAATATCGTTCGTACTGCACCCCATGTGCTTGTTCCACGATTGCGTCGTAAAGCGCGTGCGTAATATTTAACATGTGACCGTGTGCTAGTTTATTACGCATGCGTATTTGCGTGAACACTCTGCGCGCTTGGCAAACACCACAAGTAGCGGATGGCACATGATAGTGAATGGACCAGTGAGAATATGGCTCTCGATCACGAATAGTTATGTATGAGGTTTAGAAAAACGTAGTACAGCGACATTATACGCCGTAAGAAAAAAAAAAGCTTGCGCAACGAATTGGCGAACACGAGCCACCGTACTAATCATCGACAATTTATGGGTTTAAAACGACGGCGATATAACCCTATCAATCCCAAGAGTGCCATATGGACTCAATAGTGTTCATGCGTTTTGCACGTACGTAAGACGGTCATTAAAGGGAAACTCCACCCATAGTTTATAATTGCATAATGTTAAAGAGTGTCAATTGCCATTGTGACTTGATTTTTATTTCATTTGTATCGGTTTCGGTAATCATAAAAAACAGAGATTTTCTTGCACTGCGCTTATCGCCATGCGAGCCGCCATTTTGTTCTGGTTTATCGGTATATCCGAAATATTGTGACGTAGTGTCTGCACCATCAGTACGCGAAGCCCGATCGATAGCGGCCCTGCACGCACAAGGAATGCAAGTGAATCCTTTTGTGTACGGCATAGTGTATACATAAAGTGTACTGTACATGGACATGCGAAAGTGGGCTCAAAATCATACGGAGAAGGACCTGATGCCATAATTACTAGCTCACAGATTTTCTATTCTTCTCAGAAAATAAAAAAAATAAACGATAGTTTGTGGCGCGTTAAGTCGATATTCTGCACAGAAATGCAATACATGTGCTCGCAATAGTCGGGCGCCGTACAACATACGTCTGCATAATGTAGTTGGCCGCGTCAAGGTGGGATACCAGTGCGAACAACGGGCAATAATATACCCAGCACGATATGTGGCAGAGGGGTACCCCCCTCTTACCCCTATACTTTATACGCACTCAACACTATTGTAACCTAACCCATCCCCCCTTGAAACCTAAAAGGAATTCCTGAGATTCCGGGAACACAATGGTCAACACAAAAGAGGGGGGGGTTTCTCTGCCACATATCGCGCTTCATATGGGCAATAAAGCGATCTGCATTGAGGTGCAGACACTACGTTATAATGTCCCGGGCGAGGCGGAAAATTTAAACAATATGGCCGCTCCCTTGTACTCCTGAATGGCAAGAAATCGTGAATATAATAGGCGCGCGTGTCGTTCTCGATAACAAATCAAAACAAATTCTCTGCAGAGTCAGTATGTTACCATATTCTTTTAGACTAGGTACAATATTATTGAGCCTGGAATTTCCCTTTAAGCTTTTGGCCAATAAAAAAACTCTGCTATGCTCACTCCGCCCCTAGCTCCAACCCCATCCGACCGTCGACGTCTATAGAGTAGGGCGCTTTAGTAACGAGACGGTACGCACAAGGAGACGGTAACGCCAGCGAAAAAAAACAAACTGCGCATGCGCCAACCTGAAATCTCTCCGTCCCGTTGATTTTCGGAACGGTACTCGGCCAACATAGCGTTCGTTCCCTAAACACGACGTAAGAGAGAGAGAGCTGAAAAAATAATTTGTATCTAGAAATATCTATGCTGACTATGGAGGGTACTACAATGAATGAAGATAACAACAGGGAATCAATTAGTGTTGGCGATGTCTGTTCGGTAAGTAGCTTATTCTATACCTCAATCTATATACAATAAATTGATGGTTTGGCCGTTTAGGCCTACTTTGGGGGCCCTTTTTCATCGTAATGCATGACGTGCCTGCACGCTGTGCACTGTGCACTTTGCGTCCCCGTCGCCTTTAGCACCACAGCGAAAGCGCTTAAATATCACGACGGTAACAAGAGTGCGGGACCCGTCACAGTTGGTTAAACACTCCGTCTCCTGTGCGTACCGTCTCGTTACTAAAGCGCCCTAGTTTCACAACGAGTTCGGTAACCGATTGTTCAATTTCTTTTCACTCGTGGATTTGCAACAATGGAGATTAACAACACACTGCCTTCTATTACTTTAATGGTTGTCCGGCAATAAGAACTATTATAGTCTTGGCGATAGTCTTGTGCGCACCCGTCGCACCCGGCCCCCTTCCCCTGCATACTTGCATGCATTACCGCCATAAAGAGTCCTATAAATTCCGTATAACCAGCACGATAACGGCAGAGGGGTACCTCCCTCTTATCATTATACCCTATACACACTCCACACTGTTGTATACCCAGCACGATATGTGGCAGAGTGGTACCCCCCTCTTATCCCTATACGTTATACGCACTCAACACTATTGTAACCTAACCCCCCCCCCTTGAAACCTAAAAGGAATTCCTAAGATTCCGGGAACACAATGGTCAACACAAAAGAGGGGGGGGGGCGGTTCTTTGCCACATATCGCGCTTCATATGCACTATTGCTACATACATGTAACACATTCTCCCCTTGCAACCTACAAAGAATTCTTGAGATTTCGGGAACGCAATAGTCAACACAATAGTCAACACAAGGGGGGGGGGGGGGTTCTCTGCCACATATCACACTTCATGTGAACCTCCGAGCCGTGAACAACTCGATGAAGAATAGCGTTGAATTGTCCTCTTCACGACCTTAGTTGCAAATCAACGGAGTGAAAGAAAACGAATAATGGCAGACAGGGCTCATTGTGGAATTATAAGGACGTGGACAGTCGAAGGTATGAAGTTCTATATAGGACACTTATCTGTTGTGGTCGTGCGTGTGAGTAGAGCGTCGTGCGTGTGGAGAGCTCCATCGTACATGTGAGCAAAACCGTCGTGTTTGTGAGTAGAGCGTCGTGCGTGTGGAGAGCTCCGTCGTACATGTGAGCAAAACCGTCGTGTTTGTGAGTAGAGCGTCGTGCGTGTGGAGAGCTCCGTCGTACGTGTGAGCAAAACCGTCGTGTTTGTGAGTAGAGCGTCGTGCGTGTGGAGAGCTCCGTCGTACATGTGAGCAAAACCGACGTGTTTGTGAGTAGAGCGTCGTGCGTGTGGAGAGCTCCGTCGTACGTGTGAGCAAACCGTCGTGCCTGTGGAGAGCTCCGTCGTACGTGTGAGTAAAACCGTCGTGCCTGTGGAGAGCTCCGTCGTACGTGTGAGTAAAACCGTCGTGCCTGTGGAGAGCTCCGTCGTACGTGTGAGCAAAACCGTATTGCCTGTGGAGAGCTCCGTCGTACGTGTGAGCAAAACTGTCGTGCCTGTGAGTAAAGCCGTCGTATGGTGTACTATTAAGGTCACTAAAACGGCGCGGCGAGTGTTGTTTAGCAGCGTAATGATTGTTGTTTAGCGGCGCGTTGCTTAGCGGCGCGAGTGAATGATGGAGGGGAAACATTTCATATCGAGGGGCTTGCCCTTAAAGTTGTGACGTCATGTCGACCTCGAAAATAAATATGTAGAGTTTTGGCAGTGGGAATATTCAAAGTAAAGGGATTTGTCTTCAATTCAACTATACCCGTACCCCCCAAAAGCTGTTGTTTAATACATTGCCCTTTTTATGTCTTCCCTTTGCTCTATACTGTGTTACCCAGTATCCCTCTGATCAAGTGGTAGGCTCCAAAATGTTCGCGCTTTTTGGGAATGATCACAAGAGGTCGCTCTTCTTCTTTCAATTTTTTTTTTTGGGGGTGGGGAGAGGGGCGTACATTGCAGTAAACTTTGAAACCTGCCTACCGACAAATTGCCGCTTTTCTACTAGATAAGTATAGCTGTAAGTGCAAACACTAGTGATAAAAATACGGAAGAGTAGTCCAAATTAGTGCGGTTGTTGATAAATCAATCGTTTATACAAAGAGATAAACCCAGAAAAAAATGTATAAAATGTCTAGGCTAGGGCTTAGCCCTATCACTATAATAATGTAATGTATTAAGACGTACCACATTATCGTCTTAATACATTACATATCATGTATACATTTATACATTTTTGTTCTGTAGTGTTACCACATTTTCTCATGTAAATAGTATTAGAACATGCATGTACATTGTACATGCATGTTCTAATGTTCTATTCTCCATGAGATAATGTAATAAAACAAAGAATGAATGAATGAAAACAATCCACACATCATGCCTTCAAGTTCAATGACGACTTCAGGATTCCTGTTCATGCTTCTATTGGTTGTTCTTGAAAACTTCATTATGTTTAAGCCCTCACCAGGCTTAATCAAGTCTAACATTTCTTTTATATTTTATTTATATTTCTTTTATATTTAAAAGGTTTCTGGTATACTTTGCATCCATCTCTGGTTTGATGAGCAGGTACTTTCTTAAGAAAATTTCGGAAGAAAATTATAAATTTATGTTTTATTGGTTCACTTCCACCATGGATTTATGCAAAGTTTACTGCAATGTACGCGTCCACAAAAAAGAAGAAGAAGAGCGACCTCTTGTGATCATTCCCAAAAAGCGCGAACATTTTGGAGCCTACCACTTGATCAGAGGGGTACTGGGTAACACAGTAAACAACAGCTTTTTGGGGGTACGGGTATAGTTGAATTTAAGACAAATCCCTTCAATTTGAATATTCCCGCGGCCAAAACTCTACATATTTATTCTCGAGGTCGACATGACGTCACAATGTTAAGGGCAAGCCCCTCGATATGAAATGTTTCCCCTCCATCATTCACTCGCGCCGCTAAGCAACGCGCCGCTAAACAACAATCATTACGCTGCTAAACAACACTCGCCGCGCCGTTTTAGTGACCTTAATATAGGTTTTCCCGGCCAATTTCGCAAAATGTTCATACACTTCTGAAAATCGGGCATTCGTTTTTGTCTGAATCTGGATGCACGTCTTAATTACCATTTTCAATTCAGCGAACGTTCATTCGTTTTCATTGTCTGTGCATCTGGTTTTAGGAAACAGACAGCCAATTACGTTACCTGTGCATTCATTTACGCAAGCACACATTTTCGCGCGGAGTTTGGAAATACAATTTCGTGACTGTGCAAACAAATGTATGCTTTGTTCATTCAAAATAGCAGGTTACGTTACAGAATTCCAAACCTGCTACCAAATCTTATAAAATCAAGCAGAAATTGAAGCGTATTGGCACAGATCATTTGATAATCGACTTCAATCAACCCGTACGTAATGGCAGCACGAGGCCATTATAGACGAACCTCTAATGTTGACCGAAACCGTCTCATTGATGCCTTTGAGAGTGGTGCAGACTATCTGCAGACTGCCGATACTCTCGGTATAAATCGATCCACCGCAAGAACAAACGTCCCTACGATTGTGAAGGCCACAGAGACCAACTTCCGAAAGGTGGATCTAGAAACCGAAAAGTTGACGAGGACATGCGTGCAACACTGGAGAGACTTCTTGATGAAAATTCATTATTGACTCTGGTGCAAATGAAGCATCAAATTGAGGTTAGCCTTCCTCATAAACCGATCGTGTCTACAAGCACCATCGCTCGCACCTTGAACGGCATGCTAATGACACTTAAGATGGCGGAGGATGTCCCAGACCTGCGCAACGCAGCACGCGTTTTAGATGCTAGACGCGAGTATGCCAATTGGTTCTTGCGCAAGGGTGTACTGGGGCGTCTCGAGATTATAACCAATAGACTCGTAGATCACAGAGCTCCTCGTGGAGAACCAGCAAGGCGAGTTGTACATAATCAGCAAGGTAAACAAGTCAACATTACCTTTGCTACATCCGATGAGGTTGCACTTGTAAATCACACAATTTCTTCTGAAACCGTGACTCGAGCTACCGTTGAGGATTTCCTTGCCTCAACGGTTGACGAGTGCCGCAGGTTATATCCCGAAGAAGAGCGTATCTACCTCATATATGATAACGCTCGCCCACACGTCAGAGCTCAACTACCACCAGATGTCATCAACAATTTGTCATCAAACGTCTTCCTCCGTATTCACCATTCTTGAATCCGACTGAAATGGCACATTCAGCGTTCAAGGCAGGGGTGAAGCAGATGCTTGGGCTTCCCGAATGGCAGCATCGTATGGGAGACCAAGCTGCAAGAGCGTAAGAAGGGGGTTAACCTCCAAGTCTGGATATCTACCTGTTTACAGGAAATAGCCCGTAACAACATCGGATAAATAACACACGACAAATGCACAAGGTGGTACGCTCATGCACAAACTTATCTCCCTCAATGCCTAGCCGGAGAACCGATTGAGGGCTAAATTCTAACTGTCACAACATGTAGTTAGTGGTGGCGTTGAAGGGAAGGGGGTGGGTGACAAAATGTAAAGCAAAGAGGTATAAAAAACAACCTTCTTTATGTTAGATAATGTAGATAAATAATGGAAACAAAATCGAACAAACAAGAAAAAAACCGAGTATTTTGATCTTTATTTAATGTTAATCAGTATTCAACTACAGTGATCTTTGTTTTCAACCAATAAAGCACGATGCAGCTTAGAATTTCATTTTAAATTGATTTCAGATAAAACTAATTTGACCGACTGTAAATGAAAAAGAAACTCCTAATTTCTATTTAGTGCCAGTGGCATTAAACTAAAAGTGAAATAGAATGGTCAATGTTTGAAATTGCCCCCTAACAGCGAAAAAGTAAGTCTTGTAAACGAATTTGACTGGACATAAACGAAAGCGTCTGCACAATCACGTAATTGATTGAACGAAAATGGAATCGAATACTCTGGTAGTGAAAATGAAACGCGTGTTCAGAGCGATTCTCAAAATCAGACGAAAACGAATGCCCGATTTTCAGAAGTGAATGAACATTTTGCGAAATTGGCCGGGAAAACCTATAGTACACCATACAACGGCTTTACTCACAGGCACGACGGTTTTACTCAAATGTACGACGGAGCTCTCCACAGGCACGACAGTTTTGCTCACACGTACGACGGAGCTCTCCACAGGCAATGCGGTTTTGCTCACACGTACGACGGAGCTCTCCACAGGCACGACGGTTTTGCTCACACGTACGACGGAGCTCTCCACAGGCACGACGGTTTTACTCACACGTACGACGGAGCTCTCCACACACACGACGCTCTATTCACAAACACGACGGTTTGCTATCACGTACGACGGAGCTCTCCACACACACGACGCTCTACTCACAAACACGACGGTTTTTTCTCACACGTACGACGGAGCTCTCCACACACACGACGCTCTACTCACAAACACGACGGTTTTGCTCACACGTACGACGGAGCTCTCCACACACACGACGCTCTACTCACAAACACGACGGTTTTGCTCACACGTACGACGGAGCTCTCCACACACACGACGCTCTACTCGCAAACACGACGGTTTTGCTCACACGTACGACGGAGCTCTCCACACACACGACGCTCTACTCGCAAACACGACGGTTTTGCTCACACGTACGACGGAGCTCTCCACACACACGACGCTCTACTCACAAACATGACGGTTTTGCTCACACGTACGACGGAGCTCTCCACACGCACGACGCTCTACTCACACGCACGACGATAACAGATAAGTGTCCTATATAGAACACCATACGAAGGGAGTGACGCTTGTGGTGGAGCCTGCAAAGCAGAGATTTCCATTGGCCAAGAGTTTAATGACCGTTTTACGTACGTGAAAAACGCATTAACACCAATGAAGCATATGTTTCATTTTCCTGCGATACGCAGTATAGCTAGAGGGAGCAAGGGTTGGTTTGTAGGCTGGTAATTTGACAATTGCGTTTTGGCGTTTATAATTAAACAGTTATTTATCTTTGGTTCGTTTTGGGGGATTGGAGTATTGCACGATTGTGTGTAACTCTCGCCAACCATCTCGCTAATAGCCTAGTTGGTAGAGAGGTGAGCTATGGATCGAAATGTCCGTGGTTCCAATCCGGCCATCGTTAACGTTTATCTTTTTCGTCGCAAATTTACATTGTGGATTATTTTAACCATAAAGCAAGGCTGAAGGGAAAACCGGGTCAAGTTACCTAAGGGTCTTGAAAAATACAACAAGAACCGCTACACTAGGTAGTTTATAGTGACTTCCGTTATTGTGGCACGAGGTCAAAGTGCCTTGTAGGCTACCTACTGTAGGAATGTTTACTCCAACTTACAACCGACCTCGTTTTTCTCTCTCTCGCATTTGCATGCACGCCCAGAGACAGTCACATTTTTGTTTGCACCAACTTTCGTAGCAAGTTTTCGTGTTGTCGTTATTCACTAAACATTATAGATATATATATTCGTCTATATGTACTTCGTCTTCGTCTTTTAGTTAGGGCATTATATATATTTTTTTTTTTTTAAATCTGTGACAAAAATTGCTTACCAATAGCTTTCTTCACAATGTGTTCAGGTAGGTGTCTACAAACACTTCTCAATTTATTAATTCCCAAATCCTTGGGGAAAAGTCATAATTCAAAATGGCGTCCAAAATGGTCGCCAAAATTTGATTTAAAAAAAAATCATATATTGACCTACAAAATAACCATTAATATGGGGATAAGTCCACAATATATGGTTGTAGGGCTATTGTAAACTCTTTCCAAGCATATTTTCTTGCTTCAAACCCAAGATGGCGGCCGAAATCAGGCAAAATGGCCGTCAAAATGAAAAAAATGTGAATCAAGTCAGTTTGGCCAGAAATGTAATAATTAATATGGGGAAGAAACCACAAAAACATTGTTCTAGGGCCCTGCTAAGTATATTTGTATTACTATCTTGCTTAAAATCCAACTGTCTACTAACACCTCTGAATTTGTTCCATCCCAAATCCTTGTAAAAACATTATAGCAGCCAATCAAAGTTGGGAACCAAGATGGCTTCGGCGAAACATTGGAACATTTTTGTTGTTGCAAATATTAGCTTGTGGAATGTCTAACTAGGTCTTCTTCTTTTTTTTTTTTTTGGGGGGGGGGTGTTCATTTGATTCCAACAATTAGTTTTGAGTACAAATGACTCCCTGGCAATAACAAATATAATATATAGAAATGTATCTCAATTAAAACCTAGGGTAGTCAGTTCTCTAGTTCACTCTACTCATTCTACTCCCCGGCATCTCCCTCACTCCTCCCGTCATCTGGCTGGTTGATGTTCTGGTAAGAGTTACCATGACAGTTGCCGCAAGCAGAAATACACTTGACTCCTTGCTTTTTACAGCAGCACCTGAGAGTGCTACATTCCGCCTCACAGTTGCAGCAGACAAACTTTAGAAGATAGTCCGGTGCGATAGGGTAGGTTGTAGGGACCAGCGCATAACATTGGTCACCCAACAATGGAGTTTGCAGCATCAGCCAATCTCTAGTCTGGAGATAAGCCCAGAGAGAGTGCTGTGCTGCAGCTTCTGTTGTCGGGGGCAGTTTCTCAGGTTTGATGCTTCCAGCAGTGGCCCGCTTGCTGAAGATGTCAAATCTCAAGTCCCCTAAGTCTTCGGCTTTGATGATGTCCTCTTTTTCGGCTCGGATGTCAAGAAACACGTCCATGGCCCTCTCTGCTTTGCCAGTCTTGCAGAGCTTGGTAAGCAAAGTTGATTTGCTAAACCCAGAAATTGCGGACACTGTATCGCAGCTGGAAAAGCTGTACAAGAAGATCAGATACTTCCGGTATCTCTTTGGGAGGGCCTCCCAGATCTTGCCGACATCGTAAGATGTTTCTTTGGCTGTTGTAAAGAAGATCGGGTGGTCTGCAGCATGACAAATCAGCAAAACTATGATGTCGGTGTTCTCAGCCCTCACCTCAACAGGGATATCGCTTGCCTCATCTAGAGCTGCCCGAACGATAGAGGTGTTCGCATCGTCGGGGCATTTCTGTACACTGATCCCATTTCAACCGAATGTCTCAGCAAGTAGCCGAATTAACTGGGTCTTGATGCTCTTGTTGTCGAGGAACTTTTCTCTTGGAACGAGGCTTCTGATGTCTGGGCGAATCAGAATGCCGCAGCATGCGTTCTTTGTTCGTCTCTGGTGATCTGTGTAGAGCTGCCGTATCCGTCAAAACTCACAGTCTCCCCATGGACTGTACAAACTGGAGGTAGCTCTCGGCGATGTCCTTCCATGTAAGGTTAGCCTCCCATCTGACATTGTGCAGGAGCCACCCACCATATATCACAAGGCTCGTGCATGGGTGTGGTTCAACGAGTTTCACAAATGCTTTCAGGACCCTTGCTAGGGCAGCCTTGTCTGGCTTTCGCAACATTTGGTCTTTGTCAAATAGAGTCATCGGTGTTGGCGTCAACTCAAATCGCAGGGCGTGTTTGGTCTTGACTTCACGCTCACTGATGACAACGAGGCGGTTGAAGAACTTGAGTGAGTCAATAACCAGCTTCTTACCATTCACTTTGGGTCTACTTCTGAGGCTCTGTAATGATTTGACCAGGGACCAATTTCACGGAGCTGCTAAGCACAAAAATTTGCTTAGCATTAAAATTTGTCCTTGGTAAACACAAGGTTACAGACCAAATGTTCACGTGATCTTTATTGTTTTTGATAATCAGCTGGTTTTTTGCTTAGTATAAAAAACACGTAGAATTTTGGCTGATAACTTGTTTTTAATGAGAAAGACGTTTTTGTGCTAAGCAATTGTTTGTGCTTAGCAGCTTCGTGAAATTGGCCCCTTGTGCTTAGTTTCCATTGTATCCAAAACAGTGTTTGCATCCATCTTGGTTTGCATAGCTCTGCCAACCTCCTCTGCGTGATCAGCGTTGACTGGGTCCTTGGGAGTGATACTAAACCCTGTGGCGAAGGATACCAGGGTCTTTGAGTCCCGTGTTGCATCAAAGGGGTTCACCCCCTCCAACCATCTAACAATGGCGTTGACAGCATTATCGTCGTTTTTCATCTGGGCTCTTGTGACGTCTAAGTGAACAGGTACTCTACATTTGTTTATACCTCCTTCTAGTTCCTGGTGAATGAACGAGAAGTGGTTTAGCGTCTGAACCCAAGACTTATAAGCAGCGTCTTATAAGCGGAAGCGTCCTCTGTTTTGACTGCCTGAGGATTTGGCATCACACATTAGTGTAGTTTCTATCGTGATGTCGGTCCATGTGCCTGATCACTCATGGTCTGAGAACTTGATTGCATGTTTGCCGTACACGGTGAATTTGATTAAAGATTCCTGGAACACCGGACTGTTCTGTCGCTGCTGCATCAGCTGTACGTACAGCATTGCTCCCTTCGCGTGCTGATGGTGGCCCGCTGCTGCGAAGGTGTTCAGCATTGCAATGGTGCAGCTGAGGTGACCTGTGTAATCCGGGATACGCTCACACCTGATGAACAACTTAATAAGGTCGATTCTGCCGAGGTACCAGACCCAGAGTGCAGGTGTCTTTCCTCCCTCAGCCAAGGTCTTCAACCTCTCCTCCATCCCTTTCTTGAACACAGCGACTATCATTGCTGCGTACGTTGTACCTGTTGAAAATTAAAAGTTTGAAATTGATATTATTTATATAATATGAACAGATATCATTTGGCACGGCAATTTGAGTATTTAGAGATAATTGGAGATTTACAGATTGGGGAGATAGCAATTACCTGTTTTCTCACCTTTTGAATTCTTGATGTCGTCCATGTCGCTGAACACAACATCTCTCAGCATGTACTTGGTAACTCCCACATGGAAACCATCCGGAGACTTGGGAGACTTGAGATTTGGCCTCTTCAGCAAGCGGGCCGCTGCTGGAAGCATCAAACTTGAGAAACTGCCCCCGACAACAGAAGTGCAGCACAGCACTCTCTCCGTATACTAGAGATTGGCTGCTGCTGCAAACTCCACCATTGGATGTCCTTGGCTATGGATGTAAGCTCGATGTCAAAGGTTATGCGCAGGTCCCTTCAACAGACCCTATCGCACAGGACTATCTTCTAAAGTTTGTCTGCTGCAATTATGAGGGGGAATGTAGCACACTCAGATGCTGCTGTAAAAAGCAAGGAGTCAAGTCACTCAAGTGTGTTTCTGCTTGCGGCAACTGTCATGGTAACTCTTTCCAGAACATCAACCAGCCAGATGACAAGAGGAGTGAGGGAGATGCCGGGGAGTAGAATGGGTAGAGTGAACTAGAGAACTGACTACCCAAGGTTTCAATTGAGATACATTTCTATTTATTATATTTGTTATGGCCAGGGAGTCATTTGTACTTAAAACTAATGGTTGGAATCGAATGAACACCCCCCCCCCCCCCCCCCAAAGACCTAGTTAAACACTCCACAAGCTAATATTTGCAAATTGTTATTTTTCCATTGTTTTACCTAACTTTGATTGGATCCTATAATGTTTCACAAGGATATGGGATGGAACAAATTCAGAGGTGTTAGTAGATTTTAAGCAAGATAATAATACAAATATACTTAGCAGGGCCCCAGAACAATGTTTTTGTGGTTTCTTCCCCATATTAATTATTACATTTCTGGCCAAACTGACTTTATCCACATTTTTTTCATTTTGATGATCATTTTGGCCGCCATCTTGGATTTGAAGCAAGAATATATGCTTGGAAAGAGTTTACAATGGCCCTAGAACAATATACACTGTATTGTGGATTTATCCCCATATTAATGGTTATTTTTGGTCAATATATGATTTTTTTTTTAAATCCAATTTTGGCGACCAATTTGGACGCCATTTTGAATTATGACTTTTCCCTAAGGATTTGGGAATGAATAAATTGAGAGGTGTTTGTAGACACCTACCTAAACACATTGTGAAGAAAGCTATTGGTAAGCAATTTTGTCACAGATTTTTCATAAAAATTATATAATGCCCTAACTATTTGTCAACTGTAAATAAGTGTTAGTCCTGTATGTTCGAGCACGACATCGTCGGGTCGACTTCGTCGGAGCGCACTCACTGCCGTCCACTTCTAACAACTGTACGAGAGGTGAGTCAACTTATAACAGTCAGAAATTCTATAACTGATTATGACCGCCAAACAATGTGGGCATTTTCCAAAGAGACGCTTTCAGAGACGCATTTTTGGAAATTATAATGACGCACACGCGCGCGTGCGGGATGCTATTATTGCATGGGCAGTAAGTGCGTAGCACGTTCGTGGCTGCAGTCGGCTGAATGAAAATGCGCCCCGAATGCTTATTTTGGGCGCAATTCAAATTATTACTCAGCAAACTTTGAATTGAAGTCTTACAATCTTGTTTTCCCGAAACATACAACATTTACAAGGCTAAAACTTCCTCAAGTTGCTTGTCAAGCCTCTGCCTTTAATTGTTGAACTTTTTTGCTGCTTCAAATGATACAACTACACAATGACAACATGGTCTACTGACTGCTTTAAACAAAAGTTTAAAACCGGTGGATGTGAAATGGCGAAATCGCCGCTCGTATACTTCTAAAGGGTATTACGTCCTGGAAGCGCCCAATTGAGCTACAAAACGTGTTTTGAACAACAAGGTTTTAACCGGAAAGAGCATTTAAAAGTAACATATAAACATCCACACTACCACCCTTTAAAAAGTGTTTTTTGTGTGATATTTCTGTCTTATTCGTCACGAGAACGAAGTTCGGGGTACTCTTTTGCGACCCCTAAAATGTCGAGCTGATTGCGTGCTAATTGTCATTCAAGTCGTACATTCACCAGCGTATTGTATTATACGGACGTTAGAGAAACATTTATGTATTGGTATACTAAGCTGTGTGCGTACATGTACGTTTAGCAAAACATTTAATCGTCTGAAAAATTTCCCCCCGACAGACGTATAACGTATATACATTATATTAGGCTGGTTTCCTTTCACTGATGTTTGAAATTAGTAAGCAATCCAAAACAGGACATTCCCGGAGAATTTTAGAGTCTAATACCCCTTTAAAATCTTGTTTTTCCGCAACATAAACAGCATCCACTGAGCTAAATCTTCTCTAGGCTAATTGTCTAGCATCTGTCTTTATATATAGAACACTAATTTTACTACACTTTAAACGATAACAACGCACAAATGACGACAAATGGTCTACTAAAATACCAGTTCGCGCCGGGATTATTTTAACATCACCGAGCCGACGCGCGGGATTATTTTAAACCAAACTCGATCCGAAGCGGGTTCTGGCCAATAGTACCGGGATGCACCTACGCATTTCCGGCCGTGCTCGCTGCTGACAGACATTTCCGGCCTTGCTCGTGGCGTTTGTATTCGTCATCCGTTTTGAATCTGGGGAAAACTTTGTATACGTCATCCGGCGCGATCTGGTTACAAGCTTAAATGTGGGCGTGAAATGCCCAGAGTTGAAATCACCGCCTATATACTTTAAGGCACGATACATCAAGTAAATATTAATATCAACTTATTATTAATAACATTAAAATTAAAATTAAAAAATAAAATTGAAATTGAAATTGAAATAATAGAAATTGAAATAATTGAAATTGAAATAATTGAAATTGAAATAATTGAAATTGAAATAATAGAAATTGAAAAAATTGAAATTGAAATAATTGAAATTGAAATAATTAAAATTGAAATAATTAAAATTGAAATTGAAATGATTGAAATGATTGAAATGATTGAAATGATTGAAATGATTGAAATGATTGAAATGATTGAAATTGAAATGATTGAAATTGAAATAATTGAAATTGAAATAATAGAAATTGAAAAAATTGAAATTGAAATAATTAAAATTGAAATAATTAAAATTGAAATTGAAATGATTGAAATGATTGAAATGATTGAAATGATTGAAATGATTGAAATGATTGAAATGATTGAAATTGAAATGATTGAAATTGAAATGATTGAAATTGAAATGATTGAAATTGAAATAATTGAAATTGACAAAATTGAAATTGACAAAATTGAACTTGACAAAATTTAAATTGACAATTTAAATTGACAAAATTTAAATTTAAATAATTGAAATTGACAAAATTGAAATTGACAGAATTGAAATTGACAAAATTGAAATTGACAAAATTGAAATTGACAACATTTAAATTTAAATAATTGAAATTGAAATTGAAATGATTTTGAAATTGAATTTACATTAATATTTACAATTGAAAAATTTCAAATTGAAATTAAAATTGAAATAATTAAAATTGAAATAATTAAAATTGAAATAATTAAAATTGAAATAATTAAAATTGAAATAATTAAAATTGAAATAATTAAAATTGAAATAATTAAAATTGAAATAATTAAAATTGAAATAATTAAAATTGAAATTAAAATTGAAATTAAAATTGAAATTGAAATTAAAATTGAAATTAAAATTGAAATTAAAATTAAAATTGAAATAATTAAAATTGAAATAATTAAAATTAAAATAATTAAAATTAAAATAATTGAAACTGAAATTGAAATCAAAATTGAAATTGAAATATTTGAAATTGAAATAATTAAAATTGAAATAATTAAAATTGAAATAATTAAAATTGAAATTGATGCAATTGATGCAATCAATGCAGTTAAAAAATAATAATAACCATAGTATTATATACATCAAAATGCGTACGCAATACGATGTTTTGTTTATAATATTCATTAAATCTTACATTGATTACGTAACAATTCGGTGGAAAATGTTCTGATTTGTCGAAAGTATGTCCACCCATACACGTGAAAACAGTTAATAATAACAGTATAATTTGTGCCATAAACCTGTGCATTTATAATTGTTTTGTATCCGATTTTTCCCAATTTGTAATCTTCCTGTCAATGAAATTGACCCGGTTGCGCTATTACACCCGGGCATATCCACTAGGTACCCACACGTGACCTGGGTTAGTGGTGGCTGTCACCGGGGCAGGCAACGAGGATCCGTTGTGATGGCTAATCAAACGGTATCATAATGTTTTCCCGGAACTACAGAATCCACAGAACTAAAACTTTGTGGGGTTGGTTATCAAGCCGGTGGACGTAAAATGCAGCGGCGGATCCAGGATTTTCCAAACGGGGGGCGTGAAAATTTACCAAGCAACAAAATGGTGAACGCAATTTTTTTTTTCCCGTTATTTTTCTTTTTTTTTCGTTTTTTTCGTTTTTTTTCTCAAGCAAAAGGGGGGGCGTGCGCCCCCCACGCCCCCCCCCCCCTGTATCCGCCCCTGAAATGGCCCAAGCCGAAATCGCTGCCAATACTTTTAAGGCACAGAACATGAACACATATAACGATAGCATTTTATACAGCAAAAGGCGTAAGTGTAAGTATTCCCAGCTATTTTCAAACGTTTATCATTCGAATTCACAAATTCTAACATTCCAATTCGTCTAGCAATATTGATTTAGTACAATTTCAAATTGTACGAATTAAAAATATAAGCACACGTATACGTTTCCGTCTAGCGTCGGGATATACGCCGAATTATTTTTACTCGGAAAATCAAATTCGCCTATGCCACAACATTTCAAAGGAAATGTGCTTAATTTCGTCGTACGTCATTATGATGTCATCATCAGTAGAAGACCAACGTGGCAGTTTTCCATCTTTTCTTTCCTTGTTTCTTCACATTACTCTTCTGGTGTATTGGGTTGTTTGGTTGTTTGTTTATTTTGAACATGGTAATCTTTGCAATCTGTTCATGTTTTAGTAACTGTTCTTTTTAGTTCAATGTACAATGTATATCAGTGGCGTATCCAGTTGGAGGGGGCGGGGCAACTTGCCTCCCTTGTTGTATTTAAATAATACGCTTTAAGACAGTTCAGGTGCCAACATCGTCCCTCCCCCTCCCGCCCCCGCCACCAAAGAAGCTGCATATCATATACTACTTTTCAGTACTCTTCTTACTAAAAGTACGATAAATCAGGCCCACATTGTGCTCGGTGCCACAAGACACAATGCTGAAGCAGACACCAGACTAATGTATTTAACATAAGTTGGAAATAATTGATCGATGTCAGACGAATAGACGAATTTGATTTGCAATGATACTGTATTATTGACTCAGTGCAGTGTTTAAAAATGGTGCCCAAACGTGATTTTTTTCTTGGACGAAACTGAATGTTAGTGGATTTGACTGAACAGTTCTTTTTTTTTAATAGCCGGGAAAACCTAAAACTTTCCATTTCAAAATCTTACATTAATAAGTTGACAGTAATATTGAAATTAGACATAAAACTCCGGCACTTATTTCAGATCTAATAATCACAAGCTTCTTACAATGACAATCTTCATGCAAAGTTTTGATAACAATTAAAATAAAATTGTTTAAAATATACATGTAATATTCTTACAAGAATGATTTGAATGGTTTGAACTGAGAGACCAATTCCGCGGGTTCTTTGTAGTCATGTCCCCTGCCAACTTCTTCATAGTGTGTGCCTGACTGGTTCCTGGAACCTGCCGTCACAGAATGATCTTTTTCGTGAAGAGGAACGAGAGGATGACAGTAAGAAAGGTCTTCAGAGCGACCAACCAAATGCAGGCCTATAGCTAGACCGAGTTTGACGATGCTGACTATTCAACTCGAAACTATATACAGTGGAGTGGTGACTCAGAAAGTAAAAAAGATATCTTAGCATCCAGCAAACTTGAGGAATTTTACTCATAGACCATAGTCTAATAATTGTGTGTACTAGCGGATATTCTTGTTCGTGTAGAATTGATTTCAGTGTTTGAGACCAGTCAGGTTTTGAGAGCAGTTATGGGTATGACAGGCCAAAACATGTTTATAGAGGCATTGATTACGCAGTTAAATGCAATAGTTAAATGTTACTTTCCCCGTGTGTCTGGTGGGCCTTTTAGTAAACAGAATGTCTGGTAGTGGGATCTATGTCTATGAGATGTACCTGATTATTTAAAACGAGTTCCAAGTGGTACTTTCAATAATTACTCGAAGTCAATTCTAAGATACTGGGCATAGATGCCAGATTGGGGGGGGGGGGGGGGGGGGGGGGGGGGGGGGGGGGGGCCCTATGTAGCGGATAATTTGTCTCGTAGGGGCCATTCTGTGGTCTATGTGATGTATTTATTTGAAATTGATTTCATGAGGTACACGTACCTCCAATGCTTGATCTAGGCCAAATTTGTGGGGGCACCTGTTTATTTCCAATTGGTTTGAGGTGGTGCCTCCAATCTTTAATCGAGTACATTTTGAAGCCTCATTTGGATGCCTCCAGGGGCCACACACAGCATGGTGTCCCTGGCAGACATCCATATCTGTACGGTTTTGTGCACACGACTGGCGGTCTATGCGTTTTTAATAAATACCTAGGAGAGTTGAAGGCTTCTGATTGGCCGAGACTCGATCACGTGCAGGGCATTATATGTAGTAATATCATGGGTTTTGAATTGGCCGTTTTCTAAACCCCGGCTTTGGGCTGCATTCTGGCCACATTACAGACCTTTTCCTAGTTCCGGATTGCAAAAAATATTCAGGCTGTTTTCGGCAAGTCTAATCCTCGAAATTTAAATGAAATAGGTTTAGTCTAATCCTCGAAATTTAAATGAAATAGGTTTAGTAGTTTACCTTGAGTGATGGAGAAACTACAGTTTTTGTTTCGATATTTATGCTCTTCTTTATTTGAAAATACGACGTCAAATATACCGACATCCCTTTTTCTAGTTGCGGATCGGTTTAACCAATTCCGGATCGATTAAAAAACTGCTCCGTACATGCAAAATTGTCACGCTAGAACCAACCCGAATCAAGCCTATATTTCTGATAAAGTATTCATTAATTTATATAAATACAGTTTAAATACTTTCACTTCCAATACAGTTTAAAAGAGGACTTGCAAGGAAATGCTTTGAAATGTTTTGTCCGTGTACGTGTGTGGCGCGCGGTAACGGGCCGATAAACTTTGTCCCACCATGGAGCAATCTCCATGATCCCACAGAACACGTCATATGAAGTCGCTTGCGCGCGTGTAGTTGATGCATGTATTTTACGTGCGATCCGGAACTAGGAAAAAATGAACGTTCAGTCTTTGGAAGATTTTCTACTGGAGACTTTTAGACTTATTTTTACTTAAATATCAAGAAGCTTGTATGTTTCTTTTCAAAATGCACTTCATCTAAACAAATAGTATTGGAGACCAAGCCATAACAAGGTAGGTTTTTTATTTGAAGCGATCCGGAACTAGGAAAAATCCGGAACTAGGAAAACAACTGTACCACTGCTAAACTACATGAGCAAAGCCAAAATACGGAAACGAAGCTGCGTTTGTAAAACGGCCTAGAAGAAGTCGCGAAATTCGGAGTATTTTCACCATTTTTCTCGTTAAAAGGTATTTATTAAAATTTATTTAAAATGGACCTAGCCTTCGGCTCGATCCATTACCAGCGGTCATCCCCCAACCCGGTCATTACCACGCAGTAATAACCGGGTTCTCGCACTGTTATTACCTAAATAATTATGTTTGTGCTCATGGTATACACACCAGCCTCGCCTGCGTTTGGGTGCGTGGG